>JAFIRS010001581.1:0-330137 GCA_018342105.1 Gonioctena quinquepunctata
TTGTTCGCCAGCATTCTCGATGTTTCGAATTCGGACGGTTGGCGACGGCATGTTCCAATTGTTTCCAATATTGACCGTTGTTTTCCGCGGAAGAGCGCACTGGATGGTTCTCGAATATCTCCGGGGATGATCTCATCGCTGTCGATGGCAACACGTGAGGCGACAGGTCCGGCCTAGGTTCGTTACAATACAATTTGTTACTGCACCGAAATACAAAAATAATATGTCATTTTTCCTCAGACAGGTAGGTGGCCCATAGGGGTTCCATTTGAAAAAAAAGAATTTTTGATGAAAATGTGATGTGACTGAATTGATTAACCAATAAGTGACACAAAAAATAATTTTTCAGAAAAAATTAAGTTTTTCTGTTATTTGCGACTCATTGTGAATAGCTTCGACTAAATCTAATTTATCCACGAGGTAAAATAAAAAAACAATTTTGATTTCAATTGTTTCAAAAAAATTACATTTGACATAAGGTTTGGACTTGTTCTGAGCTGTAGAATTCGAATATGTAAAAATATACAGGGTTTTTATTTGAAAAAACAAAGTTACTGGCATTTCCAGAAAAACCGGAAGCCCGTCATATTGAATTGTAATGTGATCAAATCCGAAATGCTTGCTTATATAACTGTACCAAATTTCAGAAAAATCCGTTCACGAATGCAGAAGTTACAGGGGTGGCCCAATATCCTGTGTCACCCGGTAGAAAAACCTATTTGTAACACAGGTAGTACAAATATACGAAGCTGGATTATCCCTCCCAGAACATTCTTTATGCGCCCAGTTTCCACAACGGTACCACATCTCTCAACTTTTACCCGTATCTAGACAAATAGAACACATATTTTCTTCTTCTGAGTATTCTGACTCATCATCGCAAATTAAGTTCTTCATTAGTCGTTTCTCCATCGTCAATTTTGAACAATTTTTTGCTCTTTTAACTATTTTTTTTTCGTGGTTTTCTTTCGCCGTTTAACATATTTTTCTTTGGTAGATTGTTCTTTGGTACAACTTTTGTTGCATTTTCCTTTACCTTTCATGTATTTTCCTTCACCTTTGATGTACATTTTCTTCTATTACATTTTCTTTCGTTCTTTAACATATCATGAAGAGAACCATCAAGAACCTTTTCTTGGTCATAAGTGAACACAGGGAGGACAATTCCACCAACCATCGTTAGCTGGTGGGTATTCCTAACTCCTTCGATACTTTGGTAAACAGATGTGCCTCCACTTTGATGGCATTTTCCAAAGTCTCTAGAGTCCAAGAGGCTCCTGTAGTAGTAAGGTCTCTTTTTTCGTGGCATCTGGAAATATAACACGAAAAATGCATACATGTAAAAATCTATTAACAAGAAAGTATACAATTATTATAGGTATGTGGGGTAATGGGAGCTACGACGGGGTAATGAGAGCCATGTAGGCTTCCATAACTCGCAAACCACGTTATTGGAAATTATAAAAACAAACATTTCAATTAACACAATTTAACGAGTGATACTTAAAATAAGACAGTTTTGACTATTTATTTAGCATAGACACCATATCTTCATGCTTACCTGGGCGCTGACAATCCGTATTTTTTTGTAAGCGTCGAGCAAAAAATCAACAACTGTTCAAACGTGAGGAGGCACTGTCGAGTCGAGCGCAATGGGCTAACCTAGCCGATGGTTCACTAACACGTCCGAGCGCCATGTGAGTGGCACAAGCATTGGTATAACTATACTCACACCACTCGTGCTTTAAACGTCCCTGGCGCTCTCTGGAGCGATGGGCTACTTACCAATCCATATATAGATATACAGAATAGTCAAAACTACATCTTCTTTGTGAAACGATATGTTTTCAAAAGGAGGGTATGCTTTTGATAGGAAAATTTGGGCGGTTCCTGAAAAAAAGCTTAGAAATGAGTAATGTAGCGATACATTTCGATTTTCTTTTCAATCTAGAATAAGTTATCTTATGTAATAAGTTCTTATCAATTAGTGTAAAAAAAATGCAGTGTCATCATTGCTTTACATTATTTTAATGACTAATTGTCAGAACTGACATTTTCTTTTTAATGTTGATAACAAAAAAGTGTGCATGGTATTCTTTTCAATTCGCTTATGATTTAATTAGTATATCTTTTTATTTTTATTTATATATATTTGTTAATTTTACATGGCCCCAATAAAGTGTTTTGGGTGCGATAGGCACATCAATAAAAAAAAGTACTGCAAAATCGGCTAATAATGAAACAAACTGGCAGTGTCTACTGGATATGCGAGCACGCAGAGAATTTGACTGGGCAGAGCCTGGAGAAAACTCCCGCATTTGCACCCAAGGTAAAGTAAAACAATGTTTATAGTAGCAACATTGAAATTCTTGTTGGTATTTAATTGTGAAGGCAACGAAATAAGACAACCTAACGTCCGACAAGATCCTTTTCCTATCGAAAATGAGAACAATGATGGGGTAGACGTTGTAAAGATGAAGGAAATGGCGGAAACATTAGAAATGTACCGGTAAAACTGCCAACTAATCAACGAGTGTTGCGTGTGTGGTGTTATTATTCGGCGGCGTATTTCAAGAGAAGCCGTCCTATAGTTATGGTTTCAAAACCGGATATTTTGCAACTTGGAGAATCGATCATGCTCAGAACATTTTGATGAAGGTTACTTTTCTGAAGAAGCTGTTGCTCTAATGCGTTTGCGGGCTGCTCCTAGGCAGTTTGCACATGGTGGCAATGAATGTATAATTAATCTACTCAATGATCGCGTAGAAGCTCTAGAAGAAAAATGCTTGATATTTGATTTTGACAATGAAAATATGAATGACGACGATTGCAAGTGCTTAACCGAATTAGGTAAATCGCAGTTTGCAACGGTTTTAGGTAATGCAATAACTTGACATTTAGAAGAAAACTTGAAAAAACTGCGTAGCTATTTTCTTATAAAACTAAGAATTGAATCAGCTCAAAAAGATTCAAGCAACACATAACTCGTCAAGAATACGCTACTATCACAGTACCACTACTTCAACTCGCTTGTGTCACGTTAATCCTGGTAAGTAGCTCTTATGAAATGAAAAACCGTGTGATCATTTTTCTCAGCATGTTCTTTGCCAAAGCGCTCTAATTCAGTTAAATTATCGGTTGTGACAGCACCAGACGGTTATATTATTGATGTTAACTGGCTCACATGCTTCAGATGCTAGAAACAATGATTCGTCGATATTCAACGCTATGGCAGTTACAGTGAACGGATTTTTTACTTTTTTTTTCCAAAAATGTGACAACATTGTATACGATCGCGGTTATCGAGATTCATTTTTAATGTCTATAAATGAGTGGGTCTGAAGATTACACGTTCTGTGACAGAGTTTTGGAACGTTTGGATCCCCCTAATCATTTACTGGACAGAATAAGTAGTAGTAAAGTAGTGGTAAAGACTTTCCGATTTGATCGAAAGATGAAATTGAGGACTTAACACTCGGTATACACCAGATTCAACTATCATACAGTTATACGTCATCTCATATAAACAACGGCAACTTTTGGTAAGATGACATCGTCAACCTAATGCCGAAAATGATAATAATACTCATCACAGAGAGCTTCAATACCTTCACGGTTTCAAGCTGCTAACTAAAGAAAATGCTTTATCGAATATAATAGCCAACTAATTGAGGTGAACGCAATAACTGGCTGGACATATCTCTGCAAATCAGGTGCACGAGTGTTAGGAATGTGTGGACATGTCTGCTCTGTAATATGTTTTTGTCATACGGAAGGTATTAGCCAGGAATTCGTTACCCGTCTACAGATATGGCCAATAATGTGAATAACGTGGCTGTTGCTAGAACAGTTTGTTTTTTGCTTTGATTCGGTAAAGTAGGTAGTATATTTGCACTTTCTGCTCTGTAAAAAAGTACCTAATTTTTTAATAATGTTTGCTTTTACCTAGGTAGGTGGGTACCAGGAGATATTCTCGAAAATACGTCAGTTGGTTTTGTTTTGGGTTTTTAAGTATATTGTAGAACACGAGTATATATAACTCTTGTACTTGCTTTTGTGAAGAAAATACTCATGGATTTTCTAATGGTGTTCGCTTGTTACTTTGGTAGATACTTACCTACTAAAACAAATATAGGTTTTCTAATAAGTCAGCATTGTAATTTACATGGTTATTTGAAAAATGTACGTGGGTATTTCTGTCTCATTTGATAAATTAATGCTTGGCTTTTGCTGTTTTTCGTCACTGTAGCTTATAGCACTATGCTATAAGCATGCAGGATTTATTGAAGAACTCCTGACATATATCTTGAATTTTCTACCGCTAGATTGAGATGATCAAAACCTCGCCTAGTTTAAAACCCTTCCATAACACTAGGTACTTCATCGATTCAGCAACAATTACCTATGTATTTAATCGAAACCCAGGATATGCACATAAGCTGTGTTGTCACAAAATGTTTCTTTTTATAGATCTATAAGTGTGCAAAATCTAATAACCGGGAGCATGCGACCCAGAAGAGCATACCCTCCTTTAAATTCAGCGACTTTTGAGAAACATCCTCATTGCAACCGTTCTCTAGTTCTTGTTCAGTCAAAATTATAAATTCGTGAATGGCTGTTACCCACTTATTTCAGTTCAAAGAGTAAGAGCCTTCGGGTTACACTCGAATTAGTTACAGTGACCCCGACCTATAATCACACCGCTCTCATTATCCGACTGCTCCCATTACCCCGTCCTAAAAAACCATAAAATATAATGAAGCCATTGGGTGGACAAGTTTAACCAATTTCTCAACAAATTAAAAATAACTGAAAGACATTAAAAATTACCCATACTAATAATTCAATACATTTTGAGCTATATATATGAGGGAAAAATACCTATCATTCTCAATATCACTTTCTAACAGAAGTTATCACTATAGAATAATTCTCTCAAATTGATTCCATGCTTTGAAGCAAAGTTTTTGATCCTTTCATTGAATGTAGGTATTCTCTGAGGTCTATAGATCCATATAAACTGAGGTGCAACTTGTACTTTATTTCGAAAATTGTTCGTATAAGTATACTCCCAAAGTTTTATTCTATAAATACATACAGTTTTCAACATCTGTTTGTACACTAGTGATTGGTTTTCAGTCGACAGTGAAGTTTTCTATATTCTTTTTGTTATATTCCTTACATTTCAATTTTACCTCATCATCAATTGTACTGTTTGTCGCCATTTGGAAATTTACAGTTTACTTATAGAAGGACTCGCTAACAGTGCTTGTTTTCTGCTTTGAAGGTTACATCCTTGCTACTAACGAACTGTTCAAAAACGAAGAATTGAGAGAAGCCATTGAGGGAACTCGCACTGGTAAATTTAACCAATATTTCAATTCGAATATAAACAATATTTGGTAATTAGCTAATAAACATTAGCTTAAAGATCACAACGAGTTTGTCCATTTATTCAATCGTATATTCTCCAACATTACCAATTGGAAATTCACACCATTACTACCATCAAATCAAAAAATAGAAACGATGAAGAAGTATGTACACATTGAAAATAGGATTTCTATATGACGGTATTGGAGTGGAATGATTGCAGCGGATTTGAATATACGTAGATATTTGAGAGTGAAGCTGAGAAATTATAAGGAATTTTCAAAATATTTTCTCAATCTCGGAGCTAGCAATATGTATGTCAATCAGAAACAATGCATTTTTCTTCGAAAACTATTTTATTTTGGCAATTATTTCGATACCCTATGGAGTTCTTGAAGGTTTTCGACGCTCAAATGTTGAAATTGGCCCTATTTCCTGAACAAGTTTTATACAAAGATGATATGCGCCAAGAAAACATTTTTTTTTGTGAGAAATTCATTCAATTTAAAAAATTACATATTTGGCTGAATTTTTCAAAATAAAAGCCAGGAATTCCATTAAACATTCATCAACGGAAGCGACAGAACATTTATTTTGAATGTATGACTCGTTTCCTTTCTGAGGAATGGGTTGCATCAGAAAACCTCAAAAGAATTCAGAATGAAAAGAAAATTGAACCAGCTCGATTAAAGACCTCAGAATTATAAAATGATTTCGAATTTCCAGTATTTGTTTATAAAATTTGGCACTAACTCCGGGAATTAAATTATGCATTTTTTTTTCTGACATCATAAATGAATGATATTCTATGATTTAGTTTCAATATCCAAATACAACAACAAATACCAACGTTACGTAATCTCGTAATATTAACTAGTTGGATTTGACTTTTTCCTTTCTCAAAATCCTTTTTTCTCAAAGAATTTGTCCAAATTATCAATTTGTTTTTGGAATGTTATGCGATAATTACAACTAGAAAGGTATTTCGTTTTAACTGTTTAATGCCTTGAAGATATACCAAATTGGTCTTCTATGTGCGTGTGATGGTACGCGAGTTATTGTTACATTCGTAATTAAAATTAATTTTAACAACAAATTCAGAGGTGATGTTCACCGAAAATAGCATGATAACTCGTTTGTAGGTCATGACAAAGCTGTATATAATGATTGATGTTCGTTTCAAGACAATTGAGGGGTCTTACCAAAATATTCCACGTACATCATATTTGAAACCTAACCCGTTGTCGTTCGTTGCAACATCTCGTGTAATTATTGAGCAAACTTGTATCCTCACATTCGAGTGGAAAATAATTAAGATTATTGTAGTTTCATTCTGGAGATATAAAATTCTGATTATAGAGAGATACAAGCTTTATTTCAATAAATTTGAGAAGATAGGTATACATTCGACTGGGGTTATTTAGAACAGTTTTTTATTCCTCGAATTTTTATCTCTATGTATATGTTACATTAAAAAAACTTGTCTGTTTCATTATTTTCTGTATCTAAAATGTTGCTATTTATATAATACATTCGATGGCCATTTTGATTCACTTGTTCAGATAACGCAGAATTTATATTACATTTTCAATTACTTTTATGTGATATAATGCGACTGTTGATATTTCTCGATGATTGACCAATATACAGTGCTTCTCAAAAGTCCGCTCCCCCCCTCTTATTTTTGGAACGATTATACATAAACAAGTGAAATTTGGACACTGAATATTAAAGGTTGTAAACTTCCCTACCAGTGATGATAGATGACGAAATTGTCAAAGATGACGTCACAAGGCCATTGTGACAAATCATTTTAAATGGAACCCTACGGCAAGCGACACCTCTACGAAAGGTATCGAAAAAACCTATTCAATGATACTAATTTTGTTTGTGTTTATGGCAGTTTTAATGGCTCATTAGTAAACATTAAAATCTAAATTCCTTTCAGTATGATATTAATTACAGATTTAAAATCAGTATCTACTTGAAATTGTTCGAAGTGACCTCCATTTACTTCCTGACAGCGAAATATCTTATTTTTAAACTCTTCTCGTACTTTTGCAAATGTGTCTGCGGAAACAGCCTCACATTCTGCAACAATACGTTGTTTTGAAACGTCAATATTGTCGGGTTCAGTGGCGTAAACCTTCGATTTAAGGTACCCCCACAGAAAAAAATCCAAAGGTGTGAGGTCCGGTGATCGAGCTGGCCATTCCGTTGAACCTCGTCGTCGAATCCATCTACCACGATACTCCTCATCCAAATACCGTCTTACTGCACCGTAATAGTGTGGAGGAGCACTTTTCTGTTGGAATGTTATTTCCAAATTGCCGAATTCATCTGGATTATCTTCCAAAATTTCAAGGATTAACGGTTCTATTGCGTTTTGCAACAGCTCCAGATAAACCTCACCAGTTAAATTAGTATTTAAAAAAAGAGGCCCAACGATGTGGTTTCCCAGGATACCTGCCCAAACATTCACCTTCTGGGGAAATTGGGTATGTGTTTCACGAAACAGGTGAGGATTTACTTCCTGACAGCGAAATATCTTATTTTTAAACTCTTCTCGTACTTTTGCAAATGTGTCTGCGGAAACAGCCTCACATTCTGCAACAATACGTTGTTTTGAAACGTCAATATTGTCAGGTTCAGTGGCGTGAACCTTCGATTTAAGGTACCCCCACAGAAAAAATCCAAAGGTGTGAGGTCCTGTGATCGAGCTGGCCATTTCGATGAACCACGTCGTCCAATCCATCTACCACGATACTCCTCATCCAAATACCGTCTCACTGCACCGTAATAGTGTGGAGGAGCACCATCCTGTTGGAATGTTATTTCCAAATTGCCGAATTCATCTGGATTATCTTCCAAAATTTCAAGGATTAACGGTTCTATTGCGTTTTGCAACAGCTCCAGATAAACCTCACCAAATGAATTAGTATTTAAAAAAAGAGGCCCAACGATGTGGTTTCCCAGGATACCTGCCCAAACATTCACCTTCTGGGGAAATTGGGTATGTGTTTCACGAAACAGGTGAGGATTTGCGTCACTCCAATACCTCACATTCTGTGTATTTACATTTCCATTTAGATAGAAAGTACTTTCGTCACTGAAACAAATTGTTTTGACATAGTCTGGCTGTTGGTTAATTTTAGTTTCCATATTTTCACAAAATTCTAGTCTTCGGTCTGGGTCGTCGTCTGAGAGTTGATGAACCATTTTTAATTTGTATGGATGAAATTGTTTTTTTTTTCAACACTCTGTGTACTGTACTTCGACTGACTTCACAGGTAGATGCAACGTGAGTTGTTGAAGAAGTAGGATTAACTATTACTTCTGTCAGTATATCAATTTTTTTCTCATCAGAAATTTGTGGTCTGCCAGATCGTTTCGCATCATTAATACTACCCGTTGTTTCAAACTTACGAAGAAGCTCCCTTAAATAAGTCCTCGAAACGGGATACCTCTCATTAAAAATGCGTTCTGCTGCATGAATATTTTGTCCAGTTTCACCAAGAATTAGGATCGCTGCTACTTTATCACCTGAAGCACGTACCATTTCGCTTCTTGAAGCCCTTAAACGTTCGGCTCACAACAGTTCAACAAATTATTAAAATGTACAAAAATATTAAAAGTACCAAAAGCTGCTAAAACAGTTAAACGTTCGATCAACAATACACAAATTATTAAATGTACAAAAACTTGGACAATTACAAAAACGTCGAATTAGGGAGACTAACAAAAACGTCAGCTTATTTGACAACTATCCAGAGGCGGAGCTTGAATTTGGAATTTTAGTATAAACTGATTTAATTCATCCCAGCTTTGCGTTTATTAAAAGCAAGTTGCCAAAACTGCCATAAACACAAACAAAATTAGTATCATTGAATAGGTTTTTTTGATACCTTTTAAAAGAGGTGTCGCTTGCCGTAGGGTTCCATTTAAAATTATTGGTCACAATGGCCTTGTGACGTCATCTTTGACGATTTCGTCATCTATCATCACTAGTAGGGAAGTTTACAACCTTTAATATTCTGTTTCCAAATTTCACTTGTTTATGTATAATCGTTCCAAAAATAAGAGGGGGGAGGGGTCTTTTGAGAAGCACTGTACGTATTCTATTAATTACATTATATTGTTACGCAAACTGAAGTTCATAATTCAATATCCGTTTATTACACTTCGAAAACACAACACCATAATAAAATGACAATAAAATACTCAGTTTACTATTAAAATCATAACGAGCTTTCATACTGTCACCTGTCACTTGCTAGTATCAACCTCTCTCGAGCTGTTTCGTGGATTTTCAACAGACTGACCCTTAGTTTGTCCGATTAGTCCTGCCCCAAAATCTCTTGATTGCTTGGCAAATCAAAGTTTCCTTCCGAAGATAATGCTAGCTGGGATAAGCTTGGTCGAATTATGGACGGCTGCTCTGTCCCAGTCCATTAGATGTTTTTTCACTACCTTGGAAAGATACTCTTCCATAGTTGGGTTGAATCTTCCAACCATGCCATCTGACTGGGAGTGGAGTGCCGTAGTTCTGGTCTTGTTGATACCCATCAGCTCACAAACTTTCTCGAATACCTTCAAGTTGAAATTCCGTCGTTCACTACTCCGAATCAATCTTGAGAATATGTTGTTCACCAATGACCTGGCTATTGTGGATGCTTCCTGGACTGGAATACCATAGGCTTCTACCCATTTGGTGGAATACTAGAATGAATTTGTTACCATCGTCCGTCACAGGAAAGAGTCTAGCTACATCAATTGAGAATTGAGAACACTGAGCTTTTTGAATGTAGGTTGAGTAATGATAAAATCCTGAACACCAGAGGTCGCAACATTCTCGAATTCATGAGTCCCAACTCGTTTGCTCTACTGAACGGAAGAACATCTAAGGACAGACCTGCTCAGTTTACTCATGTTAGCAACTCAGGAAACAGTGTAATGGACTTAGCTTGGGTAAATAACTCTTTTTTATCTTTTGGAAAAGAATTCTAGGTAAAAGATGACGTCATCATATCCGATCATGAATTTGAACGTTTCGGAAAATTACCGGAATACAAACAAAACCCCAAATATGGTACCTGCTACCTGCAGAGTGATGAATTGGAACGTCAACCGGTCCCTGGAGTATAAGATTGCAATGCAACACTCAATCCGGGTACGGAATATTGTTGACGTGAACGATGCATATGAAAACTTCCACTCTGCCATCCACGAAACCGCTACAAATTTAAATCTAATGCACAAAAAAAAATCTCCCACAAAAGAATAAACAGCAGACCATGGTTTGACAGCGAATGCTTCCAGTTCAGTTAAACAAAACCTCATGGTTTTAAGCAAAACAACCTTGCACTAGATTACAAAAGACCATACCTGGACTCAAAGCGATCTCACACAAAACTTCTGAATCGAAAAAAAACGCATATCAAACTGACATTATAGCAAAACTTTCTGATAGCGGAGACCCCAGGACATTCTGGACAACTTTGAAATAATTTCGTAGCAAAAACTCAACCGAAACTCTTCCTATTGCTATCTGGGAAGAATTTTATAGTGGCAGCTTTCCGCCTAGAATAATAGATAATACTCTTTTTTTCGACGCACGTAGTCCACATCTTGATTTTCCAATAAAAACCAACGAACTCTATCTAGCTCTCAACAGGTGTAAAAACAATATTTCCTATGAATTTCTACAAAATTTACCTCATAACGGGGTACTCTATCTCACGTGCTTGTTCAATAATATCCTAGAGTCCCAAACTATTCCCAATGGCTGGAGTGAAATCATTCTAACGATGTTGCACAAAAAAGGCTCACTCGATAACCCATCCAATTACAGAAATATTGCTCTTATCAACTGTTTGGCGAAATTATTCACCCAGTTGCTACGTAACAGACTCGAAGACTGGGCAGAAAACTCCAAAATAATTCCAGAATTCCAATCGGGGTTCAGAAGTGGAAGGGGATGTGCAGATAATGTTTTCGTTCTCACTTCCAACATTCAGCTCCACCTTCGCTTGAAGAAGAGAAAAGTGTTTGCACATTTTGTAGATTCCAAACGCGCTTTTGATTCCATTAATCACAACCTTCTCTGGCACAAACTTTATGCTTTAGGAGTTAGTTCGCGGTTCATAAATATCCTGCGAAACTTATATGAATCGGCATATATGAGGGTAAAAACACAGGACGGGTTCACAAAGATCTTCAACATAACTACCGGAGTTCTCCAGGGCGAATCTCTCAGCCCTACCCTCTTCTCTCTTTTCATTGCTGATATTGAAGACAACAAAAAAAAGGGGGCGCAAGGTAGAAACATCGACAACAAGCAGAGTTTGCTCATGTTACTTTACGCGGACGATCTAGTAATCCTCTCTGACTCCGAAGTCGACCTTGCAAAAAAACTTCGTATAGTCGGAGAATACTGCGATGAAAATATACTTACAGTTAATTCGGAAAATAATACAATTCTGTAGATCTTCTAGCCAAAGAACCGACTGCTAGTTCACTTACAAAAATCTCCCAATCGAAAGCACCAATAGGTACACCTATTTAGGGGTTACTTTCTCGTCATCATAATTTTTTCGAGAAATGGCATATTCTATTGCGGAAGAAAGCCAAACAAGCAATAGGGGCTGTACTCTCTTTGATGGCTAACTCTAGGTTGAACAACTGGCATTCACGCGTGAAACTGTTTGATTCCCTTGTGGTTAGTCTATTATTGAATTGTATACCAGTGTGGAGGCTGCGCTACTCAGAAATATTAGGAAAGGGTACAGCTGAAATTTTTCAAATGCCTTCTTCTTTTGCCGAAACTGGACAGGTCAAGATTTCGTACAAAATATTCAAAAGCACTCTCAAGTTCCTAGATAAACTGTTGGTCATGGAAGACAATCGCCGTCCCAAAATATGTTTTTCTTGAATTGTATACCAGTGTGGGGGCTGCGCTACTCAGAAATATTAGAAAGGGTACAGCTGAAATTCTCAAATGCCTTCTTCTTTTGCCGAAACTGGACAGGTCAAGATTTCGTACAAAATATTCAAAAGCACTCTCAAGTTCCTAGATAAACTGTTGGTCATGGAAGACAATCGCCGTCCCAAAATATGTTTTTCTTGACTGGTATCCCTCAATTACACTGGCTTGGATATCAGATACAATTGGGTTTCACAACTCAAAAAAGAATTCGACTTCGCCGGCTCCGAGTACTCCATCAATGAACTCGACATCCACAACCTCAGACAAAGTAGGAAAGCACTTCTCTCTAACTATAAAAAAAGCTCTATGACTTTATTTTTCCCTAGCCACTCGCACGTCCTCCCTTACACCATATCGTTACTTTAAAATAACCCCTTTTCCCCAAGGATACTTACTCCTGAAACTTCCCATCCAAACTATTAGGACCCTTGCTCAAATTAGGATAGCTAGTGAATATATGATCAAATTAACATTCAATGGCAGTACATATCGAATAAACCCCAATGAAATATGCACCATTTGCAATCGAAATGAGCTTTAAACCCTAGAACATATCCTCTTTAATTGTCCAATATATTCTTCCATGAAACCTTCAGATGCTCACTGTCTTTCCACTTACAACAATTTCATCAGTCACTTCGAGAATGTTGCACCTACTGAAACTAAAAAACTGTCCTCACATATATGGAATGTACTTAAACTACGTTCATTCGTTCTAAACGAATGAAAGGTTCCATGTAGCCAAATTTATATCCTGATGTAAGCAGATATGTGTTTGGGATTGCACAAATGTATTGTTACTTCCCTTTTATTGATTTTATTTTTTTGTTCTATTTGTTTCCTTTGTCTCCTTTTATTGTGACACTCTAATATATAACTGAAGTTCTTGCTATATGATATGTATTCATTAGAAGCAATAAAATTGAATAAAAAAAAACAATGGCAATCCGTTCGAATGGTGCGCTTGAGTTGTATTCCTTCATTTAATCCCTAAATCTTGGTCTGAACATCTTCTGCACCACCTTTCTACATGGTCTGGATATTGAAATCAAAGCTTATTGATGTCCTACTCATTTTCCTTCAAGACTTCACATGTCCTCTTCTTGGGAAAATCCAATTGGAAAATTGACCATCTCCCTCTCCATACCTGTGTGAGTACTCCATTTTCCACAACCAGGGAATCCCATCGTGCCTACATTGCCTTGAAGATGGGATCTCTTTCCGAAATATCCCTCCAGGAGGGTCTGCTAGTTCCGTCCTCTTTCCAATGTAAGTCCCCAATTTTGGATCGTTTTCCTGGTCCTTTCTCATATGTGCGGTAGTCCAGTCGTCCCAGGTAACAGTTTCGTTCGTCTGATATCGGCGAGTCCTCCATGGAATTCAATACGCTGACATTGCTTACAGGCTTCTGTATACGGTCTCTTAGATAAGGTAACCGCATTACTATGTAGTCATCCCGGGCAATTTTCGATTTTGAAATAGAACTGGTTTAGCTTTTAGCTATCCAGCTACTACTTTCATCTCTAGTAGCCATTCCAGGATAGCATTGTCGGTCCTGATAAGAAACTCTATTTGTCGAAGTGATCTACTGCCCAGACTATCGCCAGAAATTCCTTCCTGGTAACACAGTAATTCTTTCAGGCTTAGACATCACCCTGCTGTAGTATTTGGTGACTTTTTCCTGACCATATTGCACCTGTGATAACACAGTTCTAAGTCCGGTAATGCTCGCATCTGTGTCCTGTGGAACTGGCCCTTTTGATGTGGATATGCCTATGCCGAAATTGACTTGAAGAAAGCGCTGCCTTCAACTTGCGGAAAGCTTTATAACATTTGATAGACCAATGGAAGTTGACTCGATCTTCTGTCAACTTATATAGGGGAGCTGCGATGTCTGCAAATTCTTTCACAAAATGGCGGTAATAGGTAGACAGGCCGAGAAAGCTTTTCACCAAGTCTCGGATAGTCTGTTCGTTTGTTTGAATTCCTTCTGCCGAGAATATGTGGCCCAAGAAGCCCACTTTCTTCTAGGATAGGGAGCACTTGAGGTTGGCAATCCTCAAAAGTCCGAAAACTTGACGAAGGTTAGCCAGATGTTCTTCGATATTTCATCCCATAACCATGACATCACCCAGATACACCAGGCAGGTTCTCCAAGTGAGTCCACGAAATATCAGCTCCATCAATATCTCGAAGGTCGCTGGAGCATTACAGAGACTGAGGGGCATAACTGTAACTTTATAGAGTCCGCTACCAGTGGTAAACGCATTTCAGGTCCAGCGTTGAAAACCATAGCGAGCCTGCTAATGTAGTCAGTGTGTCGTCGATTTGGTGTAATGGGTAGCTGCCCTTCTTCTTGACGACATTGAGTTTCCTACAATCCACGCAGAATCTTGTACATCTATCCTTTTTGGAAACTAGTACCAACGGGCGGACCATTGTCGATGAATCTTCGATAACGTTATCTCTGGTCATTTTCTCGACTACTTTTCCACCTCCTGTTGTTTGGCAAATGGTAATCTTCTTGGTGGTTATCGAATTGGATGGGCTTGGCCAGTATCTATCTTGTGCAGTACTAGGTTGGTTCGGGGTTTCTTATTCCTTCTGTGCAAATATTTCAAGGATTTATCGATGGTTCTTAATATGCTGTGCCTTTTCTATCCGGATATCCGCTCGTTTTGCAATCTGTTACCCACGCAACTGGCTTGCATACCCCTATTGTGTCTCCTTTCCGGACGTTAGTCCATCAGAGATTACATTAGCAATTCTGACAGTGAATAAATTATTTCTCTCCTTTTGTCGACGAGCTGCCCCTCTTGTTTTTTTTCTATCGTCGTTTCTCGTCTTCTTGTTTTTCTCTCCGCCGCCGTGTATTTCTCTTATCATACACTAAAAATCCTCAATTATGACGCCAACTGTTACGAAACTGTGCTTTGTTTTTATTGAAAATACTTGATTAATTTAATGTCCGTTTATTACACTTCGGAAACATAACACCATCAAAATGTACAGTGTGGGCCCAAAATGATTCATCTTGAATTCGCTATGAACAAATTACTGAATGAATAAACTGAACTAATACAAGCGGCAAGCAGTTTGGTTGGAGAATCCAGGTCATCGGTCGCTTCCGACATAAACAACGTCTAGCTTATGGTAAACAACATAGCGGTATACTGTTCTTATTCTCGTAGCAATATTTTTGTTTATTTTCGAAGGAACTTTTCACTTTTGTATTCAATTTAGAAATCGTTTCAATATTTTTTTACGATTTTGTATTTTGGTTTTTTAATAATACAATAATTAATTTAAGGGGGAGTTTATGGATATGTGGCAAGAATAGAAAATTAGGGGGTCGTGTTTCATCTGGTAATTAATTTTGATGGATTATTTGTACTGTTGATAAATATGTTGGAATGAAAAGTATATTGAAGAGGGAAAAATTCTCAATTAAATATGGAATATAATTTTTTTTCTGTGAATTGAAAAATCCACGATAAAAATGAAGTAATTTTTTGTGAACATCCTGTTTATATTTTCAAACAAATCGAAAAGTAAATTGTTATTGAGGTTTTTGGTAAGAATTTTCTAGTAATATTTATTGTTATTGAATGGTAAGTTGTAGGTCACAATATTCAATCAATTGATCCATCACATAATCTGCTAAAATAGGTGAAATATTCGATCCTATGGGTGTTCTAAAAATATATTTGTATAAGTTATTATTGAAAATAAAAATTGTTGAATCATAATTGAAGTCTGAAATTTCTATAAAAGGAGATCTATCTAAAATATATTTTTTTAAGATTGTACATTTTTTTTATACATTTTTTACCAACGAGACCGAATTGAACATAGTTTTGTGAAATTTGAAAATAATTTATGAAATATCTTTTATATAAAATGAATTGTCTGTATTATATGCATTTGGTCAGACATCTGTAGAGTTTACTAGCGGGACTATCGATGGAATATGCTATTGGTCTAATTGATAGATTTGGTTCTTGAATTTTGGGTAATGTATACGGGGAGATACTGAGTTATATTTCATGAAGAATTTAGCATTTTCAATCTCTAAGTTTTTAATGAATTTTGATGCTTTAATAGTGTTCGGCTTTTATCGATATATTGATTTTTACATTTTACAAGAAAGACAATAATACTGATTATAGGAAGGTAGATGTTTTATTTCATGACATTTGACTGGCGTTATTCAGATCCGTTGTTGTAAACATCGACTTCTTATCTCTATTTTTATGTAATCACTCCACAATGTCAATCTACCACATAAAGTAAAATTTCTCGTCTAAAATTAATTTGAAATTATGAAATTACAGAGTGGTGTGTCTATTTTTCGTGTGGAATCGTCGCGTGGTTGATGTGTGATAATCAAGCAATGGGATTGTGTTTCCATTTTATGAACATCCTGTTCATATTTTCAAACAAATCAATCTATCATACCCCATGACAGGTTTTAATGTCAGAAAAACACGAATTTCAAAGTGTCTCTCCAAAAGAAATGTTTCTAACATTTTTCCATCTTTGCAAAGTGAGATTGCTTCTAGAAAATGTGTTTCCCATTTCTTCCGGTCTTCCCGATGATCGTGGAAGCGTGAAATAGATTTTCGTCGACAAAAATGTATTGAAGACCTAGTGAATGCGTTGCCTCTCTTGCGTCATTGTTACAAATGATTTCTGGTGAGTCTCTCTTTTGGAAAACATTCTTCTTTGCCTCATTTATCCATATGAGTTCTTAATTAGGACTGGAATAGAAAATCAAATAACTATCTGCATAAAAATGCAAATTTTCAATTTCAGATTTTTTTTTGAGTTAGGGTCCTTTCAAAATATCTATCAGATGTAGTTCAATGTCCAGCGTGGCTTTAGACGGGGAAGTAGTTAGACATTCACAAAAAATTACTTAATTTTTATCGTGGATTTTTCAATTCACAGATAAATCTCTCTATTCAATATTCAATTGAGAATGTTTCCCTTCTCAACATGAATACCCCACAAGAGGTTATCTCGAACAATGGAAAATAGTGACTAAAGTTTATCTTTCAGTCGCAGATGATTCTACATCAGATTTTATGAACATCCTGTTCATATTTTCAAACAAAAGCAATACAATTGACGTCTTTTGACATTTTTCGCAATACTGACAATTTTGATATATTCATACAGTAATGAGTCAGCTAGTCTTATATATTTGCCTGTGGTATGAAATTTGTACTGTTGTTGTACATATTACTACTCAGGGTTAATTAGAAAATTATTTGGTGCTGCAGAGGCGTTAAAATAATTGTCAAAAAAGTTTTTGTGCGGAAAACATATTGTTTCAATTCCTTGATAGGCGAAGGCAGACAAAGACAGCAGAACAGCGAAGACGTGTTCTGAAGTGTAATTGAAAACTGCCACATTCCTCATATATAATCCGTAACAAACGAAACGACTGCGCTGACAGAAAAGCCAATTTTTCAAATTCCATCAAAAGTACTCGAACGAGCGTGCAGAGGTTACAAGAAATCAACGGCAAGGCGAAGTAGATATATCCCGATATTCATAAAGTGAATTGTCACCTGTGAAAGGTGTGTCCACGTTCATACGAACAATCCATACATTGTCAACCCACTCGCGACCTAGTACAGTCCCAGCCAACAGCAATAATAATAGTAATGATTTATGGTAATGTTGATACATCAAGGAGAGAAAATATCTCTCGAGTGTTTATTCTGTCTTGGAATAATTACACGCTTGGGGGGCTTGGAGTGTGTGTACGGTCACTGTAGTGGTTATGGCGACTCTTCCGATGTAATGTTCACTTACAGTACAAGTATTGTTTCATAACTCTAATAAAAGTTAACGACTTTGCTCTAAGGGGTACAAAATGAAATTCATAGTGCAGGATACATAAACAAATAAATGAAAATGATGGATAAAAAATAAAAAAAAATATTCCGGTACCGGGAATCGAACCCGAGCCTCCTGGGTGAAAGCCAGGTATCCTAGCCACTAGACCATACCGGATTGATAAAATAATTGAGGTTTATTTGGATTGGACACAATAACAGCATCATTTGATAGACTGAAACAGAGTTTTGTGGTAGCTTCCATCAACTGGACAAACAAAGCAATTGACCGAAGAAACAGTGGATTCACCATACTACCATTTTTATTCACTCATTTTATAAAGACAGTCTGAGTTTATTTATATGTTACTGGTGATAAATTCTGAACTAGAAAAAGATCAGGTAAATGGGACCAGCCCAGGTTTTCAAGAAATTTTCACAGGTACTTTGAAACGACCGTCTTCAGAATTTTTCCGCGTTCGGAGGTTATTGACTCTCTCTGGTTTTCTGCTAGTTTTTAAAAGTCCGAAAGGTGCCCCTGCTTATCATCAGCATAATTATTGTGATTGCTGTAGGTATATTGGGATGAATAATTCGAAGGTGATTTTTCAGTTTGAGCCGAATCTTGAGAATGGATAAAATTAGCAAGCAGATGATTTTTTTTTAGGTGAATCCAATATTTCAAGTTCAATTAATTGTTACATATCTCTCAACATTCAACCAAATGTATAGGTCTAAAGTTTCTTGAGAGAAGGTAAGATTGTAAGATTAGAATAGGTATAAATTGACTGTTATTAGGGCCATTCTGACAAAAAAAAAACAACAATAGAATAATTCGTCAGTTTTACATACGATGATTAAATCATTTACAGTTGACTAGATGGTACCCGCGACATCGTCCGCGTAGAATTTGTATTTTTACACGCTTTTTATTAGCTTTACTAGTATGTTTGTAACCGACTCCTTTGGACTTGATTTTCACCCACTTCTAGACGGCCGAATGATTTGAAATTTGGCAGGTGTACATAATTCCGGTGACAATGCATTAGGCAATTTTTGTGTGAAAAAAAACGAAATGGCGGCTCCAATATGGCAGACGAGTTTTGTGATTATGGTCCGATTCGTTTCAAAATTGGTATCTGAGGGTTTTCGTGGTCGGATATTGAGATTCTTTTGTCAAAATTGAAAAATTCAAGATGGCGGCTCCAAAATGGCAGACGAGTTTTGTGATTATGGTCCGATTCCTTCAAAATTGTATGTGGGGGTTTTTGGGGTCGGAGATTTTTACGTTTCTTTTGCCAGTTTCCCGTAATTCCGAGATGGCGGCTCCAAAATGGCGGACGAGTTTTGTGATTATGGTCCGATTCGCTTCAAAATTGGTATCTGAAGGTTTTCGTGGTGGGAGATTATGATTCTTTTGTCAAAATGGGGAAATTCAAGATGGCGGCTCCAAAATGGCGGACGAGTTTTGTGATTATGGTCCGATTCTATTCAAAATTAGTATGTGGGGGTTTTTGGGGTCGGAGATTTTTACACGTTTGCGTCGCTTTGCCAGTTTCCCGTTATTCCGTCTCCCATTATCCATTATCCCTTTATCCCGTTATTCCGATATCCCATTTCCCGTTATCCCGGTATCTCGTTTGGGTTGCATAATTGATTTGACAGCGAAAGTAATGCTTTGTGACGACTATTACGAATTCACTAACCCCCTTTCACCCCCTCAGAGACGGAATTCATTTGTAACAGAGAGCCAAAACATCGATTTTCATTACCCCAACTTGAAAACTAACGGAACCCCCAACAAATATCATCTTCCATTTCCACCCATCTAGGGGTTGCATTTTAAAAAATCTTTTTTTGCCCTAACTTAAAAAAGGCCTTGCGGGCTGAATTTTCAAAAACACTTAAACAAGTATTCCTTCATTTGTAACAAAGTCCTCAAATACTAATTCTTGTGACCCCATCTTAAAAACTAACGGAACCCCATACAAAGGACCTCGCACCGCATCAATGGGAAATTGGCTTTCGGTGAATTTGCTCGAATTTTTTATATATTGCAGAACTCGTGATGCTGATCAAATGTCTCCATTGCACCACCGCTCTAAATTCAACAGTTTAGATTATATAGGGTGCTAAAGATAACTTTTCCAAAATTTCAAATGGCCATTGTGAAGAGACTTTTTCGAATATATAAACCAAATCGAGTATGCATCGATTGTTCATACGGCCGATTTGAATACACTATAGAGAACAATGATTCCTGCACGTACATACGATATACAGGATGAGTCCAAAGATAACAAGTTTTTCAGTGATTTAAAAAATTAGAGCGGTGGAATTTCATTCATTTTCAGATATTTTATAGGATACCAATATCAATTGCGATTGATGATATTAGCGTCTCCTGAATTAAACTGACATACCTATCTATTATGTATTTCTCATGAAACTGCACCAGTCCTGCTTATTGATGTAACCAAATGCCTGATATTCCGGAAAAGTCGGTTACAAACTCGATCGTTCACGGTGAAAGTTCACTCTGCATCAATCAAAACTGGTGTCCTTCACTGATAATTTCCAGTAGTTATGATTGATATTGATGTCATTGAAGCATTTCCACAAATATGAGTTCGATACACATCTGTTGAAAGATTTTGAACAATTTTCTCTGGAATATTTTGAATGATATGTAAACCTATATATACTACGAGTAGTAGAACGACTCGAGTAAAGGTAAAAATATCAAAAAATAAAACAAAATCATTGATTAACAATATTATAGGTAACTGAATATACTCATATTTCATTACAAAAATGTTTCGTAACTATACAGAGTGTATATCATTCGCGCAAAAACAATCAATTTCAATATTCCTTGGAGAATTTCTAGATTCTAGATATAAGTTGCATATGGAATTTCAGAATAAACCACAATCGACTTCCCACCAATGACTAGCAAAACTACCAATTCGCAAAACATATTCGTTACTCGAATTCACACCTCAATTGGTGAAATGTCGGTTAATTCATGGTAATTGAAACTTGTATATGGAAAGGAATACATGTTTAGTAGCCTGCTTGAACCATTTGTGGCCAATGTAAAATCATATAAATGCTTTCTTTTTTACGAAAAAATATGGACTTGGAGAGGAGATGGACTAACTGCAACTTTAGTTTGGTCAGAATGACTCTGGCTTGGAATGACATATAGCAACCATATCCATTTGTTTGACAAATACTGAATTGTCATTTTGCTATCATAGCATATGTTACGTTCTCATTGACATCATATTAATTATTGAAAAAATCTAATCATTACCGATTGAATTATTTTACATGTGATGTTATATTCAATACACAAAATATGGCGCAACACGATGGAAAACCAAATGAAATGAAACGAGAAATTGCCATTGAAAGACGCAACCAAAGGGGACTTCCACATGTCTCAGAAATTCATGGAAATATAATCTGTTTCACATGCAACCAATCAATTATTCAGGAGATTCATCACCATCGAGAAGATCCAGGATGTTTGAGATTGAATATTTTAACACAATCCTCAAGGCACACGTGTCTCATTGGCAATGGTGTAGCTGTTCTTCAAAGACTCACAATGGAATACAGAGTCAACGTGTTCATAAATCAGAACATCTATATACCAGAAAATACCCGTTCCTGTAGAATTCATCTTGATGATCGTGGGTTTTTATTTCCCATCCTACAGATAGGCTTAAGATATATCAATAGACTTTACGCTCTGAAAGGTCAGGAACTTCAATCATTCTTAAACGAACTGCCGAGAATAGTTTCTCTGATGAAGAATTCAAATCCATTGCTCCGCTCACAAAATAATAGTTTGGTGACTCATATAATCATCTTGTGTATCTGTACCAAGACAATATAGAGGTGAGAGACATATTTCTAAAAAAGATTTATTGACATTCTTATGCAAACTCCGATAAGGTATTTCTGATGAATTTTTAACCATCATATTCAATTATTCAAGCCGCCAGGCAACAAGTTTGGTGCTAACCAAAGTGCGAGAATCTTTGATGACTCCTTTCGTACCCCATAATATAGGATTTACCTCAATAGCAAGATAACAATTTATAGAACGACATGTTAGTATTTTTGCGAATCAATTGTACAATCCACAACCCAATGAACCAAAAGCAATAGTTTATATTGATGGTACTTATTTGTACGTCGACAAAAGTTGCAACTTCTCGACACATTCAATCAAACCAGTCTTAATTGTGGGTACTGATGGTTACATGTTGGATATTCAAGGCCCATATTCCGCAGATTCGCGAAATATTGATGCACGCATACTGCAGAATGAATTGAGTAGATGTCAACCCAATGAGAAGATGGTTTCATCCAGGTGATATTTTTATTATAGATAGGGGCTACCGAAATGCTCTTTCCTTTCATCAGAATATCGACATTCATTGGGAAATGCCTTCAGTTCTACCTCGAGGACAAAAACAACTACTAACTGACGAAGCCAAGAAGTCCAGAATCATAACAAAAACTAGATGGATAGTAGAGGCACTGAATGGTCATTTGAAGACAAGGTTCAAATTTTATTATCACAAAATAATACACATCATATTAAAAATATAAAATGTTTCCTACAAATAGCTTGTGCGATAATAAATAAGTACCATCCGCTCATTCAAATGAGAGATGTTTCTGTTTTAATTATTTGCGATATTTCTCGAGATTTTTCTACCATCATTCGAGTTGTTCTACTAATCGCAGTAGATACAGTTTTATTTACTAATAATATTGTTCAAAATCTTTCGGCAGATGTATATCTGAAAATGCTTCAATGACATCAATATCAACCATAACTACTTCATGGAAGTTATCAGTAAAGGTATTTCAGGCATTGGATATATCGATAAGCAGGACTGGTGCAGTGTCATGAGAAATACATATTACTTATGTTAGTTTAATCCAGGAGATGCTAATATTATCAATCGTAATTAATATTGGTATCCTACAAAATATCTGAAAATGAATGAGATTCCACCGCTCAATTTTTTGGAAATCACTGAAAAACTTGCTATCTTTTGACTCACCCTGTATATCGTCTGTACGTCATTGTTCTCTATAGTGTATTCCACTCGGCCGTATGAACAATCGATGCATTTATATATTCGAAAAAGTCTCTTCACAATGGCCATTTGAAATTTTGGAAAAGTTATCTTTAGCACCCTATATAATCTAAACTGTTAAATTTAGTGCGATGGTGCAATGGAGACATTTGATCAGTATCATGAGTTCTGCAATATATAAAAAAATCGAGCAAATTCACCGAAAGCCAATTTCCAATTGATGCCATGCGAGGTACGAAGGCGTAGAAGGGCCACTTTGAACTGACAATTGTCACTTTGAACTGACAATTGTCACTTTGAAGTGACAATTGTCACGTCGAAGTGACAATTGTCAGTTCAAAGTGACGATTGTCACTTCAAAGTGACAATTGTCAGTTCAAACTAGCAATTCCAAATGTTTTTGAAAAATATTTTGTTGTTGGCCCTTCTACGCCTTCGTAACGATGTCTTTTGTAACATTTCCAAATAATTTCCACCCGTCACAGTACCGTCAAAAAAAAATATGGTCCTAAGAATCCCAGCCCACACAGTTACTTTTTGGAGATATTGGGTATGAGCTTCCATCGTCCAATTGGGATTTCCTGTTGTCCAATAACGACAATTTTGCGTATTCACGGTACCGTTTATACAAAAAGTTGATTCGTTGGAAAATGAGACATTAATTTAAAAGCCATTATTTTGATTACACACTTCTTGCATAATTTCACAAATCTCCATGCGTCTATCGAAGTCGTCTTCATTAAGTTCATGTATAAGTTTAACTTTATATGGATGTAATTTGGCTTTCTTAGAATTTTCTGCACAGCACCACGACAGATCTCATTGATGTCAGATAAAGTTGTAATTGAACAATGAGGATTTTCTTCAATTCCAAGTAATACATTCAATTGAGAGTATTTGGCAACGGTAGGCATGCCATCCTTAGGCTTATCCCTAACATTGCCAATCTCATTAAATTCATGGAATATTTTGCTTACCGTCGATTTGCTTATTGGTTCTCGATCAGGATATTTTTCATTAAAGATGTCGCATACTTCTGCCATACTTCTTTTACGATCGCCGTAACCTAAGATCATCAAAACTTCTTTTCGCTGTTTTTCTGACAGCACCATCGTAATTTCAAATAATTTATTTTAGGGTAATATTTTTCAGAAAGGTATATATTATTGAAGACTTATAATTCGATATGCTACACAACAAATCAATTTAATCTGATATATGCAATGTAACTAGAACTTATTGTCTGGTTGCTAAGAGCTTTCAGATGTTTTCATAGCCTACTCAAGTTTGTCAATATACTCTACTAACTGAGTAATTCTCATGTTTTCATTGCAAAATAAATAATGAAAAAAATGTTAAGAAATATGAACACTGGTTTCCTTTATACTCAGTATACTGTAACTTGAAGTGTTACATTTGATGTATGTGGTATTGTCATCAGAAAAATATGGGCTTTCAAATTTTGATAAAAAAATATACCCTTTCAATAAAAAAAATATCGATGACGTCATATCTTGTAAGGTAATGGGGATTTTTTTTTGAAAAGGTGAAAAACTAAAATATAAAATCGACCTGTCCGAGCTTTACCTCCGAAAATGATTAACTCGTAAGATAATGGGGCGTTTTCACACTTTATGAACGCACTATATATGTATGTCTATTTCTTTGGCACGCTCTGTAGCCTAAACGGCTTGACAGATTTATAATATCGGCTCAACTATCGAATCGATTCAAATTATTAGTTAAACGCGCGCGCTGGTGTCGGCGCGGGAGGGGCTACCTGTCGAGGTGAGCGTTCCGATTTGGGTAGTCACGTGAGGGCAGACGTCGTTGACGGTTGTCTTCAATTGCTTTTTTTCAGCGCGGCCCATGCGACATAATTAGTAATTGTTAATAGGTGTTTTATTATTTGGGTACGAAAATATTGTTCTATGTAATGAAGTTAAATTTATACAAATAAGTAATCCATTATTAAGGCAAGTATGAAAATACTATAGGGACTGAAGCAACTCGTTCATTGATAAAACTCAAAAGATTGAAATAAACCAAATTGCCAATGTTTTCGTAATATTAATCTTATGTTATTCCAATATGTTTGCTACTACGGTATTAGTATGGAAATAGTGTGTACTTAAATATTTATAACTTTTTGATTTAGGAATATTTGTTCGCAATTCCTATTATATTTATGAGCCCCAGGGAATTTGCTGAAATATTTTTCATTGCTTTGACTGGAATTGCTTTTTGAAAACAGAAGTTTTTTAATAAGAAATATCGTGAAAGCACTTATCTGATCAAAACATCGTATAAACGAAGGACATTTATTCGGTATTAATCTTCCATTGGAATATTCTGTAAATCCATCACATTAAAACCATAATTAGACACTACTCGATACATTTTGAAAATTGAAATCCATGACTCATAATTTGGATCTCTAGTCAACCATATTAGATAAATGACCATTCGGATCGATAGAATTCGAATAAGTTTTAGGGATTTTTTTGGGTCTAATCTCGATTTTTTATCTTGACAAGGAGACAGTGTGTGTTTGGGGGGTACAAGAACAACATAAATAACGCGACGGTCAACAAACAGCAGCAGCAGCTACTGTATCCATCGTCCGCCGCGTATATCTTCTAGGTACTGCATCGTGTAGTGCTTGACTTGAAGAAGGGTAACGCAACGTTTCTGATGTAAGAGCTTTTCCATCGATAAACTGAATATGAAGTGAATCAAGCGTAAAATGATCCTGGAAAGAGTAACATAATCAAGTTAATCATACTTCTATAAGTATGACCAACTTGATTATGTTACTCTTTCCAGGATCATTGCTCTATAGCGTAGTTGGTACTTCGTCCGCGTGGAAATTGTATTTTTTCCTGTGTTTTTGCATCAAGCTTATGCCTGTGGCTTTGCCCACTTCTCGTTATGCCATTTCTCGTTATCCCGTGATGCCGTTATCATGTTATCCCATCATCCCATTATCCCATTATCCCGTTTCCCGTTAACCCTTATTATCTCGTTATATATATATATATATATATAATATATATATATATATATATATATATATATATATATATATATATATATATATATATATATATATATATACATATATAAATATATATATAATATATAAAATATATATATATATATATATATATTGAAATGGGAGCTCCCCTCATATTGGTTGCACTTGGTTTCAATATAACCGGTTCCCGTCATCGTAGCGACATAAAATCCGTACCAGTTTTTAAGAATAATCATAAGCTTTCAAACACAAAAGTTTCATTAAAATCGGTCCAGTAGCTTTTGCGTGATGCTTGGACAAACAATTACAGTCTTACAATTTTATAATGGTGTATATACAGTGTGTTCAATTAAGTCGGCACCGTATGGAAAACTTTTTAATTATTTGTTTTATGAAAAAAAGTTTTATCTGATAAAAAGTTTTGCATGGCCTAAAACCCAGAATGAAATGATCAGATATAAATTTTTTACATTTGTATACGAGGTTATTTGATAAATGTGAATTTTGCTCAAGGGTAAAGTACCTTTATTTTTTACAATATCGACAATTCTTATTGAGAAAAGTTGATCCCAAATGAAAACTACGTCAGATATCCAATATTATCTACTTACCATGAAAAAACGATATTTAATTATTTTTTGGTAAAAATAAATTCAATTTTGCCAATCAAAACATTTATTGTATTGATAAACATGATGCTCTTTCGGTTCATTGGTAAGTTATCTAACAATTTGCTATTGCATTAGAATAATTAATGCATGCATATCATAATAATTTATTTTACAAATGAAAAGTTAAACAGAAGAAAACAAGTTAACTAAAGTGTAACATTCATAACATTAATGAATTCTAACTAGCGTTTTGACGTTTGCTATCAAAAATTCATTTGTTTTTTCAATGCATCCTGGATTAAATGTCAACGTGTAGACTAATTGATATTACACAGAATTAGTCAGTGCATCCTAGATTAAATGTTGATCTGTAGACACAAATTATCAATGCTAATACAGAGAAGAGTTAGTAAAAATAACAAAATCTGTTATTTCATGGTAGATGGATAATATTGGATATCTGACCGCAGTTTTCAATTAGGATAAAAAATTCTCAATAAAGATTGTCAATATTGTAAAAAATGAAGGTACTTTACTCCTGAGCAAAATTTACATTTTTCGACAAACCTCGTATACAAATGCAAAAAATTGATATCTGATCATTTCGTTTTTGGGTTTATATGTCATGCAGAACTTTTTATCAAGAATAACTTTTTTTCATAAAAAAAATAAGTAATAAAAAAGTTTTCCATATGGTGCCGACTTAATTGGACACACTGTATATATTTTGCTCGTATCTTCAATTTGGCCCCCAGGCTTCATCAGATTTCTGTTGGAATTTGTGTGGGAGGCTTACATCTATGTATTTATGTGATGTTTTGGATAAAGATTAAATCAATCTCACAGTGGCACAGCCATAGTTTTGTTCGATTGACTTGTAGTAGGTCGGCATTTTTTTCACCCTAAATGCGATGTATATCAGTAGTTTAATACTTGAACCATTTACTTTATACTCAAAATGGGGGTTGTTTTGTATATCGCATTGAGGGTGAGAAAATTGCCAACTTACAATCAATCGAACAAAACTATGGCTGTGCCACTGTGAGATTGTAAAATTGCCAACAAAACAAGATTAACACTAAAGTCAATTTTCTCCAAAGTCAAAGATAAGACTCCAGTCACTTCAATGTCAAAAATCATATATAGTATTGCGTGCCAAGATTGTAATAGACATTATATTGGTCATACTTCAAGAACATTAACCAGTCGTATCACCTCTCACAAAAGTGATTGCAGGCTACATCCAGAGAGATGTGTTTAGCACTTCATGTTAACACACACGATCATCACATGGACTATGGGTCAGTGAGTGTGTTAGCAAGCGAGTCACACTGGGCAAAAAGGGTCTTTCTAGAAATGGCTTTCATATCCCAAGAGAATAACTGCATTAACAAAAAAACCGATATCAATCACTTGAGTGAAATTCAGGCTTATTCACTGTCACTAGACATGAACCCAACTAGAACAAACTTTTCTACAATTACACTATAACCAAACCTTTTTCCATAAAACTTTATTCATCTCACAATATTATAAATATCATAATTTTCAAGGCTAAAGTTAAAACAACCTAACCATAGGACCAGTTGGTACCACTATCTCAGTTGGCATCCTGGATGTCATTAATATTACTTGACATGCATCAGTGTCACTGTCATGTACAACTATCTAATTTTGGAATTTAATTTCTAACCTGTCAGTTTGATTCTAACCACATGGTTGAAGATATTTTAACAAATTTTATTGTATAATTTTTAACATAAAAGTGTGTTAATGAACATTAGTCATTTCTCTGTTTTTACATTTCTCATTATTTAGTACCATAATGTCAAAGTACAATTTTTTACTGAACATCGTGTCATCTAAAAGTTGTAAGTATTATTAATTCACTGAATGATAATCTCTCATATGTGTAATATTTCAAATTGTAGTTCCCTGATGATGGAATAAATTTACTTCCGAAAGCTTGGACAAACTTACAAGACATTGCTGCATTCCCCACTATTAACTAGTTTATATCCTAACTAGATATATATATATATATATATATATATATATATATATATATTTATGAAATAACAAGATAATTTTTTTGGCACTGTTATTCAATATCATAACCAAATTGACTGCAACTTCGTTATTGTAAATAACGTGAGTAAAATGAGCAGTCTTTCGAATTTAAATAAAAAATTTCATTTTGAAAACATCTCGTTCGAGAAATTGGTCTCCTCCGAGATCAGTGTAGTTGATCTACTATTGGAAAAGTTTTATTTCTTAAAGTCGAGAGGGGTGTGGTAAACATATATTTTTGTTGGTAACGATAACGACCAATACTGACGTCATGTCCTGTAACCATCACAGTTGGAATAACAAAATAATAGTTTGGCGCCTGAGGAAATTCAAAAAAATCGCCGGAATGCACAGAAACGATACAATTCAAAATGTCAGAAAAGAATTGGATTTTGTCTGTATTAGAGAGCAAAATATCATAAATAAAATCAGATATGAACCTGTTGAATCCCAAATACCAGATTCAGCCGACTTCTGATCACCATATGTTTCTATGGTGCATTTAAAAGCACATACAGAAACAATACTAAACAATTTTAAATTATAAGTTGGATAATATTCATAATATTGACAGAAAAACTGGTACGATTTGGTAAATATATAAAATTTACTTATTTTCTGTGTGAATTGAACTCATTATTTTGATATATTAAGCAGTTTGAATGAAGCTGTCAGGCCTGCTCTAAGTTTGGTAATTGCTTTGAAAACAATTGTGTTGTAATACCTATTGATAAATATAATGAAATTATTAAACAAATCTGTTATTCAGTAATTTAAAAAAATGTCTCATAAATCGGAGATCTCACATATTATCCGTTTCATGTTATTTTTCATATGTACTTGGGTAGTGGTAAGACAAAACTACGGTGTTATTCACTACAATATTGAACTTTGCCTTTATATATATATATATATATATATATATATATATATATATATATATATATATATATATATATATATATACGCAATAAAAACACTTCTTTATTATCATTACTTTCAGATTCATCATTACTTTCAGAGGTATTTCATATTAAGACAAGTTCCCTCAATGATTCGATATTATTGTCATTTCTTTGTCATTTACATTCTGTAGAAACTCCGGGAGAATTTTTGTATTTGGCATAATCCAATTCCAGTTTTATAGCAATGCAATATTCTAAATTTATTCTGTTATCAACAGTTAATTTTTATCCTATACAACTCTAGAAACCACAACTATAAATACAACGGTTTTCATCTCATGTAGATACGATACGTATTAAAGGGACCTTCAGACGAACCAATTTGTCGGACCCGATATCGGGACTGATTGGATCGACTGTACACAAGATCCGATTTTAATATTCCCGATCAAGTGCTATCAGTTACTAGTTATACATGAACCGGCAAGGATGGCTCCTGCTGTATCGAAAAAGAAAAGAATTGGGATTGCTCCAACAGCAATTGGGTCCCAAAGGCACTTTTGTTGTTTCCAATATTCAATTAATGCAGTTATTGCACTATTACCACTTATTGAGCTCAAACGTTTATTAAATGTCATTAATTTCCATGTTGTTAGTTCAATAACACAAACTGTTGCCCAAAAAACGAGAAGAAAAAAATTGATTTGTTTGAAAATATGTTACAAATGATTTCTGGTGAGTATTCTCTTTTGCATTTTTCTTTGCCTTATTCATCTATATGAGTTCTTGATCAAGACTGGAATAGAAAATCAAATAACTATCTGAATGAAAATGCAAATTTTTACTTTCAGATTTTTTTCTTTCTCAATATCTATCAGATGTAGTTCAATGTCCAGCGTGGCTTTAGCCGGGAAAGTAGTTGTTTCCTGTTCGATATTCACAAAAAATTACTTCACTCTCATCGAGGATTTTTCAATTCACAGAAAAAAATCTTTCTATTCAATATTCAATTGAGAATGTTTCCCTTTTCGATATGAATACCTCACAAGAGGTTAATCTTGAATGATGGAAGATCGTGACTAAAGTTTATCTTTCAGTCGCAGATGATTCCACATCTGATTTTATGAACATCCTGTTCAAACCCCATGACAGGTTTAAATGTCAAAAAACACTAATTTTAAAGTGTCTCTTCAAAACAAATTTTTCTAACATTTTTACATTTCTGCAAAGTGAGATTACTTCTAGAAAATGTGTGAAATGTGAAATAGATTTTCGTTCACAAAAATGTATTGATGACCTAGTGAATGCGATGCTTCTCTTGCATCAATGTTACAAATGATTTCTGGTGAGTACTCTCTTTTGGAAAACATTTTTCTTTTCCTCATTCATCTATATGAGTTCGCGATCAAGACTGGAATAAAAAATCAAATAACTACCTGGATGAAGATGCAAATTGTCACTGACAGACTTTGTCTTTTGAGTTAGGGTCCTTTCTCATTATCTATCAGATGTAGTTCAATATCCAGCGTGGCTTTAGACGGAAAAGTAGTTTATTTCTGTTAGATATTCACAAAAAATAACTTCACTTTCATCGCGGATATTTCAATTCACAGAAAATTTATTTTTATTTAATATTCAATTGAGAATGTTTCCCTTTTCAACGAGAAGAAATAAGTTATGTGAAATGGAGAGGGAAAGGAAATCGTGTCCCGACGGTCCGATCATGCTACATACGTGCCAACCAAAAGGAAGAAAAGGAGGGGAATCGGGCCAATCTACTCGGTTGGGAGGTCTGAGCCACCCGACAACCCGATATCGGAAGAGCAATTATTTGGTCGGCCGATGAGCCAAACACACGTCATGATTTCGAGTTCCGATATCGGGTCCGATAATTTGGTACGTTTGTAGGCCCCTTATAACGGAGTTATAAGACTTATTAGTACAAATTATTAACTGATAACTGAAATAATAATTTTGTTTCTGCAATGTAGAATGCACCATGCAATGTTTTTTGTTCAATGCCCACCTAAGCAAATAATATAAATATAAGTTGAATGTTATTAGGTATGTGAAAATCTATTTTAATTTAACAGCAAATATGTTTTGTAGTTTTTGTTTGTCCCCACCTGAAAACCTTATAACATTTAAGTTATATTTTATTATCTGCTAGAGTAGGCATTGAACAAAAAAACATTGCTGGAAAAAACTTCTATAGATTATCAAGTTAGCTGTTCTCTTTTCAGTTATCAGGTAATTAGTTTTTACGCAATCGGGGTTTAGTTTTTTTTAAATTTGGTTTATTTCAAAGTTCTCAGTTTCATTAATTTGTTTCAATCCCTATATATTTTTATAGTATAACTAGATAATATGTATACGTATTCGTATAAATTTATTTGCATTTTTATTTTAAATAGAACAATATTTTCGTATCAAAATAATAGAATTCCTATTGTTTAAACATAGTTGAAAATGTTGAAAATTAGCTTGCCAAAATGTCTGAGGCCAGCCCTGTTCAATTTCCTCAGTTTTGTGTTTCTTTGAAAATAAAATCAAGTAGGCAGTTAATAATGATAGAAATGTCATGTTAGAAAGTTTGTCACGACATTTTCTGATTGTTTTCATAACAAGTTCACCGTATATTCTGAAAAAGAGTGCAAGTACGCTAATAAGAGAAGATAAAGCTATTTCCGCAATCCGACTTAGTTTAGTGAGTAAACTTTCCAATTTCCATAATGAAAATACTTGTGAGAAGCTGACTTCCGAATTAGAATACAACCGTTGTCACGTTGACAGTTCAAAATGTACATCTTCCTTTAACGAGCTGATTATGAGAAGTTCCATATAAGGTATCGACAATACCTTATCTTTCAACAAACCTGCTTAACATTTCTGTCCTGTTTGATAGACAGGTGGTCCTTCATTATTGTTACCCAAAGTTCATTAAAGTTTTTAAGAAGAAAAATACCAAGTAGCTGTGGACTCATTTATTTCTGGTACTTAATTGATATCATCGCAAGATTTACTGTCTATTATATCGAAGAACAAAATTAACTACAACAAGAAAGGAAAATTAGAATATTCCCCTAGCATTCCATTTCACCTATCAATAATTACTGATTATGTCGCATAGGCCACGCTGAAAAAAGCAAACCGTCAATGACGTCTGCTTCACGTGTCTATAACCCAGTAAAATGGTGGTTTTTCTGTAACAAAATTATGGAATTTTTTTTTCAGCGGTTCTTTTTGATTTCTGGGTTGCTGAATCCAAATTTCAAGTTTGCTGTCTTGCACGAGGTCGGCTTCACTACAAGGTCCAGGTGAAAGGTCTCGGGCAATGGAAGGTCCAAGCAAAGGCCCAGGGTATGGGGAAAAACATGTAATTGAATGATGAATGTTATTAAAGGAAGAAATTGATTAATGAAGATACATAATGCTGCAAAATATTTCATGTATTATTACCTTCTGTCGCCTCAGCTGCTTCAGACAATGGTACTACAAGGGACTGTTCCAGGTCGTCTTCTTCTTCTAAAATCGAAATTGTGATCGATGTTGGAGCACGACCCTTCACATTGCTGGCACAGTTTCGTGCAGAACAGTCCTGCTTGCCTACACCCACACCGACCTCGGCAACTTGTCTTGCATTTGCAAGATATGAGCTGAAGAAGCCTCTCGGGAGCCGGGGGTTTTAGTGCCCATTTTTTGCCAACTTCCAAACCCATTGCTATGGATCCAAGTGGTTTCCGATCCACAGCTGCACCTGATGGAAAACTCTGAAGGCGTGTTGTTGAGCTGCAGCTTCAGTGGCAGGTATGGAAACCGTGTTTGCTGAGACCTTGTAGGCTGATGTCACATATTGCTTATAGCTCAGCTTGTTGAGTGTTGTGGTTGGGTGCTTACCACCATAAAGGGCAATCAGAAATTCCTCACCAGCAGCTGATGTCGCAACCACTCATTGCGTGGAGGAAGAGCATGTGGTTGGCAACACTCTTCTCCATTGCACTTCCCGGATGGTAGAGGAGCTGAGGGCCTTAACCTCTCCCTGGCTTGATAAAATATACATTGGGGGGAGTTTGGAGACCCATCATTATAACTAGAAGATCAACAGCTTCTCCCACAATTCTGCCGTCCGCGCACTATCAGTGTGTCTACATCATCGACTGCCTGCTTGGAGGCGATTCCACTTTCACTGCATTTCGTCATCAGCATAGTGATCAGTCTATCCTTGTTTTTTGCATTCGATAGACAATTTCCTTGTGAAACTGTTGGTGTCATGGTGCTGCTGAATTGTAACTCTACGGACTGCCTTTTGGTCGACCTCCTCAAGCGCTCCATGGACTTTGTACTCTTCTGTCCACTCGACCATACGACTCAGTGCAACAAAAAGCCACCATCAATCACAATAGTGTGGTGTCTGGAAGAGGTACGAAAGCTTCGTACTAAGCAGATTTTGTGCCTTTCCGCATCCCAGCCTCATCGAACAAAGCTAGGGGATATGTAGCCAATTCGTAGGTGAAAAAAATCCTAGTTCTTCTTTTGATTGTTTGGCGACAACCACCCTTTGGAACAGAGTGGTTGGCTTGATGACCACTGGTTGATCATTGATGACGATTGCTGAGCTCATGGTTGCGAGGGGCAGCACTCGGTCCGTTTGAAATTGGTGAACGGGCCTGGGGGGATGTAAATAATGTTATTCCCTCTTATGAGAAAAATGAATGTTAGAGGCGTCTCTTGTAGGAAATTTCAGGTACTTTCATGTGGTATGAGGATTTTTGCGATAAAATTTTATCCAGTTTTGAATGTGATTCAGGAAATATTCTCATCAAATATCATTCGTGATAGAGGATTTTATCGAAATATTCTTTAAATTTTCCCTCAAGCATTTTGCCATTAAGAAAATTTAACTCGTGCAAATTGCGGCCTAATATCAAGGAATAAACCACGAAAGCGAAGCTTGAGTGGTTTAATCAGATAATAAAACCACAAATCGCACTCGGTAAAATTTCCAGGCATAATGCTTTCTCGAAAATTTTAAAAAATGTTGAGCCTTGAAACCTGTAGCACTTATGATATTACTCTCGAATATTTCCCACATTATTTATGAACCAATCAATTTTCAATAGAGAATCAATCAGATCAGTTCCACAGTGATAAATGTCTTCTCGCTGTTTTATGCTGATAAATGCACACTAGCTTCGCGATAAATGCACAGTAGCTCAAGCTTCGCTATGATAAAACCTTATTCGCAAATTGCCAGGCAACATGCTTTCTCGAAAATTTGCAAAATGTTTGAGCGATAAAATCACTAGCATTAAAGATATTATTTTTAACTTTTTTCCTCATAATTTTTGAACCAATCAAATGGCCGAAATTTACAACAGAGTACCAATCAGATCAGTTTTATAGTAATAAAGGCCTCGCTGTTTTATACTGATAAATGCACAGTAGCTCCGATCAAAATTATATGTCAATGCATTCAATTCCTATTAGGAAACAGGAAATGTAAAATTGATCAAATAAGGGATTTTCAGCTCACCACATACAGTGGTTTGATATTGGAATTCAAATATACCTCTTTCAACCTGTTGAATGTGCCTCGAAAGTGAGGCGATGAATAATTGAATTGCAGTATTCTCAGAAACCCAAGAAGGGTTGTCGTGGTCTAGTGGTTAGGTAATAATTCTACCACGCGGAAGACTCAGATCCGATTCGTGTCAATGGATTTTCTGCCAAAAACGGTTCCAGATACAAACATATTTTATTTTATAGTGAAGAATTTATAGTGAGTTCAAGAGCAGTAAATAATAATTAAGAATAAAAGATCGTTTTTTTAGGGTAACATTGTTTTTTTAACCGCTCTCTCAGAAGTTAATGAAAACTTGTACGAGTTAAGATCACGGGAGCCTTACCTTTTATAGTGGGATCCGAAACCATTCTTGGGGCCTTGAAACATTTTTCGCCAGCTGCGGGAGTCGAACCCGAGCCAGGTAGCAACGGTGGACACAAGACTGACGCTAGTACCACTGAGCTACAAGGGTGGATGAAATCCTTTATGGACACCTTGCGGTAGTGTGGGTCTCCCTGAATCAGATTTACCCACTAAAACCTCTACCCTGTAGGCTCGTCTGGCCGTGGCCTTCGACGACACTTGAGCCTCTTTGCCTATTTTATCTTACCTGATAGCCCGGGAGATTTCAGACGATCTGCTACAAAATAGCTCTCCCCTTGTCCCTCCCAGACCTTTGTTTCACCATGTCGTATCCATGATTCCTGATTAAGGGCCACTTCGAGGTTCCCCATACCAGCTGCAAGTACTGCCGTGGCTACGTTACAGCGCTGGAGGTTCATCTGGATGGCCCTTATCGTTTGTTCAGTACACTAAAGAGTACACTCGGAATTGTATCCTCTCCATTGCAGTGCCCTGAAAGAGACATCATTCACCGAGAAGGCCATCATTCCCTTTCGGTATTTTGACTCTGTGGTTATTTGGTCCCAGGAGTGAGTGAGGGGGAAGGGATTGGTCCAGTCCTGTGGTGCTCCCGCACAGGACTAACGCTGATTACTACGAGATTTCGCCCTCCGATGCCATACATCCGTCGCCACGGCGCTCACAGTTTGGATTTGGGTCTGTTTGCCCACATGCAACACGAATGTCCATAAACCGTACCATTCATTGCGCGGCCGCGGCCCGTTCACTCCATACCACGTGAAGGTGAGGTTGGACTTTAAGGGGCAACGGAGCGGTTAGAGCGGTAATTATTCGGATACGAGAAGAATTGTAACTTTCCTCGTGGGAAATACAAAGAGAACGTGAGTTCTGAAATCTTTATCGAGTTCTCAATGTGATTCGAGAAATTTTCCCATCAAATGTACTTCGTGCTAGAGCATTTTATCGAGAGTAATATCATAAATGCAAGATATTTTACCGCTCATAAACTATTAACATTTTTGAGAAAGCACTTTGCCTTGAAATTTTACTGACTGCGATTTGCGGTCTTATTATCTGTTTTGTTAATCTTGTTCAATGATTGAGGCAAATTGCTTGAGGAAAAACTTATGAATTATGCGATAAAATTCTCTAGCATGAATGCTTTTCGATAAGAATATTTCCCGAATCACATTTAAAACTGGATAAAACTATCAGAATTCATGTTAAATTTGTTTTCAGTCTATCCAGACAGTCTTCTTACTCTAAAGAGCAGTAGCTTTGCAGATAATACTGCGATAGTATATAAAGACACCACCTGGTCAGAACTCAAAGAAAAGGTGAAAAATAATAGACTGGTTCAACAACTAACTTCTAACAATACATTTTGAAAAAAACAAATTCCTCACGTTTAGAGTCTATAAAAATAACTTACCAGAATATGAAAGCCTGTCTATAGAAAATAACTCCAATATCATTAATATTGAAATATCTCATAACATATACTTGGGCGTAACAATAGTCAGTTTTTTGAGGTGAGAAACTCATATCAACAATACTACTAAAACGCTACGCAGTATAGTTCTAGTTTTTGTGTAACATTTTAAATACGAATCACATGAGAATTATATATTTTGTTCTCGTGGAATCAAGAATCCAATATACAATTCTTGGATGGAGTGGAATTGCTAAATCACACCTAAAGACTCTATAAACCATACATAAACGTTTCCTGGGAATTTTGTACAGGAAAGAAAATACATATTCAAGTGATCTACCATACCCCCTTCAGCACCAAGTGATAAATCTCGGAACTTTTTTGTCAAACATGGATATCGCAGATGAAAAATATTTTATATTATTACATTTCAATGTTTTTTATCACATCCATGTATCCATATAGATCATTGATGACCTTCATAATTGTGTGCCACGGTTCTCAAACAACGTGGCATGACATTAGCCACAGAAGGGAATTTGAATTCTTTGTTCCAATACATATGAAGTCGAGGATACTTCATACACCCCATAATCGCATGCAAACCGAAAAACTGTTTAATTTCCCTACCGGTAACGTTGAGTTCAGCCCCTTTCGTTTGCAAATGATATTGAGAGGTGTAATGAGCCCCCATTTCGAAAAAATTATCAGTGAGATATCTTTCAAAATAACCCCAAGGAGTGAGTACTTCGGCGCTTGACATGACATTTTCTGTTGGATCCCCTTTCTGAATGAAACTCCTCTCTTCCAATATAATTTCTGGAAATTTGACAAAGGAATATTGTCCTCCTCATCCTCTGATTCTGTTGTTGATGAAAACATCGGAATTTTCATTCTGAGGTTCAAGTTCTGCTGGAACATAAGTTTCATCATTGTCCTCTTCCCCCTCAATTTCGAACTCTGATCCAATTTCATCTAATAAGTCGAATATAGCATTTGGGTTTCTCTGCAGATGCTCCAAATCGACTTTATTCCCTGGAAATAAAAATAACACCTGCTAATTTTTTTGCGTTTCGTCGGGTTTGAGAACTGAAACTAACAATTGTGAAAAACGAATTTAATCCTAACCTCTGAGCTCAGTAAGGAGAAATCTCCTTTTTTTCACTATAAAACTTGATTGTGATTATCCCTCAATAGATTACATATATCAAACGGAAAATTTATCAGTGCTTCTATAAAAAAAAAGTTAACTTACCTCTGGCTGTCATTTTGGTCACAACACACTATCATTCTTTGTCAGACAAAACACTACTGAGACGAATATTTCGCGCCAATTTGATGGAAACGCATTGTTTACCATGGACGTATAAATATATATATTTATACGTCCATGTTATTAACACGTTTCATAATCGTGAAGCGCAGTATCGGTCTGATACAAAACGAAATATAAGCCTTAATGATACTTTGAATAAGGACTCACAATTATGTGCAATGGTTCTGAAAGGGATACAGTGAAGCAAAAATTCTAGATCCAAAACAACTTTTTTTCGTCAGCATAATAATGAACCAATACAAAAATAAAAATACGTTACACAACAAGATCATTCATACTCCACCAGACAAAAACAGAAACAACTTGTAAAAACGAAATTAATAAACACAAAAATTGGGCAACATTGTTTCACATATCTTCAACTTAAAGTATTCAACTTCGTTCCAGAAATATAAAATTACTTATTAAAACAGCAAACTTGTTGAAAAATAGGATTAAACTGTTTACACTATTGACCCCTCCATCCACAATAAATGCTCTCTTGGAATAAGAAATGAGAAAACTCTAATTTCCATTTCCATTTATTTATAATCCCACATATTAATGTGTGAAAACCTGTTCATTGCTACAAAGCTTATTTTAAAATTATAATCAAATTCATATATAATATCTATTTATACTCCTTTTTAGAAATATGTTCACACTTTCTTACTAAATTTTATATTGTTACAACTCACATATGTTGAGCTAATTATGAAAACACAAGAAAATACGCACGTACAACCCTGTGTTTTTTGTGGGTAAACTCGTGTTCATTCTGTTTCTTTTAGTTAGTAGAGTTTATTAGATATATTGTTACATCTTTCCTTATATGTATTAAGCTCATTAAGAACATACAAGAAAATGCCCACTTACAACCCTGTGTTTTGTGGGTAAACCCTTGTTTATTTTCCTGATTGAAACATGTATTACCTTACATCTGTAATTAATTATGTCTCTGTGGAAAATAAACGTTATTATGTGAATTTTCAACGCGAAAAGTTACAACAATTCTTCTCGTTTCAAAATCAAAGGAATCATGTTTGAACAATTATCACTCTGTGTATTTCTATATGCTTCGTTTTACAGATTCATTCATTCATAATAACACTAGACCTCGATAACTCATCTTGATTTTCTGATAATATTGGAATTCAATTATTCATCGCCTTACTTGGGAACCCGAGGCACATTTGACGGGCTGCAAAATGTATATTTGAATTCCAATATCAAATCTCTATATGAGGTGAGCTCGAAATCCCATATTTAATCACTTCAGCATTTCCTGTTTCCTCATAGAAATTGAATGTGTTGACATATAATTTTGACAGGAGATACTATGTATTTATCGCGAAACAATCTAGCTAGTGTGCATTTATTAGTATAAAATACGGAGAAGACATTTATTACTAAAAAACTGATCTGATTATTTTTCTGTATGAAATTTCGGCATTTGATTGGTTCAAAAATAATGAGGGGAAATATTCGCATTTTTTTTTTAATTTTCCCTTAAACAATTTGTCTCTGGGAAATTTAACTCGTGTAATTTACGCCTCATGTTTCACTGTCGTGGTTTGATCAGATAATAAGACTGCAAATCGTACTCAATAGAATTTGCAGGCAAAATGCTTTCTCGAAAATTTTAACATTAACATTTCTGAGCGATAAAATCCCTAGCAATTATGATATTACCCTGGAATATTCAAGATCGCTTGACCTCAAATCATAAATTGTAGATGGACATGATAGCCAAACGAATTCTCGTTACCTGTTCTTATGTACTATCTTCTCTATGGTTCGTGTGGTTCCTCGAAGGAAACTTGTAACGAACGTGGCCTACTGGATGCAGCGACTCGGTGAGCGGCGGTAGTTCAGGGGCCCCTCACGTCACATTACGCTCGCTGGTGATGACACAAATGTCTTATTTAACACCAAGTTAACTAGTCGCTTGCCACCACGATGCTACTATAACGTAGAATTACCGGAATTAACGGTATTATATTGAGGCATATAAAACACCGACAGAATTGATAGAGGACATTTCACGATTAATTTTTATGAGTTTTTATGGTATGAAGCTGCTAATTTGTCGGGCATTTTTTCTGGCGGTTAGAGTTGGTCTTGCTCTAGAAGTGACTTCGATCATAGTAAATGACTATTCTTTCTGAAAATTGATGAGGGGTGTCAAAGGATACTATTTAAGAGTATTTCGAATTTATATATTCATACCTCATACCTTTATCTTTTTATACGTATACATGAAAAACATTTTTATATTAACAAATTCGCATTTTCATTCCAATCTTGTACCCAATTCATATTCTGGTTCCACAAAATTTTAATCTTGTATGGAAACAATATATGAATGAATAGTGAACATAGATAATAATGGTGATTTGGCCGAGGAAATCAAAATAGCTGTTGATTGAACTTTTACAATAATATGAAAAAAAAAACTCTCGCCGCATCGTCAGTGCTGGAGGTATAAAAATCCAATTTTTAGTTTTTTTAACTAGCGAGCTAAATTTGATATAAAAAATTGGGCAGGTATTGCAAATATTTTCACAACTCTTGTGGTCTTTCTATCAAAAAATGACTGAAATATTTTTGTAGTGAACTTCTTTGGGCAACGTTTGGATGTTATCCCTCAATTTATCTGCATAGTAATGTACTTCTACCTCTTGGTAGCTTGGTGATTCGAACATCAAGTCACAGGGTAATTGAAGTTCCCGTCCAAATGTAATGCCAGCCGTAGTGAGCTTAGTTGAATAATAGAGAGCTGATCTGTGTGCCATCAGAAATAGTGGAGGGTGTGCAGACCCTTTGATGTTTTTGCATAACCGTGGAAAGATATTCTTGAATAACTCTGACTTAAAATGTATTTCTTTGTCAGAATGCAATCCCATCGGTACACCGAATCTTGAGACCATGCTGTACACGAATAATCTTGTTACTGTGGTTACCTCTTGATCCAGAATGGCATAAGCCATTTGCTGAAATAGTCCTTGGCAACAATAATGCATTTTTTGCCATCACCCCTCATAGGAAATAGTCCATTTATATCAATGACAAACCATTCGAATATGGCACCCTCGATGTTTTTCTCCAATTCACCCCTGGATCTTGTTTTGAGATCTTTAGTTGTTCCGCACTCTGGGCATTTTCTGCACCAGCCACATCGTCTCGACATTGAACCAAGTAGAACATCCGCCTGATCTTTTCCAGAGTCTTATGGACTCCTAGATGTCCTCCTGATTTTTCTCATGAATGTCCCTCACGACTTCGCCTATCCTCTTCCTGAGCAAAACCAATTGGGAAGTTGATGTTCTTCCATCAGCTGACTCCCATACTCGTTCCAGTTGTTTCCACGATCAGGGGATCCAACTGAAGCCACATTGCCTTAAATATGGGATCTCTGTCCAAAATATCTCTCCAGGAGGGTCTACCAGTTCAGTTCTTTTTCAAATGTAGAAATTCTCCGATATTTGGAACGGTTTCTTGGTACCCAGTAACTAAATCAGCAAGTTGGGGACGAGCATTGCCATGAATTGATATATTATGTCCAACAAAATACTCAAATAGAATAACATTAATATCGTTACATATCTCTATGCATTTAGGATAAGGCTAAATAACGAAATCTAATACACACATTCTGACAGATAGAAAATGTTATGTGGCATATATCAATAAGACATAATGGACTGAGGAGAGAGAAAAACATCAGATTTTTTTTATATAATCGTAATTGAGGAAAACATTTGAAATATTTGATATTTTCAGGAAACTTTCAATAAACAAAGTGCGACAAAACAAATTCTGCATACATGAACGGTCGGATAAATCGTTGCTTATGATCAATTCTTTTATGTCTCTTATGATCAATTCTTTTATCACCTCCTCAGTTTTTCCATGAGGGAGAAAAATCTGATTGAATCAGGAAATTTTCAATAAACAAAGTGCAATAAGACAAGATCTACCATTTCTGTAGACTTGCACGCTATATCAAATTGTTGCTTGTAATTCATTCTACGACGTGGTGGTATCGAAATGATTGTCACCTCCTCAGTTTTTCGTTAGGAAGAAAAACATATCTGATTGAAACCTTTTTATTTATCTATTTATCGTATGGCTACACATGAGTGGAAATACAGAATAGCTTTGAATTGAAATGTCTAAATTTTGAATACAGTTTATAGCCGTTGGGATGGCTTCAGGAAATCTTCGGTTGTGCAATGGCTAGGTCTGTTTTCGCAGTCGTATGGTGCATTGTTTGCCTCTCCATACCACAGCCTCATGTACTGGATGCAGATTTACCCCAGCTCAATAATGAGTCGGCACTTACTCCACAATTTGTGCGAATCCGGTCTACAGGCTGCTCCATATTTTGCGGGGTAGGGTGATACCAGGAGGTGTTCGATTGATCTGGAGGGTGTTATTGATGTTGGGAGGGACGCTAGTATGCCATTCTTGTTCCCATTCAAGTTGTTGGCATTTAGGGTCTCAGCAGTTTGGATGAGCGGTTTTTTGGAGCGGAGTCTATGGCCTAGGTGTCTTCGTGAATTTTGAGTAGCGAGTTTCTTTGGATTTTGTCGATTTCTCTGCACAGTGCCTTTGATCTTCGGAGATGGGAGTTTTTCAATTGGGTGGGAGCTGTTTATCCACACTGGGCAGCAATATTCTGCAGTTGAGAAAACTAGTCCGATGACAGAGGAACGTAATGTTCCAGGACGTGCCACTCAATTTGGAAATTATGTTGTTTCTAGTTTTGATTTTGCAACGACATGGGATATATGTTTTCAAACGATAGTGTCCTATCTAGTACTACTCCGAGGTATTTTGGAAATTTGTTGTGGTTTAGGCGGGTACCATTAGGGTGGACACTTAGTTTGACTTTGGCCATTTTATTGTTCAGGTGGAAACACGATATTTCGGTTTTTGATAAACTGAGATTAAGTCTCCATTTCACTAAATTATCGTTTATGGTAATCAAGTCGTCATTCAAGTTGTTTTCTGTCTCCGCAAGAATCCGGTGGCTGAAGCCCAAGTCCATATCGTTGGCATAGCAGAATTTTTGGGAGCGTGTTTCGGGTAGGTCGGATATATTCAGGTTGATAAGGAGCGGGGCTAGTACTGACCCCTGGGGGAGTCCGTCGCTTGATTATTTTGTCTCCCATGTGTACTCGGAAAGTGCGATTGCTGAGCATGTTGTCAATGAGCCTTGCTATTGAGAGATAAGTGCCATGTGAAGTGGAATGAATAGAAAAATCGAATTTAAACGGTTTTCTTCACATAAAGGATTCAATATAAAATTGAACCAGAGAAAGGTAGATCTCAGGTGAAAAACAACTACTTTCCTGGCAAATACCACGCAGAACGTTGAATGATATTCACCTGAAAATCCATGCATACTTCCATATAATATCAATGGACATTGAATGCAAATGTTTCTTTCTGATAAGCTCGATTATGTTTAATTTTTGTCGTGTTCACCTAACAATCCGCATACCGGTTTCAGGCTTCTTGGCCCTCATCAGTACGGAGTAGTCAACCAGCCAAAGGTCCAAAGAACTCTGGCTGAAGTGAGACACAACGTAAACAAACCATCATCGATCTTGTGATGAGGGCCAAGAAGCCTGAAACCGGTATGTGGATTGTAAGGTGAACACGACATAAATTAAACATAATCGAGCTTATCAGAAAGAAACATTTGCATTCAATGTCCATTGATATTATATGGAAGTATGCATGGATTTTCAGGTGAATATCATTCAACGTTCTCTGGTATTCCAGGAAAGTAGTTGTTTCACCTGAGATCTACTTCTGTTCAATTTATTGAATCCTTTATGTGAGAAAACCGTTTAAATTCGATTTTCTATTCATTCCACTTACTAGCACTTATCTCACTACATGCTAGACGGGCTTGCCACTCCTACTGAGAAGGAATCTTTTATTTAGAAACCTATCGAGGGGGAGATTTTCGAAGTGTTTCTTTCTGTCACTAGGTACCGCCAGTTAAAGTTTATCTTTTCCTGCGTACCTATAGGTGTTACAAGATCGATGATATTTTGTTTACGTTGTGTCTCACTTCAGCCAGAGTTCTTTGGACCTTTGGCTGGTTGACTACTCCGTACTGATGAGGGCCAAGAAGCCTGAAACCGGTATGCGGATTGTTAGGTGAACACGACATAAATTAAACATAATCGAGCTTATCAGAAAGAAACATTTGCATTCAATGTCCATTGATATTATATGGAAGTATGCATGGATTTTCAGGTGAATATCATTCAACGTTCTGCGTGGTATTTGCCAGGAAAGTAGTTGTTTTTCACCTGAGATCTACCTTTCTCTGGTTCAATTTTATATTGAATCCTTTATGTGAAGAAAACCGTTTAAATTCGATTTTCTATTCATTCCACTTCAGATGGCACTTATCTCTCACTACATGCTAGACGGGCTTGCCACTCCTACTGAGAAGGAATCTTTATTTAGAAACCTATCGAGGTGGGAGATTTTCGGAGTGTTTCTTTCTGTCACTAGGTACCGCCAGTTAAAGTTTATCTTTTCCGGCCTACCTATAGGTGTTGAAAGATCGATGATGGTTTGTTTACGTTGTGTCTCACTTCAGCCAGAGTTCTTTGGACCTTTGGCTGGTTGACTACTCCGTACTGATGAGGGCCAAGAAGCCTGAAACCGGTATGCGGATTGTTAGGTGAACACGACATAAATTAAACATAATCGAGCTTATCAGAAAGAAACATTTGCATTCAATGTCCATTGATATTATATGGAAGTATGCATGGATTTTCAGGTGAATATCATTCAACGTTCTGCGTGGTATTTGCCAGGAAAGTAGTTGTTTTTCACCTGAGATCTACCTTTCTCTGGTTCAATTTTATATTGAATCCTTTATGTGAAGAAAACCGTTTAAATTCGATTTTTCTATTCATTCCACTTCACATGGCACTTATCTCTCACTACATGCTAGACGGGCTTGCCACTCCTACTGAGAAGGAATCTTTTATTTAGAAACCTATCGAGGTGGGAGATTTTCGGAGTGTTTCTTTCTGTCACTAGGTACCGCCAGTTAAAGTTTATCTTTTCCGGCGTACCTATAGGTGTTACAAGATCGATGATGGTTTGTTTACGTTGTGTCTCACTTCAGCCAGAGTTCTTTGGACCTTTGGCTGGTTGACTACTCCGTACTGATGAGGGCCAAGAAGCCTGAAACCGGTATGCGGATTGTTAGGTGAACACGACATAAATTAAACATAATCGAGTTTATAAGAAAGAAACATTTGCATTCAATGTCCATTGATATTATATGGAAGTATGCATGGATTTTCAGGTGAATATCATTCAACGTTCTGCGTGGTATTTGCCAGGAAAGTAGTTGTTTTTCACCTGAGATCTACCTTTCTCTGGTTCAATTTTATATTGAATCCTTTATGTGAAGAAAACCGTTTAAATTCGATTTTTCTATTCATTCCACTTCACATGGCACTTATCTCTCACTACATGCTAGACGGGCTTGCCCTCCTACTGAGAAGGAATCTTTTATTTAGAAACCTATCGAGGTGGGAGATTTTCGAGTGTTTCTTTCTGTCACTAGGTACCGCCAGTTAAAGTTTATCTTTTCCGGCGTACCTATAGGTGTTACAAGATCGATGATGGTTTGTTTACGTTATGTCTCACTTCAGCCAGAGTTCTTTGGACCTTTGGCTGGTTGACTACTCCGTACTGATGAGGGCCAAGAAGCCTGAAACCGGTATGCGGATTGTTAGGTGAACACGACATAAATTAAACATAATCGAGCTTATCAGAATGAAACATTTGCATTCAATGTCCATTGATATTATATGGAAGTATGCATGGATTTTCAGGTGAATATCATTCAACGTTCTGCGTGGTATTTGCCAGGAAAGTAGTTGTTTTTCACCTGAGATCTACCTTTCTCTGGTTCAATTTTATATTGAATCCTTTATGTGAAGAAAACCGTTTAAATTCGATTTTTCTAGCCTTGCTATTGTTTTGCTCTTGATTGTTTTCAGAAGTTTGTATGGTGGTGCCAAACTGTATCATATGCTGCCGTGAGGTCTACGAAGACAACTGATGTTTTATTCCTGTTTTGGTAGCCGGCCTCTATAAACGTTGTTAGTCACAATAGCTTCGGTTGGTCCGGAAGCATGCCTGCTCTACTTAGACGTGGTTCGTTATGGTTTCAGAAATGCGGTTGAAGATTAGTCTTTCGAGTAGTTTGTAGCACGAGCTGAGGAGAGCTATCGGCCTGTAGCTTTCTGGCTTATTTTCGTCATGAGGAGTGATATTATTTTGGATTCTTTTAGTTTTCAGATTCAGTGCTGGTAAGCTACCGGTGAGGAGGATCCCTGAGAGAAACTTAGCTAGCCAGTTTCTTGCCATAGGGCCACAATGTATGAGGATTTCTAGATAGATTCCGTCGTATCTGGAGCATTAATGCTTTCTATTCCTTCAATTGCATTTAATATTCCTTCGATAGAGAAGATATTTGCAAGGTTTGGCTCTACGTTGGTAATCCGTTTCAGTCGTGACAGTTATTTTTTTATCGCCATAGTATGTTTTTTGTTACTGGTGGTTCTAGATATCGAGAAAAGGTGGTTTGCGACTTAGTTGGGTGTTACTGCTGGGTCATGGCGGACGGGTGGGGTGCTCGGGCCCAGTTCCCTCTGGAGGCCCCAGGCTTCTCTGCTGGAGTGCTTGAAGTCCATGTTTATCACCGTTTGGGACGCCTTGTGGTGTCGAGACTGTATTGTGTCGTCAGCTAGTTCTGGGTCGCGCTGCTGAGATATTCCTGGTATATCACTTGGCTACCTTCGCTCGAGCCGGGAATGTAGTCTTTTCGGTATCCTCTTGGCTTGCTCTTTTTGCAGAGGAGATTATAGCGCTGCAAGAACGCCCATAATTTTGAGGTATTGGGAGGATCCAAGAATGGTGCTGTCAAGGATTTTTTGAAATTTGGTCCAGTCGGTTTTGTTGAAATTCCATCTGGGCTGAAGTATTAAGTTTATGATAGGTATTTGGACTACCAGAGTAACTAGAACGGGCTTGTGTTGGCAATGTGGGAATTTGGACATGACTTTCCTATTTGTTAATATGAGCTGGTTACGTTCATTTCTGGTCACAAAGCAGAGGTCTGTAGTCTCTGCCCCACGCAGCTGATCTGAAAGTTCCTGGTTGTTTTGCGTCAAAAACAAGGTGTGTGTTGCTGTTTTCAGACTAAGATATTAGTGCGGTACTCGCCTGGTTATCGCTTTGGTATCCCCATCCTGTACTGTGATTTGATGGTTGGAGTACCACTTCAGGCCATGTCGCGTTCGGTGGTTTGTATACGTTGATTATTATGAAAAATGGTAGAACTTATTTTATAGCACTTTTTTTTTGAATATTTCGCGATTCAAATATATTTTTCAAATGCTTTTATCCTTTATGGAAACACTGAGGGGATGATAATCATTTCGCTAATATCACCTAATAGAATGGAACAGAAGCAACGATTTCTCCTATCGTATACAGAACTTGTTTTATATCACTTTGTTTATCAAAAGTTTCCTAAAAATATCAAATATTTCAAATTTTTCCCCTTAAAAAACCAAAAAACTTGTTTTATAGGCTCTTGTTTTTCGAAAATTTCGCGATTTCATAAAAAATATCTGATGTTATCCTCTCATACTGAAAAACTTGGGAGGCGATAATTATTTCGTTGATAACACCTGATAGTATAGTTCATAAGTTATCATTTGTGGTACCGTGTGATTCTGCAGAATTGGTAGAACTCGTGTTATGCTTTCGACTAGTCAATTATATCTTGATATATCCCACATAAAGTTTTCTATGTGCCAGAATTCGTGGATGAGATTTCGTTGCTAGCTTCCCACCGATCCAGTTGGTACCTGATAAACACGTGCTTGCAAATCTTTCCCCTTTCCTTCTCAACTCTCAACTACGTCCATCTAAGGCTCATCTGATTCTGGTCTCATTAGTAAACAAAACTCGCAGTCAATCATACGTAATCTAGCAAACCTCAGAATGGTATGTTACAGGAAATTTTGAATATTACGTACCCGCCTCGGTTTCACTCAGTTGCAAAAAGCTATCGTCTCTGGACAGCTTCATTTTCCGTTAAATGTCAAGGTCCATCCATTTCTGGATGAAGGATAGTGTACCAACAAAGGAATGATATAGTGATTACTGTAGAGTATAGAGTAGAAGTGACGTTTGCCATTTAAATTAAAGAAGCTCATAGAATTGGAAATTGTTTCAGATTTAAAAAATGAGCAAAATAACAGGCAAACATTTTTCATTGGTGTCCAACAGTTTTCGAAAAAATAAGTGCAGTGTGGCAAAAATCAAAATAAAAATACGAGCAAAATATATATAAAAGAGGTCTTTGATTTGAAATCATTTCATTCCCCTAATTCAATTTTTGTTAGGCTCCTTGAAATGTAATCGTTATGAGCTTATGAGTTATATTTGTCTTCTGAATCCTCGAACATGTGAAACTTTCTTTAAAATTCGCTGAAGAGGACAAATAAGTATTTATGATTTTTTCTGTAGGGATTTTGTCTGTCGAATATCTATAAGTAAATAAAGACTGATCAACAAAATTCTTCAACGAAATATTGTATATTGTTACTTCCAAGGCATGTCTTGATATTTTTCATTATTCGTATATTCGATTTCCGGTGTAACGAGAACTTCTGAATATTGTTTGAATTCACGGAATAGCACTTGAATAATAGAGAAGCGTTAAAACGTGCAACGGCCGACACGCCACTTTACCATAGAAAAGAGAATCAAAGTGAGCATAGCAAAGTGTAAATAAAACCGTGTTCGAGCGTGTAAGTGATTGACTTAACCGATGGTTAATTCTGAAATCCAACTCCAACGCCACTGTTAGACCAGTGATTCCATACTCCGAACGTTCTACTGATAGAAACAATTTGGTAGGGCCACTTTTTTGTCTGATTTTTCTTCTGATTCTTGTGTTATATTTCTGGTTGAAAAGTTAACCCGCCACTCGTATGGATTAAAGTGAATTTTGACATTGCAATACAACTCATGTAAATGTACTGGGTGTATCAAATTGAATATTTTTGGATATTCATTTCATTTATCAAACAATTTGAGTTCAAAGAAAAAGGCCAACTGATAACCCAATCACTTATTTAACATAGAAAATTAATGACTACAATCGATAAAAAAGAAAAACACTTTGTATATATAGCGTGCTTCACCACAACATGCGGAAAATTATTTAGTACGTTGTTCCCACCAAAGGCAGTAAGAACATTTGAAAATAAAAAAATACATATCAAGTAAATACCTATTTTTTTTTGGGAAAATTCAATGTAATGCGAAGGGCTCAGCCAAATCACTTTCCCAGGGCACTGACAACAAAGTTGGTGATGCTACAAGTTACTAAATACTATCATTCACCTCACCATGTATGATAATATAATCATTAAAGTATTCCCACTGAGTGAACACTTATAAACACGTGTCAAACTGTCTTAATCCATGAAATTATTAATAATTTCCATACGAATTTAATAACGTAAATGCGAGTGCACGAATCTATTCATCCACTGACTACATACAAAACACATCTGGTAAACCAAGCGATGTGATGGCGTGAGTCATGGCGCACAGCAGTTCGGAACTCCATTCAGTAGCGTATCGTTGGAGGTTTTGACAAAAATTCAATAAATTTCCTAGTTATTGCTCTAAAATGTTGCAGAAGCTTTTTCACATGGAAGATGAGTAAACCATTGTGTTTTTCCCACGTTATAGTAATTCAGACTGTATACTATTGACATATAGTCAACCTTATCCATCTCTTGAAAATGTTAGAGAGCATAGGAATGAGAGGACAAGCATTCGACTTGATGGAAGACAACCTGTCAGGAAGAACCCACCACGTTAAATCAAATGATATCAAGAGCTGTTCAAGATTAGAGGAATATGGTGTCCTTCAAACAATAGTTCTCGGTTTACTTCTTCTCATTCCATTTGTATATAAATAATTCATTCAAATTATCACTTAACGAATAAGTAATGAGTTTTGCCGACGATACAGCAATTCTCTTCAAGGAAAATGATCGAAATTCTTTTTGAGCTAAAGCAGAAAATGATCTAAGTGAAGTCTTCGACTGGTTCAGAAAACGCTTTTTAACTGTAAACTTCAAGAAAACTCTTCATATCTTATTCAAAATTAATTTTCCCTAATCGTCAGCATTGGTGACAAAAAATTCTCATATCACATGTAGGAAATACTGTATACTTAGGTGTATTTGCAGATAATAATTTACAGTGGGATGTGCATATTAACTCCGCTCTATTTTATATATTTTTGAATATCTTTCGACTATCCTCACATTGTACCATCAAAGGGTGTTATACTATGAACTTATTGGAAGCTACTTGAATTATGCTAAAATAGACTGGGGAGCCGCCGTCAACAAATATATACCAAAACGGGGCTAGTTGCTCAGTGGTACCAGCGTTAGTCTTGTATCCAATGTTTCCACCAGACGATGCGGGCTCGACTCCCAGCACGGCCGGGAAATTTTTTTCAAAGCCCCAAGAGTGGTTTCGGATCCCACTATGAAAGGTAAGGCCCCCGTGATCTTAACTCGTACGAGTTGTGATTAACTTCTGAGGGTTGGTAAAACAACTAAGAAAGCGGTTAAAAACAAACAAACAAATTAGAAAAAATCCAGAAGAGATTCTCGAGAATTATACAACCCAACGGAAAAAATATATGAGCAAACCCATATTCTCGAAATCCAGCAATTACATTTTCTCACAGCGGTGACTAAACAACACAAATATAAAAAATATTGAAAACTCAATACTACTGTGACCACGACGATTCCAAATCGAAAAATTAAAATTCTGTATTTTGTGTAAAAAATGTATATTCAAGGAAAGCGGTTTCGGCCTCATCCGAAATGTTTTGAATGTTATTTTGACGTACAAATGAAATAGTTTGTTCAGTACCTGTCATGAGAAAAAGAAATCACTTGTGTCATATGATCCTGGTGAAAATGCCCAAAAGATTTCTTTCCATCAAAATGATTTTTTATTCTCATGACAGGTACTGAACAATCTGTTCTACATTTAAAACATGTTAGATAAGCACTGAAGATGGCTGCAGGCCGAAATCACTTTGTTTGAATATACCACGAAATACAGAACTTTAATTTTTCGATAAAAGAGATTATATCCAAATAATGCATCAATATAATACCAGAAGAATATAATTAATTGAATACAATAAATTGGTTACTACTCAGGACCTGGGTTATATATTATTCCTTCCGACATTTATGTAATATTATTTCCCCAGAATTCATTGAATATATTCAAAAATGAGCTGACAAAATTGATACTTACTATTCCTCGCTTGATGATCAGTCATACTATACGTGAAAAAATTGTTAACTACTTGTTATTGTGTATCTGTTTATATATCTCAATGAGTATCAATGATATCTTCACCCATATGTTGATTTCTAATAATTTCATTTCATATAAATATATTCGTTTACTTAATTAGGAATGTTCAAAAGGGGAACATTCTCAAGTGAATATTGAATTGAAAGATTTTTCTGTGAATTGTAAATTGTGATAAAAAAAAGTTATTTCTGTGAAAATCTAACACAAAACAACTTCTTTCCCGGCTAAAGCCACGCTGGACCTTAAACTACATCTGACATTTTCAATATGAATATCCCCAAGAGGGATAGATGAAAGATAGGGACTACATTTTATCTTTGAGTCGCAGATGATTCCAGATTTGATTTTATGAACACCCTGTTCATATTTTCAAACAAATTAATTAGGAATAACTGCAATATCCACATTTGAGGATCGCCTTTTGTGATTGACCTTTCATTTATTTTCTATTTTTTCAATATATACCTTTATGATTGGAAATTTGCTATTATTATTTTTTGTTATTATATCATAGGCCCAGTTTTACAGTATCTGGTCACTAAATACTTAGGATAGGATCAAATAATATTAACCATATGGCAACTTTCCCATACATAATGCAATTTGATGGTTAGGTATTAACCAGAAGAAAATAACTATATATTTGCTTGATATTGTAGGTATTAATTGATTTGGTATTTCACCTACTTACAAACATTTTACTATGATATAAATGAATTTTGAAATTATTGGTCCACCAAATTTTTGATCAAAAGGACGTTGATTGTTGTACAGGAACTTGTTCCTTCTTTTTGAGGAGAAATCATCATATTCCAATTTCAAATTCATAGTTTTGTTAGATATCAAATATTTCTGCAAAAAATCTGTGCTCTTTAGAGAAGTTGATAACAATAAGAAATATCTATATAGGAAATGAAAATTTTTATTCAGATAGTTCTTCTTCTTCCTTCAATCCAAATTTTTATACAGATTTTCTTGTTTCAAGTTAAGAGTTTTTCCCCATCATTTATCAGGTATATTTTAATGTCCAGCGTTAGTAGGCATAGTACCAGGAAATAGTTGTTTTCTGATAGATATTACAAAAATCACTTGATTTTTTGTATGGTTTTTTCCATTTTCGTAGAAAAATATTTTCCAACTTTCAATTGAGAATGTTTTCACACAGGGCGATTCCATCAATACCTTGGCTGAGTTTACAGATTTTCCAAATCGATCAAGTAGCTTTAAAATGTGGAAGGATTCGAAAAAAAATCTCAATCTATCATTTCTATACCAATATCGACTTTTCTCTACATACGAATAGAAAATAGCTGTAAATCACTATTGATGTTTATAATTTTTGTGTGCCCTGTATGCTCCTTTTGTTTGAGTTTTTTTTTAAGTCAGATACCATTTGACAACAGTTAACCTTCCTTCGACAGAGATAACATTATTGGATTTTCAACATTTTTTCGAATTCATAGTTGAACTATATAAATAACTAGCTTATGCCCACGTGGATTTCGAGAAGGTTATAATATTTTATACACTTTTTCGATTCGATGCAAATATTTCACGTTTCTCAGCGTGAGTTAATTTCAATTCATCCACTTTTTCTAATTCCAACTACAATAGGATGAAGACTAATAATAATTATCATTGTTATAGAATGCACCAAGTTTCAAATCAATGTGCTGTGTTCGTCTGGATCGAGCAGGTACTCGAACGGTTTCCAGTCTTGCTTTCCGTTGCTCGTCTGTTTCTGAAGCTTGTGATTCCTTTTTCTCTCGTGCTTGATGTGTAGATCAAGCAATCGCTTAGTGTTTGCCATAATTGAGATGACAATGAAAGTAAGGCTTTGTGACGACTACTACAAACTCACTTCTAATGTCACACACAAACTGCCGACAAACTAAATGAACTACACTCATTTGTTGAAACGACTCTCGCGCACCTATTGTTAGATAGTTCTACTGAGATTCAAAATCCTTCGCAAAGTTTCCACAACTCACCAAAGTTTCATCGCAATCGGAGAACGCATACGGGACAAACAAAAGAAATATTCATTTAGAAAGTTTATTACTGAAAAAGTCGAATAGATTAGGTAAGGAACTTCGTATTTTGTCTTTCAGTGCATTCCAGTTTTGATCTTTGAAGAAAACAACTGTATCGTCAGCGAAACTAGTTATGTCATCAGAGATTGATGAGTTAAACATTTCGTTTACATGTAATGTGAAAAGAACGGGACCAAGAACAGTTCCTTGTGGGACACCATAGCGTACCGTCCTTTTACTACTCAGAGTTTCCTCTATTTTCACACACTGCAGACGATTTTTCAAATAACTTTCCATTAAATCCAATGATTTTCCCCTAAATCCAATGATTTTCCCCTAAATCCAATATTTTCAAGTGTTTTCAGCAATTATGAATGACTCACAGTGTCAAATCCCTTATGTATGTATCCATTGGATATTTAGATATTACTATATAGCTATACTATTTATAACAATAAATCATATACAAATAAGTTAACAAGTAAGTTAACAAGTAAGTAAGTAAATTGTTAGAGTTAACGTAGAAGTAGTAACACTCAGTTATTTTCCACTGTTTTCATTCTTTGTTTCTCACCTGCCTCTTTCAAGGATTTCCCTGATGATTGTAGTGTTAGGGTGTTGGTTTTTTGTTGCGAGTTCCTCCATGCTGGTTCGACGGGTTTTAACTGGGTGTTGTAATTTCTTGGGTTGTTGTTGTAGTTCCAAACTTTCTAGATCTTCTATAATATAAATTTTGCCGTTCACGTGTAGTTTATGTCCTTTGATGAAGCAATTTTAGTTTTTAAACCCCCTTGCAAAATTGAGATCTTTCCCCAGAATTTGGTCCTGTTTGTGCTGTTTGGCTGTCAAGTCGTTAACAATTGAAATATACGTGCCTTTCAACCTTATCGCGCATTTCAAAACAGTGGCTGTTTTAAGGAACGATGTAAATTCAATTTTGATTGGAGGTTGTTGGTTTTGTCAAGTGGGTAGGAACTGTCGAGATCTCTCTTGAATATATTTACATCAACTAGGTTTTTCAGTTTCTGCTTGATGAAATCGGAAGAGATAACTTCCGCTTTGGTTTGTAATCCGAAAATGAGAATATTATATTCTTCAGATTTCCTTTCCAATATTTCTGGGTTGTTCGTGATTAAGTCGTTTTCTTGTCCTAATTTGTTGAGATGTCGATTTAAGTCTTCCAATTTCGATGTTATTCACACTTCCTCTGCTTAAATCAACGATTCTAATTCTTGCCTATTTTTTCTTATCTCTTCCAGAATGTCTCCATTCGTGATTGACATTTTAGGTAGAAACAGTTGATTTTATTTGGGAGCGGTGTATGGTTTCCCTCATAAATACTGTTCAGAGATAGTATTCTACGCTATCTGTTTTCAGCAAAAAAGGCAAAATGTTTGTTTTGATTATTTCTTGATGATGTTAATATGTTTTTTATTGAGTATTCATTCAATCTGGGGTGCATTGGATAGCTAAAGCGGTTCTCTCTCTCTCTCTCTATGTATATATATATATATATATATATATATATATATACATATATATATGGTTCAAAAAGGCATGAAAGCTGGAAATCTGACACTGTTGCCTGTAATTTCACGTATGTCCATTTGGTTAGACTTAATTTACAAAGATTGATATTTCGAAGCAAAAACTTATTTATATCGGAACTAATTACAGCTCAGGGATAGTTCAGCTATTTATTACCGACAAAAAATATCGATTCAGTAGCTCCAGAGAATACCCTGTACATACAAACAAACACATTTTAGCTCTTTATGATATTGGTATAGATTATTAGTTATTATTTTTCGAATTACCTAATATTTTTGATTGAAACCCAGTTAGTAATGTCTTCAACCTTGTATGCTTTTGTTCAATAGCTGAGTGAACTTTTGTATTTCCAGAAGTGTATCAAATAAGAATTTTCAACTTTTTGATATCTTTATGTAATTCTATAGTTGAATAGAACCATAAGGAAACCAGTTTGGTAATACTTCTTCCTCTGATCGTAGAGATTAAGGTTATTACAAAAATATAAATGCCGTTTGTGTTTTCCAGTGAAAAAAAAGGCGCATTTTTCCTTAGACATCATCAATAAAAAAATACTGATATCTACCTTTCCAACTCGCCACGTCATCGAGTTTTTTCAATATGAATGCCTCCCAAGAGACTATCTTGAAGGATGGAAGTTAGTAAAGCTTATCTTTCAGTCGCATATGGTCCACATCTGATTTCATAAACATCCTGTTCATATCTTGAGATAAATTAAAATAGCAAATTTTATGTTAGCTCGTGAGATACTTGAAAAAAGAAGCATGTCCTTTCGTCTTCAACACTCTGTACACCAAACAGTTTCATACAAATGTTTATATGAAACAAATGTTTATATCCCGAGGAACCACTCCTCAAATTTTAGGATTTTTAAGAATCATTCTGTATATGAAGTGTTTTTTTTCATCTGATTTTTGAATTTCATGGACGATTGATAGCATTTTATGTGTTTTGGAACACAGTTATAAATAATTATTCCATCATGATGAATAGACTCGGTCCCAAAATTTGATTTAACGTTATTTATAACTAAGTGGTTTGTCTAGTTGCATGACTACGAATTTGATATTTTTCAGTATAATACAAGTTGCATATTCAAGTTCCATTCAATCTTAGTCTACTAAAAGAAAAACATGACTTTCTATTTTTCATGGAGGTACTTCAATGCAGATGAACTATTTATTTTCATAATCAACCCACTTTTCAATATATTTCAATGAAATTCAAAGGGAGGTATATTCAGTGCTCTGTTTTGAAGGAAAAATGGCGTATAAGGAGGGTACCTCCCTCCCCTTTTTCTCATACCAGTGGGAATACAGTGTTTTCGAAAAGTTCTGAATAAATTCATTTTCAGCCAAACTATCCATTTCTGAGGAATCTCCTGAAACAGATCGATTTTCAATCTCAATTTGCCACATTTATAAGGGAAAATTAAATATACAGGGTGATCCACGTTTGACTAATGACGTCCGCGATGATTTTTTCAAATGGAACACCCTATATATCATTCACTATTTGGAATCTCCATGGGAAGCTGATTTCAAAACTATATCACACATAGGATTTGTATACAGTGCGTCCATTAAATTCAGTGCTCTCGTAAAGTAGTGGATAAATTCGTAAAAAAATTAAAGAATCAGTTTTGGAAAGAACGCTCGAAGCCGTCGAATTTCATTTTCATTTGGGCACTCTTTCAAATTTAATTAATTTATAATGAATGATACGTGTAGGAGAAATGACGTCGTCGGTATTTTTTCAATAGCAACTCCATTTTTCATTACGGAATGTGAAAAGGTGATTATGAGTATGGGTGAAATGAAAATAAAATAAAAAAACTATTTTGAAATATGAAAATTCTAAATTTAATGGCAATGATAGCTTCAAATAACTATCAAATTAAATGTTCAAATTGTGCACCGTTTGCTATCTGACTATTTCCATTACTTGACAGTAGCCATAGCGACCAGCTTTTTTTTATTGCTGAATAGTTTTTGTGAAGTTATTTCTTTGAAGAATAACATATCTTATCGTTTGTCGATACATTATTGAGTAGTAACTTTGTCATTTCATGGAAAATGATTAAATCAAATGAAGAGGAAGAATTTAAATTATCTGCATGATAGGATTTGGAGACAGAATGCGCAACCTATTAACCAAAGCATGGTGAACAAAGTTGAGTCAAAATACCGTGAATTTGGGCATGTCCGCGATCTTCCTAAATCTGATCGACCCTCACCACCAGAAGACGATCAGCTTAATAATGATTTGGCAGTGCATGGAAATCATCACACAACACTCAACAAATTGGCTTCTGATTTCAATATGGCAGCGTCTACAGTCCACAAAATTCTGAGAAAAGCAAAGCACATCCTTATAAGGTACGCCTCATCCATGAGCTGGATGAAGACGACTTTGATCGGCGAAATCAATTCTGCGAACAATTGCAACAGCTATGCAATAATAATAATTTTGTAAAAAATATATTTTTTTCCGATTAGATTATGTTTGTTTTGAACGGCCTCGTCAATAGGCAAAATTGCCGTTATTGGGCTACCGAAAATCCCCGATGGATGATGAAGTATCACACTCAAAATCCACAGAAAGTGAATGTATGGTGTGGCATAGTCGACGGAAGAATTCTGGGTCCCTATTTCTTTGACGTGAACCTGACTGGTCCAATATATTTGGATTTTCTTCGATTTGACCTTATTCCTGCACTAATAGCTTTGTATCCAGATCTAGAGGATTTATGCTTCCAACAAGATGGTGCATCTCCCCATTACGCAGCAGCTGTCCGCGACTATTTAGATGTGGTGTTTCCGAATCGTTGGATAGGGAGAAGGGGACCGATTGAGTGGCCAGTTAGATCTCCAGATTTGACACCACTTGATTACTTCTTGTGGGGATACTTAAAGAGTAAAGTGTATGTTAATAGGCCGGTGAATTTAGAAGATTTACAAGCAAGAATTATTGACAATGTTCAAAAATAACTTATTCATCGTCTTGGCTACTGTCACACAGCAAACGGTGCACAATTCGAACATTAAATTTGATCGTTGTTTGAAGCCATCATTTCCTTTAAATTTAGTATTTTCATATATTTTAAAATAGTTTTTCTTATTTTATTTTCATTTCACCCATACTCATAATCACCTTTTCACATTCCGTAATGAAAAATGGAGTTGCCATTAAAAAATACCGATGACGTCATTTCTCCTACAAGAATCATTTTGTATGTATTACTTAAATTTGAAAGAATGCCCAATGAAAATAAAATTCTACGGCTCCGAGCATTCTTTCCAAAAATTATTCGTTTAATTTTTTACGAATTTATCCACTACTTTAGGAGATCACTGTATTTATCGGACGCACTGTATACAAACCCAATGTATGATATATTTTTGAAGTCAGCTTTCCATGGTGATTCCAAAAATTGAATAATATATAGAGTGTTCCATTTGAAAAAATTGTCGCAGACGTCATTAGTCAAACGTGAATAACCCAGTATATATAATTTTCAGGAGATTCCTCAGAAATGAATAGTTTGGCTAAAAATGAATTTATTCAGTACTTTACGAAGACACTGTATTATAAATAGTCGGTATTCATTGATTTCTCCATTGTATTTCAATCGAAATATGTATAATTGTTTATATTTGAAAAATAAGCCATTTTCAAGATACACAAACATACGAATAATAACTGAAGCAATGTTTAATGAAACGAATGAACGAATCAATCACTACTGAATAATAGGCTGAAAGTTGAGTATTTTCAATATCAACAACTGAATAAGTTGTGTGATTCGGTTTCATGTTCGCTAACGATTATAGCGGTGCCTTCCTCTGTGTAGTTGTAATCTTCTTCTGAAATAAAGGAGGAGTGAACCTATAATCATTCTTAGGTTGAAGATGCTTATAAAACTTTTTAGAAATTTGAAACCGCATATTTGAAAATAACCATTTATTGTAAAATCATGATATACCTCGAATCGAATAAATTACTTTAGCCATCCATACTGTGATGACTGGTCTATTATATTCCTCAAAGAAAGAGAAGTTCATGGGTAGGCAAGGTACGGAGGCAAAAAACAGTCACGTATCACCATAGCACGTGTATCAAGTGTGCTGTGCTTGTGTTGGAATGTTCTGTTATTTTCTTCACAGACTAGAGTCGGTTCTCTTCTAGCACTAAGTTTGACGTGGATATGATGATCGTATGATGTAGAAATTATTCATAGGTGGACACAGCGAGACGAACATGTTGTTTTTCACCGTTATAGCTAATTTAACTGCAGTATAGAAAATATGCAAGGTATCGAAGAATTGTTTGAAAATTCTTTGAAATCGAAATGGTTATGAATCATAGCAAAAATAGAAAGCTTCTTAAAACATAATTTTGATTACAAACTTCTGATGATTGACCTAGGGTGGAAGTGAATATTTTATTCGGTAAATTAGTAGCTCAACAGTCAGCCATAAACAATGGCCCAGAAAAATCATGAGAAATTGGTACCGAAAAAGATTAAAGCATTGACGCATAGAAAAAAGTTGCATATAAAAATAAAGAATACATAAGGAAAACTTACACAGTAAAGCTTACAACACTTTTTCACATTTTCAAGAAAACACCAACCATACATCATGCTTTTAGGGTAGCATTTGCAAGCTTGGATAAGGACAGGATTATTGAAATAGGAAACATATGATTTTATGAACATCCTGTCCTTTCAGAATATCTATCAGATGTAGTTCAATGTCCAGCGTGGCTTTAGCGGGGAAGTATGTGTTTTCTGTTAGACAGTCACAAAATATTACTACATTTTTATCGTAGATTTTTTCAATTCACAGAAAGATCTTTCTATTCAATATTCAATTGAGAATATTTTCCCTGTCAACATGAATACCCTACAAGAGGTTATCTTGAACGATGGAAGATAGTGAATAAAGTTTATCTTTCAGTCGCAGATGATTCCACATCTGATATTATAAGCATCCTGCTCATGTTTTCGAACAAATCAGACAGGATTATACTTTTGAATTTCATGTACTGTGAATATAGTATAACCTTCATCAATAAATGCACCCTAGGCTAGCGCGAACCGCTACAAGAATTATATATTCACAAATGATTTATGTTTTTTTATGAGAAAGTAGACACATTTAAATAATTTTTTAAATTAAGGTCAGAATGAAATATATTTCAGATAGACTATATACGTGTAATGGGGATGAGGCCGACAGTAATATTGAAGACATTATACTGGTTACTCTGAGAACCTTACTAGGGAACTGGTAGATTATAAAACTACTTCTTGTCATGGAGTACTTAATTTTGTTACCCAGTTTTTCCAATAAGTTAAAGAAATAGTTGATAAAATAATTCTTTATTGGTAATGATTACCGCAGCAAACTCAAAAATCAAATAATAGAAAATAACATCTATCGAGATAAATAGACCTCAAACCTGTGAACAAAGCGATTGATGACAATACAGTAAAGAAACTTTGCCTCAAATTTCCCTATCTGAAATATGTTTCTGGAAGATTGGCCAACAGTCTTGAAGAAGATAACACGCACATAAACGAAAACACTTCGAATGAGAAAATCACTCCAAACTAAAAATGAACCTGAACTACAAAAGAACATAATAAACAAAATTTCATGTCAGAATTATTGCGAATCAGTATATGTAGGTCAAACGAAACGATATCCAAACAACGCATTGATGAACACATAAGAATTACACAACCAACCAATCTCATTTAAAAAAATGCATTAATTAGCTGACCATTGCCTTAAGAAAACTAAATCACATCAATTTGATTTGACAACACAAGCATTCTCACTCAGGAACCTACTATAAAAAAAGGCTATCGTGCGAAATGATAGAAACCAAAAAAGAATAAATTCTGCATCAACAAACATTCCATTTACTTTCCATAATAGACCAAATATCCCCAATAAATGAAATTTATTACTATTCTCTCCCTTCACTCCCTACTTCTCCACCGAACTCATATTTTCATAAAGTAGGGGAAGAAAAAAAAAGTGATAATTGCTTCTGAAAAAGACCAAAGATTTCTTATTCCGTTATTAGAAATAGCTGTACGAAGTACCTACTCTGACAAGTAAGTTTACAGAAACAATAAAACAAAAATATGATTAAAAAAAAGGAAAAAATAATTTTTTCAATTGTTATCTCATCGTTCTGGACATTGTGGTATTTTTTCCAGAAATTAGTGATCTCCCCTATTGATAATCTCCGACCCCAAAAAAACTACATACCAATTTGGAATGGAATCGGGCCATAATAATAAAACACGTCGCCATCTTGGAGCCGCAATCTTGACTCAAAGAATTTTGACGAAAACATCATGATGTCCGACCCCAAAAACCCCCACACACCAATTTTGAATGGAATCGGGTTATAATCACAAAACTCGTCGCCATCATTTTGAATTCGTGGATTTTGACAAAAAATCATGATCTCCGACTCCAAAAACCCCCACATACCCAATTCATATTGGAGTCAGGCTATAACCACAAAACTCGTCGCTATATTAGAGCCGCCATTTTGAATTCATGAAAATTCGTAACCTCTGTCCTCGAAAACTCTCACATACCAATTTTGAATACATTCGAACCATAATCACAAAACTCGTCCGCCATATTGGAGCCACCATATAGTTTTTTCCCTAGCAAAAATTCCATAATGCATTGTCACCGGAATTATGAACTCCCGCCAAATTTCATGTCAATCGGACAACTAGAAGTGGGTCAAAATTCCCTTGCAAGATTTGAACTAAACATACATAGCTACATACAAATGTTAAGTCAAATAAAAACTTGTAATAAAAAAAGACCGCATGCAATATACAATACAATATATATCGCGACTTTCAATTTTTTTCGAAGTCCTTCCTCCATACATCTTCAGGGTAATACAACAAAATTTAACAAGTAATTTTTTTCTTTCTTCATCTTTGCCAAAAATTAACGGATTTTGGCCAAAAAGCATTTTTTCTGTCGAAACGTGAACGGTGAACATTTCGAGCACTTGTTAAAATAGTTGCAATTGTTACTTAACATTCTGTTGCAATTGAAAGTTATTTAGGTTTTTAATTTATTTATAAAATATTTTAAGCAAATTTCAAACGCTTGTCAGTTTGAAACGGCTTGGCTGATTTTCACAAACGAAGCGGTGTTTGATAGAGAATCGAAAGGCCTTCAAAACCAGGAGCCACGTGACCCCCCTTTACATTTGAAAAAAAAAGTTGATGGTGCCCTCTTGACACTAGACCACGTGACCACAATCATTTTTATGCCAAAAAGTGGTAAAAGTGGTACCTTCTTACCTGAATTTCACCCGACCTCGACAGCTTGTTCCGTTCAAAAGTTAAGTGATAATTTTCTGGTGGAACAATACAAATTTGAGAGAAAGCTTGTTTTTCACTGCTTCCTGTTAGTTAAGCCATCTTAGCTGAAAAAAATTATTGATAAAAAAATCATACAAATTATAGAATTTAATTTAGTTATCCGAAGAATATTGTTTGTTTCGTACCCAAGTTTCTTTTTCTCTTTCGTGTTGCTCTTTTCTTCGCTTGTTAGGGATATAAAGCTACTTCCTCGGCAGTTATCTGTTCACAAAAGATATCACCAATAAATCCAATTCTACCAGGTATCCCTGATTTTCTGAAAAAATTAATTTTGTCTCATCGATCTCCTTCAACACTTCAACAAAACCAGAAATATTAAAATGCAACTTAATATCTTCTCTGAAATCAATTTTTTAATATATATATTTTGAGTACAAGCAGATAACAAAATGTTAAAAGTTCGAACATTCTGTATATGAAATTGGATCTGAACACAATAGCCAATGAAATGCCAGGAGAGATATTTATGCAAAATTAGGAATTTTGAAAATAGGAAAAGCAGAAACGTCAAAAAGAATGATTTTGACATGATGTAGATAGTATATAAGGTAGTTAGAAATGTTTCGAAAATGAAAACTCTCAAATAAGTGACAATAATAAAAAGTGCAACAAAAAGGTGCGTGAAAATCGAAAATTCGAGAAGAAAACAAATGTTGTTGGTATCAAGGGAGATAAATCAACAAGCTAAGCGTGGGGAGAACAGAAAACAATTTTGGAAGAACCGAATGTAGAAAATTGAAATTTAAATAAATCAATCAATATGTATTAGAAAAACAGTTATTTTACAAGACAATATGGGAAAGACTATAAAGAATAATAGCAGATAAAAGATCCCAGATGCAGAGTTATTCTTACCCTCTTCCATTGGAGATTTACGAGTAGGAGGCGAAGTCACAGTCGACAAAAGGGGCTGCAGTTTCCAGGAACGGGAGAAAATCCGAAACACTGAACATTCTCACTACTAGAGGTCACAGGTATTTTGAAACTATAAAAAGTTACTGCAGTGCAATTGAATTAAAACTTTTGAAGAACTCTTTTTGATAGAACTCGTTCATGATTTAGTATATTGGCGACATAACCTATAAAACTAGGCTAAATTCCACTATTATTATCACATAACTTCACATGTTCTGTATATATTTGCTAGGAAGCACTAATTAGGTTATTTATCGCAGAATAGGTAGTAGTGAGTTTCTCCAGAATGAAGGAAATTATTATTTTGACTGGATTTCTGCATTATTTTCAATGATTGAGCAATAACAGTTGCTTTTTTCTGAATTTGACATCAAGAACTACTAGAGGGCTCCACAGTAGAACCGACTTCTGAGATTCCATAGGCGTACCGATTGAGTTAGCTGAGGTGAACGAAATAAGGTAGAAGAGTAGATGGAAAAAAGGTAAAATGCATGGCCGGAGATATTAAATATTTATATGGGTATTCATTTGTCAATATATCAAATTAAATTTCAAAGGGCAACTAGCTTGAAGATTTTGAAAATAGTAAAGCATAGTAAAACAAAAAACAAAAAAAAACAGAAATTTATATATTTTTGTTATGATGTCTGGTTGTGGAAGAAAATAAATTAATATAAAATAAAATAAAAACGAACCGCAATCAACGCATCATAACAATATATATATATATATATATATATATATATATATATATATATATATCAATTGAGTTATATGGAGGCTATTGTTTCGTACCCAATGTTTCTTTTTTTCCTTCGTATTGCTCTTCTTTGCGCTTAGGTATTAGGGATATGAAGATACTTCTTGAAAGATATTACTAATAAATACAATTCTACCAAGTTTCCTCTGATTTTCTAAAAAAATAATTTTGTCTCATCGATCTCCTTTAAAACTCCAATAGAACCAGCAATATTGAAAAGCAACTTAATATCATCTCTGAAATCCATTTTTTATCATTTCTCTTCTGATCGTTTTTGTATAAATCTCCAGTCATTATACAGCTTTTCGAATATTTCAACATACTTTGGTTACCTTCGCAAAGGTATTGTCTCAAAAAATTAAGACTTTACAATATTTTTTAATTTTTACTTCGAAACAACCTGACCTAAACACAAGTGAACTACTATAGCACAAAGAAATGCGTTAATTTTGAAAAATATAATTTTAAGGAGTAAAAGTCAAGAAAATCAAACATAAACTTCAAAATATCGCTCTATTACGACAAATTTCAAAGTGGACTAAGATTTGGAGATTCTGCCGTATTTTTAATTCCCGCGGTGTATTGGTGACTGATATTTTTTTCGAATAGATGAATCAAATACCAAAAGAAATCAGCTTCCAAATGCTCCTTGGCCAATCAGAACCAATTAATTTTGGATGATATATTTTTTTATATTTTTTTCTGGCTTATTAAGGACTTACCGTAAAAATTTGAAAGGAACAATATTTGTATGGAATATCAACTGTTAGCGGTTGTGTAAGAAGTTATGGTATACCTTGTATTCTGAATATTGGAAGTTTGGATTGAACCGCGTCTACAATTTTGATAATTTCGACGTTTCGGCTAGTGTTTTGGGTGCATTTTCGTGCAAATAAAATATTAATTGATTGGAGTAAAGGAGGGAAGTGATTTCCAACCAAGATCCCAATTTGCCTACTCCTCAGTTGTAGTCACTTAGGTAGGGTTCAGGATTTTGTGACTCGACGCTGGGTTCTCAATCTGCCTACTCCGTAGGTCTCGCCATTAGTTATCTCTAAGGTCTCAATCTGCCTACTCCTTGGAGGAAACTGAGGATCAGATGATGGATGTGTAGTATTTATTTTAGGGAATTCAGTAGAACTATGAGCAGAGCCCTACAGGAAGGCGGGAAAGTAGAGGTTTCCAAGTATTCCACGAATGACTATCACTTGTAGAGTTATTCCAGTGGTAATGGTCCTGGTGTGGTTTGTCTCTGCATAGTGCTTGAAAAGTGCCGAGGAAGGGGCTATGTGTCGGACAGCAAGTTCGTAAGCTCGGTTGGTGACTCTCCCGCTAGTTTGACCTATGTATGTCCTAAGACATTCGTAGCATGTTATGTCATATATTCCGTGGGACTCATCAGCTTTATTCTCTTCAGGAGATCTGAGGCAATTATATCATTTTCTGTGATGTCGCGTTTCTCTAAGATTCTGCCAATTTTGTCGGTGACACCTTTGATATTGGGAAGGAAAGTCTTGTGTGATTGGTTATCTGTTGGGTTCTGGAAATTTGGGGAACGGGTTTGATAATGGTGGATTGATTCGCAAATTTGTGTGTTATTATAACCGTTTTGAAGAACTTATGCGGTCTTTTGTGATTATCGGTGAGTTGAATAGATCTGTGAATGAGAGAGTTCGAGACGGAGTTGGTTCGAGATGGATGGTGATAATATATCGTGTTGACTATAAGCTGTTGTGCAAGAAGTTAGATTACACCCTGTACATCAAGAAATTCCGTACAAGTGTAGAAGGGAAAATCAATTAATTTGCCACAATAAGTTAATGTTTTTATCAAATGACTTTTCAGAAAATGAATTAATTTTCGTAGGTAATCTGAATTTGCCTGTCGAAAATATAACCTAATTGATTCGCAATCTGCCAAATTCTTTCGGTTGACACACTTGCTATTTCGATACAAATTTGGTATCAGTTGATCAATATTCGGCTATTTCCTATTCCTTCCATTTCGAATTTCGACAGAGTTTGATGAAAAGCAGTTATTCGATAAAATAATGCCGGCAGTTCCTTTCAACTTCCTTTTTTCTTGATTTCGTTCACTCATTATTTTTTTGTATTATTCCATATGATCGTTCTCGGCTTTGAGGATCTGCTCTAATGTTTTTGAATCGGTTATTTTTAGAATTCCTATATAATTTTCATGTTCTTGCGGTACTGACAATGGTCTCGATGTTTTACCTACATACCTTTCGCCACACGAAAAACTTATGTTATGAACAAATTTTTTGTTCTTTCCTTCGAATAGAAGGCTTTTCAATATATTGAACAGAAACAGTTCAACATCTAGCATTGACCTTTCAATTGATTATGTGTCCCATTTCAATATTTTTTTAGTTCTAATATGCGGGTCAGTAAGCCAGTCATGCCAAACTACGTCAAACAACAGTCTTCGAGAAGAATGTCTGTGATGGCCGGACAGACAGACGGGCATCTGAATCGTCTTATTCGAGTTCCTTTTTCTCCTTATGAGGTATGGAAAATTTGGAAAAACATTGTGATATTTTTTATGAAAACCACAGTATTTCGTACGTTCCCCAATTTATTGTTTTATTTCAACTTCGGCTATTTGACAAAGGGAATCATTATATATCCTGAAATTCAAATCATATCGCGTTATATGCAATCATAACTGGATTATGGTCAGCCATCAGCCCACACGGAAACCAAAAATCAAGATCATTATTGACATCACCATTTATTATAAAATTTCAACTCAATCTTATTTCCATATTTGATGAAGACATGATTCAATTATATTCTTATTCAGTTTTTTTATCAACACACAAAGGCAAATTCTTGTTTTGAAGCGGGTTCTAGCTGAAACTGTATATCTCAACAATTGCCCGGTCATACAAAAAAACATAATTGAATTTCAGATAGAAACTAGTACCCAGAGCAGTGGCGGGTATGTTGCTTTTATTGTATTGGTATTGAGACGCAGTAAATCCAATCACATGGGCAAACAATTAACATAATATTATATTTCAATCATATAGCTTATTCGTTTCTAGATGGCGAAAAAACACAAGATGAATCTCAAATAAACATATTTGTTTACATCGATCAGTGTTGCATTTCGTATTAAATGTGTACATATAATAACTGGCGACTAGAATAGTTTGAAATAAAATTGATTCCACGGGTCTCATTAAGAAAAAGTGAACGTTGTCTGATCGTTCTTTCGCCATTCAAAAACGAATAAGCTATTCGAGCTAAACGGTCTTTTCTAGGATTGAAGTTCCTTTGAAAAAGTGGAACAGTTCATTTTGATCATGAATAAGCTAATTAATTCAAATTGCTTCTCCGAGAGAAGGAAATAATTTAGTGAATTTCAAGATTTGAAAAATTTTCGACTTTTTAAAGCCCCTCCCTGTTACCTTTTGGACTTCGTGATTGCTTGAAAATTTCAAATAGCATGGGGTTCAACTGGCACATCGTTGGAAAGATAATTCAATTTTTGAAGTAAAACTTCTTTACGCTCGCTTGACTTGGGGAGTAAGCTGGTGAATGCGTGACGAGAGCGTTACGAAAAGTGTGATCGGGCGAGGCGAACGGTCTCGACGCACGCTTGACTTGGGGAGTAAGCTGGTGAATGCGTGACGAGAGCGATACGAATTTACGAAAAGTGCGATCGGGCGAGGCGAACGGTCTCGACAAAGGTGAGTGCGTATCTCATACCTCATACTAGTTGCTGGCGTCGTAGCGTCATATGCAGCGTTCCTTTTTCCTTGTCTATTTTCTTGCTCTACTAATATGCGGCATTCTACTCTCGACATTGGGGCGCGTTTGATTCTCTGTCCTTTTCTTGTCTCTCTTTCTCCTTGTTACTCTTCCGTATTTCGGCCTCGCGTTTCTACAATTTACTCCAGCAAATTTTTAAAATAGGGTAACATAAAATATAAATAATAAAATACTTATTAATTGTAGAGGTTTACCATTACAAATAATTGGTGACATCGTGATTGAACATGACAATAATCAAATGGAAGTTGATGATGAGAATCCCACTATATATTGGAGTTAGGTAAATTAATTTTTATTTTATTTTTATAATCATTTATGACTTTAATATTAATTTACTGAATTTACCAAACTAAAATGATGAAATTATAGGTTATTAGAAAATTAATATATGTATATTACATATATTTATATATATATATATATTATGTTAGGAAATGTTGTTAAACAATTAAACTTATAATTATCATTATTATTATTTTAAGTTATTATTATTATCATCGTTAATGCTATGTTATTTTACAATTTTCTTTACCTTTTTTCACTACTATAGAACCTTATACTATGCTCTAGTCGATACATTTGTATAAAGAGGGCATTCCTTATAATTGCAAATAAATTTTTTCTTGGGCTAATATATTTCGTGAATACTTGAATCTATAAAGAGTGCTCCTCAATGTTTAAGTCACTTTAGTCTATCAAGTACTACTCCTAAATATTTGATTTTTTCTGCTGATCGAATTATTATATTGTTTTCGATCAATATGTCATATTGGGGTAGTGAATTGGCATAGTAAGGGAATAGTAAGAAGAGTGTTTTTCGTAATTTATTGATAGTTTTTTATCAAAAAGTTTACTCATGTCATCTTCTACTTTATTTTTGAGGTCGTTCCAGCTATCAGCACTATACAATACTGCTGTTTCATCAGCGAAATAAACAAGGCTGCCACAAGTATAGTGACGCAATATACCATCAATGTATATTGTGAAGAGGATTGGCCCCAGAACTGTTCCTTGGAGTACTCCGCATTCCACGGTCCTTTTTTCACTGAGAATGTTATTGATTTTCATATATTGTTCTCTTTCTTTGAGATAACTCTCCATGAGACTATATGTGTTTCCTCTGAAACCCATGTCTTTTAAGGTCGTCAACAGTTGTGACTCACGGTGTCGAAGGCCTCCGCATGATCCAAGAAGACACAGACTTGGTTTACTTCTTTCCAGGTTCTCTGATATTTTGGACGCGAGGAAACTAATAGCATCTTTGGTAGAAACTCCTTCCTTGAATCCATATTGATTTTTATATTTTTTTATATTTGTTAAGGTAAGAGGCCATTCTTCTTTCAATTATTTTTTCTAATATTTTTGCTATGTTTGATATATATATATATATATATATATATATATATATTAATAAAAAAAATATTGTAATTTATTTGTTTCTCAACCGATTTTTACAACTGATCAAACCACTTCGAATTGAAAGTTCTTCATTTTATCATAAATAATTTACATAAGAAGTTTTGTTACAGAGTTACAGTATTATTTTCCGAATTATTCCTTAATTTTCATAGAGTTCAGTGAGAAAAAAATCAATTATTGATACCCTGTCGTTACAGAGGCGGGTCGGGACGGGTAAATTACCAAGCACGACTTATTAAGTAAGCCTTGAGATGCTTGCCGGACCAAGGTGGACTTAAGATCTAGCCTATGAAACTTATTTTGTTTTCAAATTTTTTAGTGCGAAGACCAACATGACCTTAACATATTTTAGTGTACTTTTGTAAAAGCACAGTCTTTACCTGCACGCAGATGTTTTCCACAAACTATTTTTGCCCTAGCTATAGCCAATCAATTGTTCCTACATTTTTCCTTCAGACGTACGCTGCTCACGCTCCAAAATGCGAATTCAACCATCTGTAACTTTCAGAAAAAAAAACTTCGGAACTAACTTTTAATGCGGCGTATCCTTGGGGTCATTTGAAGATTCAATAAGCATCTCTTGAGTATGATATGGGGATGTCGGATTTGACCACTGAATACCGCTTTTTGGCCGAGCCAGATCACTATGCGGCGTGCAGTTAGTGCTGAAAATAATCAAACATCGAGACAAAACACTCGTTTGGAGACAAGGAAGAGACTTTAGTTGCGATGCAAATCCCCTAACTACTGGAATGGGTGCTGTAGAAGGGAATAAGCAGGCCAGATACAATGGGCCAAAAGGCACAAGTGTCGTTCGGAGGTACGAACCAGTCGAGCCTAAGGGGGGAGATTTTTTGTGGGTAACCCGGAGAAACGGGGGCAAAGGAACCCGGAAACTCAGAGCAAGTCCCACACTCTGTCCATAAATGATTTTTTACACCCCGAAAAAAAAATCCTTACTGCTCCATTAGCAAAAAACAAAACACTAAAACATCAGAAGTTAGAAACTAGAACAAAATTATTCGCAAGTCCTGTTGGTTGAGGTTGAGGATCTGTAAATATTATTTGCAAATCGAAATTTCACCGCCCACTCCTTTGTTTTATCGAAGACATTGTCTTGTAGAATAAAAATTACCATTTCTTTTAACCACGAACCTAAAAAATCTACCCAAAACAACATACAATGGTTCAAGAATTCCACACCAACATAAGCAAGTGACGAAAAATTCTACCCAGGAACAACCAGAGAAGCAACCACATTGTCTAAATAGAAGGATTAGCGGCCAGAAACTATAGACAATCTGGAAATATATCTCAGCTCAATGACAAGAGAAACAGCAAAATATATTACAGCCACAGAAACAGAGCAAATATACGGCAACAACGGATCCAGCAATGAGTTATCCTGGCTATACACGAGGAGCCACACGCGGGAGTGAGATCATGCGTGATATGCCTGCGTACCCAAGGCTGATCGTCCGCCACAATCGAGCAGATTTGATTTTGAAAAAAATCGTAATATAGGATCTTTTGAGGACCAATACCACAATTCGTGGAGAGACCCGGGAAAGCAGTTTTGATACTTGTGATAAAGAAATATTTCCAGCTGGAAGTATATATAACTTTTGATCCTCCCGGTGCCTCATTTCAGTCTGATGATTGAGTGCAATTCTGGCCAATGCCCAATGTACTCAGTTTCATAATAACTTGTTTGAAAATATGAACAGGATGTTCATAAAATCAGATGTGGAACAATCTGCGACTGAAAGATAAACTTTAGGCACTATTTTCCATCGTTCAAGATAACCTCTTGTGGGGTATTCATGTTGAAAAGGGAAATCTTCTCAATTGAATATTGAATAGACATATTTTTCTATTCAATACTCAATTGAGAATGTTTCCCTTTTCAACTCAGACTCTTTAGGCACCATATTTATAGCCACACAGTTCGTGATAAAAGAATTCTGATATAACTCCCATAGAGCTCTTGTAAGGCTGTGGGGGGATCACTTCTTAGTTCTCCAGTGCTACTTCTGAATGCTCCTTGGGATCATTTGTAATGCTCGCAACGAGCTATCAGAAACCAGTATCTGAAGTCCACTCGAAACCGAAGGCTCCTCCAAGAAACAAAATACATATCAATTTATATATACAGTGTTTCTCAATAACATGCTAATATTCAAGGAAGTTATTCTTGGGTCCATTTTAAGAAAAATCTTGGTATCAAGATGTACAATAAACTCCGGCTAGAAATTGAAGAAAAAACATCGCTAAAACTTAAAAAAAAAACAAAAAGCATATTGAGTGATAAAGCCTACTATAATCTACAAGATTACTTCAATGACACACTGTGATATCCCATTTCATTTTAATCGTGGATTTTTCAATTCACCGAAAAATCTTTCTATCAATATTCAATTGAGAATGTTTCCCTTTTCAACGTGATATCCCAGTTTATTAAATATACCAATATTTTTATCGATACTTAATTTATATTATCTGTTTAATCTATATTATTTATGTTCTTTTATTGTATCATATTACATTTTATTTATGTTATTGTGAAAACTTAACTATTTACAATAAGCTAATGTCTCTGTTATAATTTTAAAATAAGCTATACAAAATTTGGAAATTGACCGATTATCCATAATCTTACTATATGACATTGTATTTGTTAACGAGAGATAACTCTTAGCAACAATAAACATATATTCTCTCTCTATATATTTAAGTAGGTTGTCGATAACAAAAGTATATACAGTGTAAAATAACATAGCATTAACGATGTAATAACTTAAAATAATAATAATGATAATTATAAGTTTAATTGTTTAACAACATTTCCTTACATAATATATATATATATATATATATATATATATATATATATATATATATATATGTATACTAATATCCGAACTCATCAAAGTGCAACTTTTCACAGTGAACCAATAACTTTGCGTGTCTAAATCACTGGTTACTTTGTTTTGGGTTGAACTTTCATATAAAATTACATGTCAGAGGACTGATAATAAGTTCAAACTTTCTTCTTCAATACTTTCATTGTCACAAACATCCATATTGCACCATTTTATGTCATTGTTTTCTAGTATGAGGTAGCTATCGCAGAGTAGGGTGTTTATAAGTTTTGATTTGGATAAAAAACCAATTAATTTGATTTTTCTCTGCAACTGGTGTTTATTTTTCAATTTCTAACCTCACTTTTCTCCACTGAACAGCTTTTCTTGTCGAATCATTAGTGCCAGGTCGGCAATACAGATCGCCGGAATCGACTGCTGAGAAGGAGTGACTCATGTTCATAGGCGTACCTGACTGAGCTGGGATAAGGTAAAAGAGGTTGAAAAAGAGAAAGGTAATATAATATAGTCGGAGTTTTCATTTGTTATGATAGGGATTCAGAAATTATAATCTGTGAAATAAATTCACCAAAATTATATACAAATTTAAAATCATATAATCAACCAATCATAACAATATATACATACATATAGATGGAGCTAAAGAAGTTTTACTTCAGTCGTGTGGTCTAAAGCACACTCGTTTTTTTTTCAATCACAATTTTTTTTTACCTCGGTAACTTCCGAACGGTTTGATGGAAAACAAGGTGACAGAAAATATTTTGAATTCTATTACCGATCCTACTTTTTGAGAGAAGATACATTACAATTACTTGATAGAGGGCGCTGGGGGCACAACTTGAAAATTTCGAAAGAGGTCGATTAGCATATCGTTGAAAACGTAATTCAATTTTACTTTCAACCATGGTTGTTCTACGGAATCACAATTGCTATGAGGAACATGAATTACGTACTTAAATATTTTTTCATTTTCGAATTCGTTTCAAAGCTCAATTGGGTAGAGATTATGAATCCATGGTGTAATCCAATTTCCGACTCAAATAATGTCCAATTCAATTATTTTTAATGACCGTAATTATAACGGGTACCATTTATTGGATTTGGTGAAGTGATAATCAGGCAGTTACTTAGGAATGCATAATATGAAGTTTGATTATTCTGTCGATGTTTAAGACCTTCTAATGTATGATTATAAGACTACTTACCTGCTCTTCATATTGAAAACGAATTATCGCCACTGAAACAACGAATTACACGGTGTGTGCTGGTATACCTGCAGATATGTTACATAATGTTTGGGAATAATTTTCGAATCGAAAATTTCATTGTCAAGATGCATTGGGCGGACATTTCGAACACCTAATTCATCAATTGACAATTGCTTCTTATTCTCAATAAATAAAAATCATACATAATAGTTTTGTTTTTTTATAATACGTATTATCAGAATTCAAAAATAAAACAGATGGTTGAAAAGAGAATTGAATAATCTTTTCAACGATGTGCCATTCGATCCCCCTGCTAATTGAAATTTTTAAGTTGATGTGCCTTCAGCGCCATCTATCGAGCAATCACGATGTCTTTCAGTTCAAAGAGTAGAATCGGTGATATAATTCAAAACGGTTTCTGTCTCATTGTTCTACTTCCAACCGTTCGAAAGTTAACAGGAGGGGGAACTATAAAAAGCCGCACTGTATATACTCTCACGATATTGTCTACTTTTGTTATCGACAACCTACTTAAATATATAGAGAGAGAATATATGTTTATTGTTGCTAAGAGTTATCTCTCGTTAACAAACACAATGTCATATAGTAAGTTTATGGATAATCGGTCAATTTCCAAATTTTGTATAGCTTATTTTAAAATTATAACAGAGACATTAGCTCATTGTAAATAGTTAAGTTTTCACAATAACATAAATAAAATGTAATATGATACAATAAAAGAACATAAATAATATAGATTAAACAGATAATATAAATTAAGTATCGATAAAAAGATTGGTATATTTAATAAACTGGGATATCACGTTGAAAAGGGAAACATTCTCAATTGAATATTGATAGAAAGATTTTTCGGTGAATTGAAAAATCCACGATTAAAATGAAATGGGATATCACAGTGTGTCATTAAAGTAATCTTGTAGATTATAGTAGGCTTTATCACTCAATATGCTTTTTGTTTTTTTTTTAAGTTTTAGCGATGTTTTTTCTTCAATTTCTAGCCGGAGTTTATTGTACATCTTGATACCAAGATTTTTCTTAAAATGGAACCCAAGAATAACTTCCTTAAATATTAGCATGTTATTGAGAAACACCCTGTATATATATTGATATGTATTTTGTTTCTTGGAGGAGCCTTCGGTTTCGAGTGGACTTCAGATACTGGTTTCTGATAGCTCGTTGCGAGCATTACAAATGATCCCAAGGAGCATTCAGAAGTAGCACTGGAGAACTAAGAAGTGATCCCCCCACAGCCTTACAAGAGCTCTATGGGAGTTATATCAGAACTCTTTTATCACGAACTGTGTGGTTATAAATATGGTGCCTAAAGAGTCTGAGTTGAAAAGGGAAACATTCTCAATTGAGTATTGAATAGAAAAATCTTTCTATTCAATTGAGAATGTTTTCCTTTTCAACATGAATACCCTACTAGAGGTTATCTTGAACGATGGAAGATAGTGACTAAAGTTTATCTTTCAGTCGCAGATGATTTTATGAACATCCTGTTCAGATTTCCAAACAAATCAGTCAGAGTTATTATGAAACTGAGTACATTGGGCATTGGCCAGAATTGCACTTAATCATCAGACTAAAGTGAGGCACCAGGAGGATCAAAAGTTATATATACTTCCAGCTGGAAATATTTCCTTATCACAAGTATCAAAACTGCTTTCCCGGGTCTCTCCACGAATTGTGGTATTGGTCCTCAAAAGATCCTATATCACGATGTTTCTCAAAATCAAATCTGCTCGACTGTGGCGGACGATCAACCTTGGGTACGCAGGCCTATCACGCATGATCTCACTCCCGCGTGTGGCTCCTCGTGTATAGCCAGGATAACTCATTGCTGGATCCGTTATTGCCGTATATGTGCTCTGTTTTTGTTACTGTAATATATTTCGCTGTTTCTCTTGTCATTGGGCTGAGATATATTTCCAGATTGTCTATAGTTTCTGGCCGCTAGGCCTTTTATTTAGACAATGTGGTTGCTTCTCGGGTTGTTCCTGAGTAGAATTTTTCGTTACTTGTTTATGTTGGTGTGGAATTCTTGAACCATTGTATGTTGTTTTAGGTAGATTTTTTAGGTTCGTGAATAAAAGAAATGGTAATATTTATTCATTCTACAAGACAATATCCTCGATAAAACAAAGGGGTGGGTGGTGAAATTTCGATTTGCAAATAATATTTTCAGATCCTCAACCTCAACCAACAGGACTTGCGTATAATTTTGTTCTAGTTTCTAACTTCTGATGTTTTAGTGTTCTGTTTTTTGCTAATTGAGCAGTTAGGATTTTTTTTTCGGGGTTAAAAAATCATTTATGGACAGAGTGTGGGACTCGGTCTGAGTTTCCGGGTTCCTTTGCCCCCGTTTCTCTGGGTTACCCACTGAAAATCTCACCCAGTAGGCTCGTCTGGTTCGTACCTCCGAACGACACTTGTGCCTTTTGGCCCATTGTATCTGGCCTGCTTATTCCTTTCTACAGCACCCATTCCAGTAGTTAGGGGATTTGCATCGCAACTAAAGTCTCTTCCTTGTCTCCAAGCGAGTGTTTTTTCTCGATGTTTGATTATTTTCAGCACTAGCTGCACGCCGCATAATGATCTGGCTTGGCCAAAAAGCGGTATTCAGTGGTCAAAGCCGACATCCCCATATCATACTCAAGAGATGTTTATTGAATCTTCAAATGATGCGAAGGATACACCGCATTGATAGTTAGTTCCGAAGTTTTTTTTTCTAAAAGTTACAGATGGTTGAATTCGCATTTTGTAGCGTAAGCACCGTACGTCTGAAGGAAAAATGTAGAAACAATTGATTGGCTATAACTAGGGCAAAAATCGTTTGTGGAAAACATTTGCTTGCAGGGTAAATACTGTGCTTTTACAAAAGTACAGAAAAATATGTTAAGGTCATGTTGGTCTTTGCACTAAAAAACAAAATAAGTTTCATAGACTAGATCTTAAGGTCTCAAGGCTTACTTAATAAGTCGTGCTTGGTAATTTACCCGTCCCGACCCGCCTCTGTAACGACAGGGTATCAATAATTGATTTTTTTCTCACTGAACTCTACGAAAATTAAGGAATAATTCGGAAAATAATACTGTAACTCTGTAACAAAACTTCTCATGTAAATTATCAATGATATAAATAATAGTTTAAAAAAACTAAAAAACACGCTTTTATAGAAAACCAGACAAAAAAATTTAAAATAAGAAAAAAAATTATTTTATTTTAAAAGAAGCGTGGGGTGCATGGTATTGCCTTGGCCAACAATTACCTGTGATCTGTACATTTCCTACTTTACTGCCCTAGGTGTGTAATTGACTATATAATTATTGATACCATGCACCCCACGCTTTTTTTTAAATAAAATATTTTTGTTTCTTATTTTCAATTTTTTTGTCTGGTTTTCTATAAAAGCGTGTTTTTTTGTTTTTTTTAACTATTATTTATTTCCTACTTTTTAGTGTGGTTTATTTATAAAAGCGTGTTTTTTCAGTTTTTTTTAACTATTATTTTTATTATTTTCTTGCAAATTAAAAAATGGAATAATCTTATCAAATTGGGTAATCATAATCTCCGACCCCAAAAACCCCCACATACCAATTTTGAATAGATCAGACCATAATCAGAAACTCGGCCGCCATTTTGAAGCCGCCATCTTGAATTATTCAAGTTTTACAAAAGAATCATGATATTCGACCCCAAAAACCCCCACATACCAATTTTGAATAGAATCAGACCATAATCACAAAACTCGTCCACCATTTTGGAGCCGCCATCTTGAATTTTTCAATTTTCACAAAAGAATCATAATATATGACCCCAAAAACCCCACATATCAATTTTGAATAGAATCAGACCATAATCACAAAACTCGTCCACCATTTTGGAGCCGCCATCTTGAATTTTTCAATTTTGACAAATGAATCATAATCTCCGACCACGAAAACCCTCAGATACCAATTTTGAAGCGAATCGGACCATAATCACAAAACTCGTACGCCATATTGGAGCCGCCATTTTTTTTTTCACACAAAAATCTCTTAATGCCTTCAATGCCGGAATTATGTACACCTGCCAAATTTCAAATCATTCTGACGTCTGGAAGTGGGTCAAAATCGCGCCCAAAGGAGTCGGTTACAAACAAACAAACAAACAAACAAACATACAAGTGAACTAATATAAAGCGTGTAAAAATAAAGAACTTTCAATTCGAAGTGGTTTGACGTATCAGTTGTAAAAATCGGTTGAGAAACAAATAAATGACAATAATTTTATATATATATATATATATATATATATATATATATATATATTTCAAACAGCAAAAATATTTAAAAAAATAATTGAAAGAAGAATGGCCTCTTACCTTAAAAATATAAAAAAATATAAAAATTAATATGGATTCAAGGAAGGAGTTTCTACCAAAGATGCTATTAGTTTCCTCACGTCCAAAATATCAGAGAACCTGGAAAAAAGTAAACCAAGTCTGTGTCTTCTTGGATCTTGCGAAGGCCTTCGACACCGTGAACCACTCACAACTGTTGACGACCTTACAAGACATGGGTTTCAGAGGAAACACATTTAGTCTCATGGAGAGTTATCTCAAAGAAAGAGAACAATATGTGAAAATCGATAACATTCTCAGTGAAAATAGGACCGTGGAATGCGGAGTACCCCAAGGAACAGTTATGAAGCCAATGCTCTTCACAATGTACATTGATGGTATATTGCGTCACTATACTTGTGGCAGCCTTGTTTGTTTCGTTGATGATACGGCAGTATTGTATAGTGCTGATAGCTGGAACGACCTCAAAAATGAAGTAGAAGATGACATGAGTAAACTTTTTGATAAAAAACTATCAATAAATTACGAAAAACACTCTTCTTACTATTCCCGTACTATGCCAATTCACTACCCCAATATGACACATTGATCGAAAACAATATAATAATTCGATCACCAGAAAAAATCTAATATTTAGGAGTGGTACTTGATAGACTAAAGTGACTAAAACATTGAGGAGCACTCTTTATAGATTCAAGTATTAAAAAATGAAAACAATTTATTGTGCAATTATAGAGTCTTACATATGGAATAGTAGGGGTGGAGTAGCAATATCACATCTAAAAAAACTAGAAGTATTACAGAAATAAATTCTTGGAAACTATCCTTAATAAACCATTACAATACCCATCAGAAATTATGTACAAAGAATCAAGAATGCTTGACCTCAGACAACTATTCTTCCTAAAAATCATTGTTGAACAATATAAAAACCGAATCAATCTTAATTATGTGAAGCACAAGCATAATACAATACATAAATTCCATTTTGTTTGTTATATTTATTGAATAATCAATTCTCAATCCAAGAACACCCACGCCCAGGCAATGCCTTAGTGGGTATTCATTCATTGAGTTAGGTTAATTTATATAATATAGCTATATTTAATGAAAATATTATATTTATGTGAGACTGTACGTCCCTGCATAACCATTATTGTTTCAAATTTCCAGAACTTCATAACTCTATATTGATCGGTTGTTATTATTACGATTAATTGATATTATTATTGCACTTTAATTTTTAAAATTAAATCCATCACATTCAAGCGATGCTTTCGTGACCAAACACGTTTATTTGACTCTTTATTTATTTCAATGTATCACATTTATATTCTTTGAAAAATGAACGTTATATTATTGTATATATATATATGTATATATATATATATATTTTATTATTATTTTGTCATGAATTCATATTACTCTTAATTTTCACCCTTCTACGATCAACTCCTATTTGTTTTTATCTTATAGAAAAACGGGATAACAGGAAAACGGGATAACGGGATAACGAAAAAACGGGAAAACGGGATAACGGGATGACAGGATAAGGGGATAAGGGGAAAACGGGATAACGGGAAAAAGAAAAAAGGGGATAACAGGAAAACGGGATAACGGGAATAACGGAATAACGGGTAACGAAACGGGAAAAGGGATAACGGGATAAGGATAGGGGGAAAAAAAGGCATAACAGGAAAACGGGATAATGGATAACGGGAAAATGGGATAACGGGATAAAGGGAATAACGGGATAACGAAAAATGGGATAACTGGATGACAGGATAAGGGGATGAGGGGATAACGGGAAAACAGGATAACGGAATAAAGAAAAAAAGGGGTAACAGTAAAACGAGATAACGGGCAACAGAAAGCGGAAGGAGTCAAAAGCATAATCTAGATGGAACAACATAAAGGAAAACATATAAAAAAAGAAATTTTACGCGGACGGGAGTTTTCGGGAAAAACATTTTAGGGAACATAGAAATTTGGACAGGACAACGTCTGTCGGGTCCGCTAGTATATATATATATATATATATATATATATATATATATATATATATATATATATATTTATTTATATATATATTTACTTGAATTCGTGTTGTTTTAAAAATTCATTTTTCCCTGACTACAATTTCTTGCATTTATATATAGCAACCGTATCAAAATTAAAAAGCATATACTTAAAATATTTTTCTAATCTCATTCTACTCCTTTCCGAAAAAAATCTATTTATTATTAAAAATTATCAAAACCTGAAAGCAACATATTAATTATATGTAAGGAAATTTTGATAGTAAGTTTGTTATATCCATGTCTATTTCAGTTAGGCTAAGGCTATGACAAATATAAAAATAAAAAATAGGTTTAAAATTACAATAACTTGCCTTTTCAGAATTTCACAAATATCGTATTCTTCAACTGAAAAATTATAAACTGCTACTCGTTATGAAAATAAAATGCCAAATTTTTTAGCATTACTTCTGTTCATAGCGCATCGCTCATAAATTGAAAAAAATGTACACCAATGCTGATAAAAAAATTCCAACTTTTCCGCCATCTCGTGTTTCAAAAATATCATTAATAGGTACTTATTAATTAGTTAATTAGCTTTCCTTCCACAAAAATCATCAAAATTCGAAAATATAAACAAAATATAAACAATTAAAAAATCATGCATTTATTCTCAAAATATGCAACATCTTCGAGTTATTCGCGGTTGCGCGGTATGGATTTGAAAAGGAATTATATGTTGAAAGTTCGGTTAAGGCCATACCCAATACCTATGGAAACCCAAAAACAGTTTCAATATATTTGGATCGGCCACAGCAAGAAATTCAATGTCTTGAGAAATATGAGAACTGACAAAAGATTGTTCTGTTTATGGTCTGTTAAACTTAGGTTGCCCCCACCTTGTGTTATTTTGTTGTAATGATTACTGTGGTGGTTAAAATTTCCAGAGAAGGAAATACCTTGAAGGATGACATACCATAACTGAAGGTCCAAGGATATTTTATTATGATAGTTAATTAGTGTTGGTTTGTGGTCTGCATATAAATGATTTTGTGGTACAGTTTGCTGAGGTTTTTATTATGTGTTTTGTCATTTGGTGCATATTTAGGAATGTAGTTTTTAATTTGGAAAAAGTTGTTTGACAAAATGGTAAACTTTATTTCCGACTTTTGAGTTGTAGGGTTCAATGGAGTTGGATCGTTTCTCGGTCTTATTATACGTACATAGTATTTCCGAATCTAAAATTATCCCGTCTCGTCCAGCTAATAAGGGGATGTTTCGTAGGCTGTTTAGGTATCCACTTGCTTTATTGTCGAAATGAGGATTCATCTAGGTTATCTTGAAAGACTCCTTGTATGCATAATCAATTCATGTCCTTTCCATGTGATCTTATAATTTCTAGCGACATAGTGGAAAGAAATAACCATCAAATAAATAATAATTGGAATTTGTTTCAGATCAACTAATGAAGACGAAGACAAGCAATGAAGCTATATCAGGTAAGCGGTATTTATAAGGAACATTTTCATAGAGACAAAAAGTAATGTTACCATTTTTAATATAATCAATCATTAACTCTTGATTTGATTCGAGTAGATGACTGGTACTTCTTGTTCATTCTAATTTTCTAATTATTCGATCTAACGAGTCTTTTTGAATATTCGGCTCGATATAAACATGAGCAGTCAACAGATGAAGGGTGCAGTAGTCAATACCATTTTTGTGGACTAAATGGTTTCAATGAAAAAGGGGAAACATCAACCAAGATTTTCTTTCTTGATATAGATTATCCTGTGAAACCTTACGAGTAATGCGCCACTGATCGAGAAGTTCAACCGAACAACTTAGTTATGTGTTACATACTCCAACGTCAAATTGTTTTCTGTGGATATGCTATATGTTAAATTTTAAATACAAAACGAATTTCCTTTTTTAAAATCGACAACAATATGGAAATTTGAATGCCAGTTTCATATTTTATTGTATGCAAATTCGTTGAATATATTAACCGAGCTCGGTAACGAATTTCTAAACTCGAATTAACATATTTTATATATTATAAATCGCATAAAATGCTGTGGAATTACAGGGGATGCCAGAAATGTAGTGATGCATTTGGACGTAACGAATATCTTCGGAAGACAATTTCCGGATGGAAACGGACGTATTTTTAGACTGTGAAAATAGATTGCTGTATAACTCACTTGGCTCGTGCTACAAAATTTAATGTCACTCCTCGAAGGAAATATGTCATTTCATGCAATTGTGCAATATACTTTTCTATCACTGTAAAGATGAGAAGCTTTTATAATATTACCTCATAACAATAACAAATCTATTTATTATACAAATTAGAAATTATATATCTACAATTATTCAATATTATTTGTCGCATGTTTGTGTTTTCGATCGGAGTTATATAATCAAATCATATACTTCAACTTTGAGAAGTTGAACGCATTGAAATTGAATTTTCTACAGCAATTATGATTCTATTAGCTACATCCATTTTTTTTTCAATAAAAATAACCCCGCATCAACTGTAATGAGTTATTAGCAGAGAGAGACAAAACACGAATTGATTATAAAACTGATTTTACAATATATGTTAATGTCTTTGAGGAATTTTAGCACTTTCTGTAGATCACCGTTGAGGATTGTTTTGATGTTGTTTGATCTTCTTTCTTCATTGTATAATGAACACTCTAACAAGAGGTATTTGACTGAGTTGGGTAGTACAGTTGTTACAGATTGGAGTAGGATCCTTGGGTAAAATATGTTGGTGAGTTGAGTGTATATATGTATGAGTGTCTGTAAACCTTTGTTTCAATAACATGTAACATGAAATAATATAAATAAAAGAAAACCAACAATATATCAATAAAGTGATGAAATAAGAGATGTGATATATTTTGGTAACTTTAGGAAATTCAACTAGGTGTCTTTCGGATAAAAACTTGTTTTTTCATTCTCTCAATTTATTATATTATTGATATTTATTACACTGAATACCTGGATTTCATATTCAGTACAGAATTGTTTTGGAACTAACGTGAATCTGTCGAATATTAATTGGATTATATTCAAGGAGATCTGCAATTTTATTTGAGATGTGACGTATTGTTCCGGGTTTTGATGTTTTTATACAGGGTAACCCAGGGTTAAACCACCAAACATTCAGGATCATTTTTTTAGGTAGAAATAAGATTTTTTTTCCGTTCAGGCATGTTACCTAACTTGCTCCGTTTTTGGAATACAGAATGTCAAAGTATTTAGAAAAAATCAGTTTTTTTGTTAATTACTCAAAAACTTTTCGGCTGATTTTGCTAAAATTTGGCATGCTTATTCACGATAATAATAAACCTATTTTATTGTAATTAGAAAGGAATTATTGATTCCAGTGGCGTCCCAGAGGGTAATCTAATCATATTAGGATAAATCATTGTACGCCACTGGTTTTTGTTGTTTAATCCTTTTTGTGGATCAAACAATTGAAAATATTTTTTTGTCTCTTGAATTTTTTCGTATTTCGCTTCGTTTTTAAGAAGAAATTTCAAAACCGTTTCTCCACATGTAACAGGAAAAAACTGATCTAATTGATATTAGGGCAAATTTATTTATTTTATTTTATCAAAAAAGGGTAACTTTCAAAACTCACAAAAACTGCTCAAAACGACCACCCTATTTTTAACCGACGGACCCAAAAAGGAGGAGGTTCTCTATTCGACGCGTATATTTAATTTTTTTTATCATTTTTTGTATGTATGATCACGCATAACTTTTCACTGAGGCGTCTGATTCCGATAATTCTTTCTTCAGTGGATAGAGTGTACTTCGAAATTGGTCCTATTTGAATTCAAAAGATGAAATCCACCCCTAAGGGTAGCAAAATGAAGGATATTGATCACTCACCCTCTGAATTCTGGTCCGCTAACCGATTCTATCAGGCATAACTTTGTACTGGGATCTTCGATTTGGATGATTTTTTTTTTATCAGATAGGGTATACCTCATAATTGATCAATTTTGGATTTCGAATGGAATTATCCACCCTTACGGGTAGAAAAATAGGGGATAATTGATTTTTCACTTGTGAACATTGGCACACATATGTAGTTGACAATGACAGATCGCTAGTGTCATTATCACAATATCATTATATTCTATGAGAGGATGGAATTATATACAAAGTAATGAGATAAACTAACCAGAACAACAAAAATAATTTATATTACAACAAATAGTAAAAGTAGATAATCATATTATTTAACTGGTAATAGTTGAAGTAAGGTGGGTAAGTAAGTATTTTGGAAGTAATAAAAAAAAAGCAGTTAGTAATTAGTAGATTTCAGCCACAAAAAATTGAAAAATAAAAACTTTTTAACAAAAAATTAAACCGACGAAATACGGAACTGAAAAGTAAAAAATAAAATAAACCTCCTTAGTCTCAATAACTGAGCTCCTAAACTAATGTAAGTAACTAATTTTGAGTCGGCGTCAAACAAACAATCAACGAAGATCATCAAATTACTTCAAAAAAATTATCAGAATGTCACCGCCCAACTCGATGCCATCATTTTACGCCTTACCTAATTTATTAGGTAACCTAGTTTATTTTATTTTTTACTCTTCAGTTCCGTATTTCGTTGGTTTAATTTTTTGTTAAAAAGTTTTATTCAATGCAAAGCTCGCACCCAAGGATGACAGATTCTGCAGATGCACGTACTCTGCTGGTGTGATCTCTCGTGCTGTATGAACAATGCTTTCCCCGGAGAGTAGCTTCGTCGTTGATGGGCTAGCATAAACTTTAGTTTTCATTATACTTCATACAAAAAATCCATAGGGGTTAGGTCAGGAGAGCGTGTAGGCCAAGGAAAGGGGCTGTCTTGACCGCGACCTATCCATCTTTCCGGAAAATTGTGGTGCAGCCATCGTCGGACTGGTAGAGTGTAATTAGCAGTACATTCGTCTAACTGAATCATCTGTTTGCTCTATTAATTATAAACATGTCATCTAACACGGGTTTAAGATCATTTTCTAAAAAATGAAGGTAAGCTGGCAGAAAATATGGCGATGAGTAAGTCGCCGCATAATGCTATCCAAACGGAGGCATAGAAATTCATGTTGAAAATTGCTGACTCGGTTGAGAGTTCTTTCGTCAGTCCAAATCACCCTCCGAGAGTAGGAAGCATCATTCATTATTTGCCCCAGGAACCTTTCAGAAAATTCGAGAACACAATACAGTTGATCATGTTTCTCTTAGACGTTGAAAAATAGTGCCAAACACTGATCCCTCAGGGAATCTCCTTAGAGGAAATCTACGGGCGAACTCAACTACTGAAGCGCGCGCATTACCATCATAGTACCCGTAAAGAAACACAATATCCGCGTATTCAGCTGTACTGTAAATACTTCATTACATAGTGATTCTGTTGGCTACGCATTAAAGTACTTGAAATGCATTAATACTCAATAATCATGTCACAGGCTGTCAACTGTTCACACAAACAAACCCTTATTTGTTGTCGAGATTGTGCTACCTTTGAACTGATTTTTGTTGGAATGAGTTTTTTCCCGTTACATGCAGGGAAACGGTTTTTAAAATTTCAAAAACAAAGCTAAATAGAAAAAATTGAGAAGACATTTTTTTAATTTTTATTTGCTTAATCTAAAAAAAATTTAACATCCAACAAAACAGAAGCGTAGAATGATTTAGCCTACTATCATTTAGATTACCCTCTGGGACGCCACTGGAATCAATAATTTTGTTACCAAGTTTTATCAAAATGAACCAAAAGGTTGCTATGGTGTCAGTAAACCTTGCGTAATCCTTGAGTATAATTCAGTTGCAGTCACTGTGCTTTTTATTGAATTTTTTGATTGTATATTATGCTAGCATTATGTGGAGTGATTTTATACAGAATTTATCCAGAATGTATGAAATTATGATAGGGGTTTGTTCATTCACTACTAACATTCGTAAGTCTGTCATACATACATTCCATTCATAGGTGGTTTGTTTTCGTAAATGATGAAAATATTGTAGAGGCACAATATCAAAGACTAGCAAAACGACGACGTCGATCGATAATTATCTCAACTGAAAAAATGCCGGTCGCTTTTCATATAAACATCTTATTGTTCGTTGTTTTCAAAAATTATTTTTAACAATTTTGAGAATAATAGTGGATTAACTTATAATACCGGACCTATCAAACCACTGACCTTTTCACCTTTGGTTATTAAGTAACAACATAGTGTTGTATCTTGCATCCAGGAATTGCCAGTGTGTTCTTACAATCTATTTATATCGTGAGGCTTCGACTAGCGTAGTATTAGCCAGGCGGGTAGTGGTTCCCAAAAATATACTCAAATTGTGATTTTTTTTTGAATTTTTAATCACTGCATTTTGATATAGAATGAATATTCATGAGCGACCTATTATATAAACTTTCGAACTGAAAGTATTTTTGGGGTATGGGGACCATAATCGGCGGAGATATACATAATGTTTTTTACGTCGTGAAGTGAAGATATCGGTAGCTTCATGAATGAATCCATGTTAACTAAAATGCAATTTTCCTGGAAATACATCAGCAAGTGGTAGTAGAATTTTATATGGTAACAAACATAGTTATGTTCCGACTGGGTCAAGAATATCAATAGGCAATAATACAAGCAATTTTACATCCAACATCACTCTTACTGTGGAAATAAAAAAAAAATAGTACTATGTTTTTTCTGATGTTGATTTGTTAATTGGAGAACCAATTGAATGAGGTTCAGTGATAAATAGTACAACAACTTTATTTTCTTTTTTCCACAGTGATAAGAAATATAGAAATTAAAATCCACAAATAAAATTTTTGAATTCAAATAATCTACAAGCAATAACATCCTATATGCTAATTTTGAATGTCAAGGAAACATGACAAGGAAATGTCAAACTATTTTCATTGGATATCATAAAAATATCAAATTTGAGAACAGAAAATTGGTGGATATGAATTTTTAACAGTTCTATATAAATAATATCACAGGTTAGAATTGGAAAATGTGTTTTTAAAAAGAGTGAAAAGAGTGAAAATTTGGACTGGAGAACAAAAAATTTGGACTGGAGAAACAACAAGGCACAGATTCGACCAAGCAACCACTTACCTCCAGATCAGACTAGATTTCCTGTACATGACGTAACCAGCAGCAAGGGGGCTCAACGTTAGCAAACTTATCTTCCAATAGCCACAGAATATCGCGTAAATGCACAAGCTGAACTTACAACAGGTACTTTATCAACAAAAACTAAAAAAGTGAAAATATTCGGGTCAGACACCTTTTGTTAATAACACCTATTCACAGTGGTGAACTTTCTTTCTTATTCATTATTATAATAGCAATATAACCTCTAAATATTTATTTTATATTATTCCTTGAGTGCGCATGAGCAAGTTCATTTGATGTTGATCAATTTGATTGTTGGAATAATATCAACTAATAAGGTAGATATCGCAGGGATAGGTATTTTGAGAATCGATTTGAATAAAAGAACAATCGTTTAACTATATTCTGGACTCATTATTTATCATTTGACCATATTACGAGCTATATTTCCATGAAAACAGTACATTGACTTCAAACAAAACAATTAGATGGCGCAACTGCAATCCTCCTGAGATAGAGACGATCATCTCTACCTAGGCGTACCAACTGACTAATTGCCAGAATATTATGTTTTAAAACACCTGGGGAAAGGTAATAAAAGAGAGGTAAATAGTGTAAAAGGAGTAAGAGCATCATAGCCGGAGTTTATTGTTGTGATAGGTATTTGTTAAGCAAATAAATAAAAATAATATTAGTAATTTTATAAGCAAATACAACACATCATATATATATATATATATATATATATATATATATAAAGATGATAGAGAGGAATATCGAGGGGACAAAATGGAAGAAATTCAATGGACATATACATTCAGTGATGAAATAAGTCAAGTTTTAGATTAAATGCCCTCTGATGAAAAACAAATCTTATGGTTCAATGTGATGGATCGACAATTCATAATTGGGCAGGTGTTAAACAATGTATTTTGGAACTATTTCGGGGTAAGGTAATTGGGCGTAATATGGAACAACCCTGGCCACCCAGTTCTCCAGACCTTATCACACTAGATTTTTTTCTGGGGTTATTTGAAGCAAAAAATCTACAAGCGCAGACCATTCCGAGATATCAACCATCTGGAGACAGATTTCGAGAATGTATGTCAAATATTACTTCTAAGTTTTCATTAAACGCTGTCGCTGTCCACCGGAATTTGCATTGAGCGTGATGGCAGACATACCGAAATATTATCATTAATGTCCAACCTACATTTTACATACAGTTGTTATCATTTGAATCGCCTCATATTTAGATTTAGCTCTATAAATGTTTATTACGAATTGTTTCTTTTTCTATTACTACATTATAATTTTTTTCGCAGCATAGCAAAAGCAACTCGATTAATTTGTAAGTATTACTTCGGAGAATAATATATTATTCATTTATTTAGTTATATTGAGTTGGAAATGGATTCGAAAATTCAGAACTAGAGCCACTTTGCATCAAGTATGACATAATTTTTTCAACATATTTGTACAATTTGAAAATATCCAATTAGAAACATTTTAAACAGGGAAAATCCCTCCAGCAGGTGAGTGTAATACATCTCAACTGATTCTTGACATTTTTCTGGGATTATACAATGTCAATTCTCAACAAAAAGTATTGATTTTATTCTCTACTATATTTAAAAATTACAAATCCGTAATTTATTTCATCAGGGTTCGTGATACAATGAAGAAATATTAAACCGTCTACTTTCGGCCTAACCCCGATATATGTTGATAGTGGCGGTACATACTCCGCCAACTTCCATATAATCCTTTTTTCGCTATCATTGAGAATTATTCCGAAAGGGATATTCAAATTTTTTATGCCCTCATGTCAGTATGATTGATTGGATATTTAAATAGGGGTTGAAATTCAGAAACCCAATTGAAGTTCGAAGGGTGGCCCCGAATTTGCATAATTTCTCTATGAGCCCCTTTAATTTTTGTGTTTGTTACAATGAAATCTTATATTTATTTTAAGGATCAGAGAGAACATATATGGGGGAAATGAGACAGGCGATATGTTTGAAGATTGCTTTTCATTATTACTAAACTTTCATAAATCGTGTTGGTTTTTTTCATAATTCCCAGCATTGCAGTGTTACTCTATAAGCTCAATATTGGTGAATGGAATAAGAAAATTGATGTTGAAAAAGAATACATTCTCAATTGAATATGAAAATGAGAAATTTCATGTTAAAAAAATTATGATTTTGTAATATCTAACAGAGAACAATTACTTCTCTGGCACTATACCGTTGAACTATATCTGCCATATGTCTTCAATTACAATCTTCCACCTATGGAAAAAAAGTTTTGAAACACAATTTTTTCACTCACCAAAATATATTTCTGAAAAAACCTTACCGAACTTTGATAGCCTAAGAAGAAATTCGACTAATCGTCAGAGTTACACTATACTATCTACAATTCATTTCGATGACAATATAGTTTCTTTTTGAGAATGAGGCAAACAAATCTGCTCTGCAATATTCCACTTTATGAAATGACATGGACTTCGGGATTATGTCAAAATCGAATTGAACCTAGCCAATATAGAATTAGAAAACAAAAACATTTCCCACATTTTTATTTGCTCCATAAAAAATAATTTCTTCATTGTGAAAGGACCCATACTTGCATTTTCATGGAGTTTTTTATACATTCTTAACTGAGTATTTATATAGATGAATAATAAAAAGAAGAATGTTTTCTGAAAAGGAGAACTCATTAGGAATAACTTTCAGCAATCACCTGAATAAAATTACAAATGTCTACAACAATGTTTTCTTCGTGGTAGGTTAGGTTATCGAAACTCATTCGGCATATGAGATCAATCCTAGCAGTTTAGTATGTTCTGAAGGTTAGATTGCGCTCAGTTGAAGCATCTGTGTTTTAGTTGCACTGAAGTATAACAATTGGGCCTAGTTCTTCCTATATATTTCTGTATTAGATTGTATTTATTGGTCGCGTTATCAGCGTAAAATATAGGTGGCACTCTCTCGTTTGAATTGAACGAAAAGTTATTGGAATATATTATAAATAATAGAGGTCCCAGTACGGAATGAAGTAGCATACCAAAATCCACTGGATAGTAAGCAGAAGTTTTTAAACCTACGGTATGTCATGACGGTTTGTGACAAATGCCGTTGTAATATCTACGCTCGAACCTTCATAACACGCACATAATGCCGATATCGTCTTCATTCTACAACCTAAATTATTATTATCGGATCGATATACGTTTTTTGATATGAACAAGTACACCTATTCTTGAGGACAGTTTGAAATGAAATGACGTTTCAAGATCAATATGTTTCATTTCCCCAAAAGTGTCTGGCCTTCAGGTTGAATCCAATATTATTTCGTTTATTAGAATTGGACGATAATTTAATTTCAAAATACCGAACTGTTGGAAAAGAGTTGTTGAAATAACAGGAAATAAGAAACCCTGGAGGTCCACTAGTATCATTGGTGAAATTGGCAAATTTCGATATTGACGATGTTCACATTTACACATTTGTGGCTTTCACACAAATTTTTGCTATTTAACAAATTCAGCAAAGTAAATGCCACAATTAGACTGTAGACGATTTTACAAAATCAGTAGTGCATCAACAACATTCAGTTGCTATTTTTTCACCTTTTTTTTGTTAAGCTGACCCAAAAATGTTTTTACAGTGAAGTAATTCATTTACTTTTTTCAATGAATTAACATAATATTTTAGTGAAATTAACATTGTAATATTGTCGATTCCTTTACTAGTTTTCATCATGTATAAACTGACAAGGAGTAGTTTGTAAACCTCATGCTGTTGGATGTTTATGTTGTTGTTGAAATAAAATTTTGTCGATTCTTTTCTTTTAGAGTTTCATACTACACAGAAAAAAGTTTTATTGTCTTTTATTTCTTGTGAAGACATCAATAATATTTTTTTCAAATGACGTCAATTAGTATTCACTATCACTATGTTTTTTTGTGAAAATATCTAATATTTGTTGATAATATAGTTTTTCAGGAGAAATGGTTTAATAAATCAAAATATATAACATTAAATTTTAATTTTTAAAAAAATAAATACTCTATCATGATAAATAACAGTTGAATGTCGATAAAATAAATAAAATCAACCTCATTATCTGAAGAAATGTACAACTAAACATAAAGTAACACAATGAGTGAATGCCAGCTTTATAATCCCTTGGTGGATTAATATAAAAAAAAGTACTGTATTATAATAAATAAAACTGCCGCGTGAGGGTAAAGAGCAGTAAGTACAAGAATAAAGATTTTGAGTTTGCCAATTTTTTTTCCCAACTGCGGCGAAACCCAAAAAGACAGTTATGTGTTTGACCTGTATGTACACATGTCAAACACATAACCGTCCTCTTGACTTTGCCGCAGTCGGGTGAAAAAATATATAAATTGGCAAACTCAAAATAACTTTTCTTGCACATACTGCTCTTTGCCCTCACGTGGCAGAAGAGTTGAATGCCGAGAAAATAGAATTAATAACAGGTACTGAGTAATAAAATATAATAACACCGAAACAATATGTTTTCCTAAATTCACAATGCAAGTCACTATTCCAAAATAATTCCATAATTCGCCACAATACAATGGAAGTTCTGTTTATATGGCAAACTCAAATCATATGCAACCGGATGCTTCAAATTTTTAAGACTTATCAACTTGTAATTGAATCTTTCTGATTCTTCTACTATGTAAGATTGAGATTTGTCATCAAAGCATTTTGTAAACCAACACTCACACAAAAATATTGGGTTATTGGTGGCATGAACACAAATTGCAAATATTTTACAAAATATTGGGCACATGTATTGACTCATTTCAGTAGTCGCAAAACTGTTGAGCCTGAAAGTACTCCCGAAAGCTGTTACAGTTCAGCAATTTGGTATCCAATAAAATTTGCAACTCTTCTTGATAAAGTTCATCATTGATATTTTTCAAAAAGCTTTTGCCACATATTGGTTCCAATGACAGGTTAATATTCCTCCAGATATTCCACATATGAGTTTGGTGTCTTGTCGAGAGAGTTTTGCAAACAATTCTGAAGTTATTCAAACTATGAATCAAATGTTTGAGATAAGCATGTTAAGATTCAAATCTCATACTCCATAAACGAACAAGCGGACCCATTTTCCTAATTATATCTGGATAATGTATCATCAAATGATGTTTGGGAATAAGATGGCGATTCATATGAAGTAAAAATAATTCATGATGATTCTCAATCAATACTTGCAACTTTGATGCCAAGCCAGAACTACTCACAGGACAGAATACAATACTTGTGATTTCTATTAGAATCAATATTATTTCATACTTCTCAGACTGTTCAATTGAAAATATGTTGATTATATCATATATCAATAATGGGAAATTTTTAATAAGACACCAAGTCTGAGCTGCACGCTGTCCAATCAAATTTCCAGACTTATCCAAAGACACAGGACTCGGCTGATTTGAACTATTTTCTATTCCAAAATCAAACAGTCAAACTTCACATTACCTGGACACCTGTTGAACCTGAACAAACAAAATCACACTACAAATACCACATTAACAATACGTCTCACAGAGGACAGAGGACTGACTGAAACGATGTGCTCTGGAAGCGAATTTTTGGCGCTAATTCGATACTCGCATATGCACGAGAATGCCCGAAGGTGATCAATTCCCTTTTCACAACGAAATAGGATAAATTCCACAAATTTATTGGACAATACCACCAACAGTTTTGGTAATCCAAAAGTTTGCATTTTGACTATATCAGTTGTTTAACAAACAAAATTGTCGATTCCGCAAACTGTTCATAGCTATGAATCCCTTTTTGATGTTGCAAATGAATGCACATCAATATTCTGAATTTGCAAGAGCATTTGCTATTTTGTTTTGAGTCACGAAGATATTTGCAAAATAAAGTTTTTACAGCAGCAATTTTCTATTCAAAGATTTCGACAACAATGAGGTAGACATACAGACAAAAAATCAGTGAAAATTGACAATGGATGAATTTAACTACAGCCGGAGTAATTTGAGTACCAAGTGAATTCCTGATTAACTGTTGTTGATTTTAGCAACATTTTTTCTACAAAACTAGATATTGTTGAAATTGACAACTCCTTCCTAACTGTGTAGATGAATACATACAAACATTTTTTCAGATATTTGAATAAGATTGATAAAACCGGAACCCTGATTTTGACTTGTTACAGTCAGTTGACAAATGTTAACATGTTAATGCCATACAACTTCGCCTATTTTCTCCAGGTGGGCATATTCAAAGGATTTCACAATATATATCAGATATATTCCAAGTGCAGAAGAATTATTTGTTGAATATTACAAAAAATATTTTCTTTTTACTTATTTATTGATATTAATTTCTAGATATAATTTTTGACAGTTTTCAAATAAGAAAGCTTCCAAGAGATTATTACAACATTGAGTGGTACATTTTTGTTTTTTTATATTTCTATATAACGTGTGTTTAGATTATTATATCCTTTTTTGGACAACATTTGTTATGTTTTTTGTATGCTGGAATAATATGTATGTTAGATTATTGGTTTAGATTGAACATGTGGCTCGTCAATTTGATATAATATAATGAATAGTATTATCAGGAATAAAATACCTTTCACTGTGGCGGAGGACTTTGGAAAAAGGATATATAGGTATAATATTGCATGGTATAATGACAATTAAATGCGATGGAATAGAAAACGTCAACTTTCGAAGGAAAAAATATTGAGAAAAAGAAACACAACATGGTAGATACATGAAATTGATGGCAACATATTCTGCTACCTCGATACTAATTGATTTATTGAATCGTTTGGTACCATGGAGTGAGCATAACACTTTTTCCTTACGTGACGAAACTATACAAATATAAACAATCTGAATCTCCAAATCGAATTACATTCGGAGTTGGAGTAATCGGGTAACCGAATGAAATGTGTTGAAAATATTAGTACTCACAGCAAACATAAAATATAAATAAATATTAAAAAAAATATGGTCGTGTTGTAGGATTGAACCCGGACCTCTGGCTTGGTAGTATCTGGTTTCACGGCAGCTCCGATTCGTGTATTTGTAGCACATGAGCGTTATGGATTTGAATATTTCTATTGCGCATGTAAGATTTCGGAGCAAAGTTGAAAATATATTTGCACACGCTTTTGTCCCCATATCGAATTGCATTCGGAGAAAAAGGAACTTCGTTCCTGACGGGGGTCCCCCGACCGCACGCGATTTTTGTTCTGGGAACATCTAAAGCTTCGTATTATTGGAAGAATAATTGCCATTGTTTACTATATTCATCAAAATCTCTAGAAATTAAAATAAAGGTTAAGGATTTTTTTCCGCTAAATCTTGAGAATTTTTAGGAAAAGTAACATCTTATATATTATTTGAATTTTCTTAAGGAATTCCCTACTTGACTTGTTGCATATAATTTAACAATGTTTGCACTTTGTTTCATATTTTCTGTTAGTCCGACACTTATTTCACGGTTTTCAGATCTGTGCTGGTATTTATACTTCTATTAGACAAGCATTTCTTCTTTTTCTTGATTGTCATTGTCTTTTATAGATTTTGGCATTCTTCATCAATTCTTCTTCTTCATCTTCCACTATATCTTGTGAGTCATCCCAAAGTAAGGTTCCGTTATCTGAATATACCGCACCTGTTCCTTTACGTCTAGCTCTAAATCATTGTCAAATTTCGTTGTTCGTTTGTTGTTCCGCTGGTGACTTCAATTTCCTTTTTTGCTCTGGTCCATCGCCATTCCGCATTCTCTTTTATAATTTCTTGGTACTTTTTACCTCCTGCTTCTGCATTTGTGCCCTTCGTCTAATTTGATAATCTATTCTCTTTCTCTTGATGTTAGATTTGAGATCTCTTTTTTCACTTATCATATTTCATCATATATTTCTTCATCATATTTCAAACTTACGCTCAAAGTTTCCCAGTTCCACTAACCATTTATTTCTTCCCACATTTTCCGCTCTTTCAATTAACATCATTAAATGGATGTTTTATTTCATCAAGATCTTTATTATCTTTATTACCACTTTCATATCTTAAGTTTGGGTAAATTTCATTTTTTCAATTTTATCCTGCAATATGTTTATATCCTTCTTTAGTTGTTGATTGTTTTGTCACAATTCTTGAACTCTTTATTAATTCCTTCATCATAATTACCATTTCCTCCGTTTTAGTTTTGTTTTATATGCTCCCACAGACTTATAATTACAAATATTTCTACTATATTCGGCTTACTTAATAAACTTGAAATCTGGGTGTTAAAATGCCAAGGATACAGATACTCCGATATGTTGTTATGAAAAATACACACTATTATTTAGAAAAAATACAAACTGATTTTGAATTCATATATATGTTTAACGTTTATTAACAATACTAGTATTTTATTACGTGTACTTTCTAACCCACGTCCTGATTTATTACCACGTTTTATGTTCATTTATTATTAGTATAATAATTTCACTACATTCATCATCATAACTATTTTAAATTATATATCATCCAAACCACGAACAGGTTCATCCTCCTGTGGGAATTCCACATATTAGTCAAATCATTGTGATTTTTTTTAATTGTAATATTGTAGACTCAGACGATTTAATATTATCATATCCTCTCTGGGATATTTTCAGATTTTTTTCACATGTATACTTTTATAGACTTTTTTCTAGCGTTCACAATAAGTCACAAATATACTATCTTATACATGAAATGATGCCTTCTTCCCATACAAATGACACAATTTCGAAAAAAAAATTGAAAACAAAACATAGAGTTTGTAAATATAAAAGCTTGAATTTTTCTGAAGGAGATTGTGATCCGGGAAAAATGTTTTCAGGATCCGACCAAAACTAGTTTTTATAACTGGAACTGGGTATATTGCAGATATCTTTCGATAAATCTGTAGAACATCAACGATATTTCTGAATGTTTCTAGTTTTCAAAATTTCTCATGTATGTCGATGAACTGAAAATATTTCACACAGTTATATATTAGAAGGATTCTATGCTCATGTAAGAATACTTTGATACATTTATGAATAATTATAGAAATAATGCCCTTCCTATCCGAATTTCAACAAATGAATTTCAGTCGAAATACACTGGAAGATCATGAGCTCCATATCTGCAATGAAGTGAAATATTTGGGTATAATTATAACATATCATATGTCTGTGAAAAATCCAACATAATACTTGGTTTTATCATAAGGACATCTTATCCTATCAGAAATCATAATACCATCGGTATTCTGTTTATGTCACATGTGAAAAGTTTACTAAGCTTTGCCTCAACTATTTGGAATCCCTGTAATATTATATATACGAAGAAGATTGAGAGTATTCAAAACAAGTTCATCTATAACGGCAACATGAAATATTTTAGAAATTCGCCCCATAAATCGACACTTGGTGACTAGAGAGTTGAATAACTTAATCAGCCTTGCAGAAAGAAGAGCTTTTAAAATAATATTGAATGCTATAATTATTTCATTAACGATAAATGAAATCATTCTTCCTAGTTTTCTGCAATATTCTTCCCGTTATCATCAATTATTCTATATATCTATCTCTAATACAAATTATTATCTGAATCCCCCTTCGCATCGGTGTTAGAACTCCATATAAAAATTGCATTGACATTTGATTCCTTGGCTACCTCTATAAATAAATAAATACAATACAAGATACACTCCTTCCAATCAAATCTTGAATGCTATAATTTGAATTAAATTTTGTTAGAGACTTTTTCTAAAGTATTAAAAAGATTTATCATACCTCATGAATTCATTATATCTGTGAATACTTTTCCTGTGAATACTCTTCCTATGTTCATCCTTTTTGTGGAATAAATGAATTAATAAATTGGGAAGCACCTCCACCAATATTTATGATTTGAATACTCATCGTATATTATAATGTGTTGAAGAATAAGCGTTTTTTATGGGCGATATTCAAAAATATCGATTACTTCACCATAAAAAATCGAGAAACGAAGTTCATCCTTATATGGTCAGAAAAAACCCATCACCACCAATATTAGAGAATTATCTAGTCCAGCTAGAACTGATAACAACAGCCAAATCAAGAGCCTAATTGGTTTATAATAGGATTTCCGAGTCAGACCAACCTGAGGACGTTCACCCATAGATTTGCAACCTTATTCAGTTATATACTAGAAATGTGAGGCGTGCTCTTGTTATTGAACTCTATTAAGGACAACATTTGGCGAATAACACATCCAATTGTTGATAATTTGTTTAGCTCCGAGCGAGAGACCTGAGATTATATCATTTCGAAGAATGTGATGGAGTGGACACACACCTAAAGCTCAGAATCGAATATGTGTAGTATTGTAGGCAAGGAGACAACGCCCGAATTGAACAACTTGAAACTAACTCGCCAAAGTAAATGAGGAACAGATAAACGCACTGAAAGAAGAGATAGCAAAGACTTCAAGTTGGATTGAATATAAAGCAGACACTGCAATTCGAAAAACCGATGAGCTCAAGGACATACATACATCAAGAAATAATATAATTATATTTGGAGTGGCTACAGGAAAATAATCTTTACTTGAAGATACTTTGACAACTTTCAACAAGTACGTAAATTGGATATCCAAGAAAGCCATATTAATCACACGTTCACTAGGTAGGAACTGCTGAAATCATTTTAGAAATCGAAAGCCGAAGGCTGAGGGCTGTTACCAAGCAACGAGCTTGAGAAATTTGTCATAAAATTAGTACGCATTTGTCAATGTCCGAGGGATATTCGGCGGAAAATTTTTTGACAAAAAAATTTATAACTCAACACAATGAAACATTTATTTATTAATTAAAAGTACAGTTAGTGAAAGTACAATTATTAAAATTTAACTCAACATTAGATTCGTTGCTGTTCTCTACTATAGAAGATCTATTACCACGCATAATATTTATGATCTTGTGGTGTGGTGATCGAGATTTAATTATGGTTTTATAGAATTTTGATTGCTATGACCAGTAATTTTCAGCAATTGTTGTTCTTCTACACCACTTTTTGTCAATTCGCTAACAGCAGTTGATCTATTCGAGTGATTTGTTCTTTTTGTCCTTCACATTCAAGCCAATTGCCTCAGCAGCAGATTCATTCCATTCATTTATTGTATTTCTTCCAACAGGTACATTATCGTACCATTTGTCAGTTTCCTTTTTCGAGTGTCGATTTGGTTTTAAGAACAGTCGTGGTGAGGTAATATTGTCGCCTCGTTTTGATATCAGTTTATGAAAAAGACGTACAGGGCAGCTTTGTCTTTCACTATTGGAAACCAACCATTTACTACTTGTACAGCTTTTAGAACCACCTTGGCACGTTTCACTGAATACCGGATTGTATTCAATGCGATTTTTTGGAGAGTCGTCGTTATTTTTCTCGATTTGAAAAAATCCACCAGACAAGCAACTGCCTCTTCTCCTCGTCACGCTGATTCTACAGCAGCAATATGGTAAAATTTACGCATAAGAAGAGTATTTTCATCCCATAGCAATATTATTTTGTTAACTTCAGACAAATTTAACGAAACTGAACTGCACTTACGTTTACATAGATCTGCTTGTAGTTTCTTCCTGATTGCTTCGCGGGCATCTCGGGCTGGTTCAAATACTATATTGTTAAACGGGTCAATCATATTATAGTCATTATAGTACTTTTCTTGCAAAAGTTTGCACGAAACGTTCCACATTGTCTTCACCGTTGCTTCTTTAAATTCGGTCCCGTCTTTCTTTCTCATATTGACCGCCCACTCTTTTAGTATCAACGCCAATAGGCTTTTTCATTTAGATGACAAATGACTAACTTTGTTTACCTGTCAGACCCAACGGCATTGACGCGATTTTTTTTAAAGGAAATAAAATATTTCCGAGTTTTCCTATGGGCAGTTGACTTGAATTTACATGGAGAAGAAAACTCACCATTAGAAAATATTCGTGTACATTATTTTATCCACGAATGAAAGGTTTTTGGCGGTATAAAATAGGTAATAAGTACTTAACCTACAAAGAAAGATACGAACGCCAATGTATGCAGGTGCATTTGTCATAAAGTTGACTGTTGACATAATGTGAAAATACCGCTAATTTTGAACTAAGCCAATCTCAAATTGTTATTTCAGAACTAACCACTGGCTATTCACTTTCCCAATAGCCAATCAGACTCTGGGTCTCAAAACGAGCGCATGCGCCTTGAAAAATCATCTAAATGAAAAGGCCTATTCTTCTGAGCTTCTATGTTCATTTAATTCATATTCTCGTTCGCAGCAAAATTCCATAAATATTCCCCAAATATATTTGTGACTGTAGGTTGAATTTCTGGGAATTTTTTCTTTGATTAGCGCATTTATACTTCGAACATTCGCATTGCCAAAACGTGACATTTTGAAATTTATTTGGAATGAAGTTGTCAAACTCAATCGTGCTGTCATAGTAATTGATAATTGCACTGAATACAATTATCAGTGTGATGTTGACATGATTGGGTGAAATTGTTTCATATGACAGAAAATGACAAAATTTTAATGGTTGTTAGAGAACTGTCCAAAAATTTTCAAAACAATAAATTGATAATAGATCAGAATATATACCCATTGAATTAAAAGCATTTGAAGAAGAGTCGAAGAGGAAAATCATTCAAAAGATCAGATTTCAAGTTCTGAACAGGATCAGTAGATAAATATAAAAAATATTCCCAAGAAACCGATCGGTATAAAAGTAAGCGAAAATGCTTCAATTACAGTTCAAAAACAACTGCTGGTAGAACAGTTCTCATCCGAAATCAAAATAAAACTTTTTAACAAAAAATTAAACCGACGAAAAAATCAACTGAAAAGCAAAAAATTAAATAAACCTTCTTAGTCTAAATGATAATTGAGCTCCTAAACTAATGTAAGTAACTGATTTTGAGTCGGCGCCAAACAAACAATTATCGAAGATCATTGTCTATGAAAGCCGTGCATCTCGCTGCCATCATTTTACGCTTCACCTAATTCAATTGCTAGTTTGTTTGGCGCCGACTCAAAATCAGTTAGTTACATTAGTTTAGGAGCTCAATTATCATCTAGACCAAGAAGATTTATTTTATTTTTTGCTTTTCAGTTGATTTTTTCGTCGGTTTAATTTTTTGTTAAAAAGTTTTTATTTTTTACTTTTTAGTTCCGTATTTCGTCGGTTTGATTTTTTGTTAAAAAGTTTTTATTTTTCAATTCTTTGTGGCTAAAATCTACCAATTACTACCTACTCGTTCTTTGATTACTTCCAAAATACTTACTTACCCACCTTACTTCAACTATTACCAGTTAAATAATATGATTATCTACTTTTACTATTTGTTGTAATATAAATTATTTTCGTTGTTCTGGTTAGTTTATTTCATTACTTTGTATATCATTCCATCCTCTCATAAAATATACTGATTTTGACGGATGTGAAACAAGAATAATGTCAGTAGCGATCTGTCATTGTCAACTAGTATGTGTATGCCAATGTTCACTAGTGAAAAATCAATTATCCCCTATTTTTCTATCCGTGAGGGTGGCTAATTCCTTTCGAAATCCAAATATAAGGTATACCCTATCTATTGAAAAAAGAATCATCCAAATCGAGGAACCCAGTACAAAGTTATGCCTGATAGAATCGGTTAACGGGCCAGAATTCAGAGGGTTAGTGATCAATATCCTTCATTTCGCTAGCCTTAGGGGTGGATTTCATCTTTTAATTTTTAATGGGACCAAATTCGAAGTACATCCTATCCACTGAAAAAAGAATTATCGGAATCGGACGCCTCAGTAAAAAGTTATGCGTGATCATACATAAAAAAATATGATGGAAAAAAAATATACGGATCGAATAGAGAACCTCCTCCTTTTTGGTTTCGTCGGTTAAAAATCTGCAAAGATAACGTATACATTTCTAATAATAAAAAATAGTTTATTGCTTCCGAAAACAAGTTTACAGCAACAAGTGTATGGGGGTAACAAAAAAAGGTAAAGGGAAAAAATAATATGAGTTTTACCAATCAGATACAGTTCAAGTGAATTGGAAAAAAATAAAAAAAAACATATATTGCAGTTACCTACTCGTTTAAAATAAATAATCGTAATCTAAGAATATTCCAAATGTACTCTATTTTCTTAGCATCAGTTACTGGTATATTTTGTAAGGCAAAAATCAATGTTTCCAAAGTCCGTAGGCAAGAAGTATTTTGTTTCGTCACTGTATAAATAGGACAGTCAAAAATAATATGGAAAACAGTTTCTCTTTCGTTTTTATTACAGACTGGGTAGGTAAGTTCGGGGTCAATAGAATAGGAGTTTCTATCAAGAGTGAATTTGATTTTGAAATGATTGGCCATACGTAATTGAGCGAGAGTGCGGATGACTTGGATGGGTAGTTTTAGCAGCAAATATGTGCTTGGATCTATGGAAGTGTTGAATACATTGTAAATGTACATAAATGGGTAACGAGAAGTTATTGCAAGATCTGAATCACGTAAATATTGGTAATATTTAGCAAGTAAGGATTTTCTATTATTCAACAGGTCATTGTAATTGAAATTATTCCATAACGGCAATCAGTTGGCATCGGAGAAACATTGTTCTAATTGCAATGGTTGTTTGAGATTCTCGCCAGCAGCTTTTCTCTGTTCTACCTCTCGATGTATTCTTGCGATGTCGCCAGTTCAATGACAATTGTACATAATTGTCAGTTTAAACTAGCAAGTTAATATTTTTTTCTGCAGGTCTGTTCAGCGCTTTCGTAAGAACCAAATCTAAACACTAGATGAATAAAGATGAACTGATACTGACGGCAGAGGTAGCAACTGGACCCTTTTCGCAAAAACTGTCTACAACTTGCTTTTTTACAAATGCTGTGTTTTTTTCAGAAAGACAACTGACACCGTCTCCAGTTAACTTCCATCAGCTCTCGCTGATTCATTCTAGGCACCGCTCCAACAGGATTAATAGGTTAGTCCAGAATCGGGATTCGGGATAAACTAGGATTACTAATTCTATTTCTGTTTTTAGATAAGGGTTTATGAGACAAATATAGTTTAAGAATGGTTTACGTTAATCTTACGAATTTAAATTGTTAACAGATATAGTATTTAATTTTGGTGGTGATAACTGCACCCTTTTTATGGATTAAAAAATATCTTCGATTTGACCAATGAAATAAGAATTATTTCTCCACCCCAGTTTAAATTATCAGCTTTTTTTGCTTCAGATTTAGAGATGATCCCATTTTATAGAAAACACTTTTTTCGAACAATTTGGTTAGGTTAGGTTAAATTTAATTTTGACGTTTCTGAACAGTCTCAATGGTGGTATATGCAAAAACAACGACAAATGCACTCCTGTCGTGAAAATAACAAAATTTTAATAAATCACGCCGTTTTTCTATCGATAAAAGAACGTCTCAATGTGAAAAACACTAGATATTTTTCGTGAAAAACATGCACTAGTGCATTTTTCGCGAAAAAAATCAGGTATTTTTTCACTGTTGTCAAGAAAATTCATTGTTTATTTGCCTACATTGCTGATGTCATTTCATCATTTGTTGAATGTCAAGATTGAATACACTGCGGGTTTTGGTATTATTTTTGATATTGTGCAATAAGTTCAAGTGATGTAGATTCGGAAACTATTCTAGAAAAGAGATTGATGACTCAGTTAGCTGAACCAGTGAAGACAGTCAAGGAAATATGAACTCCAGTGGGATACTCCAACAGTATAATGATTGATAATACCCCGGAAGGTCTTCAGGTGGATTCTTTCCACATTGGAGATAGCATGGAGGAGAAATGAAGGAGTCAATTGTTGTGTTTATAATTTTCAAGTACTTGAAACTAACTGAACAATGATGAAAGTCAGTCAGAACGTATTTAATATAACCTCACCGATTTTTTTTTCACTTTCAATACTTACAATAATAAATCTGGGTCATCATGGTATAATAATTATCCGATAGGAAGGAATACTTTTGGGAAATGAAATAATCATCAGCAAAAAAGTGGGTTGGATACTGAAAATAAAAAAATCACTAATCATTCCAGTCGCTCAATAATAATTTCCCACATGGCCAAAGTAGGAGTCCAAGAACAAGAGCTGATCAAAATCAGTGGTTACAGTAGTGCATCGCAAGCCATATTTACAGGTGAACAAAGAACATTACTTCAATATAATTGGAAAAATAAGGACTGCAGCTCCGATAACGACATCGACTTCTGAAACGATTACCGATTCAAGGCATGGACTTAATTATGAAAAAAATCGAGCATTTGTCTTGACGGATATGACTCGACCTAATATTTTGACGGTTAAATTTTGGCTGTATAATATACCGAAGCATTGTTGCCTTGGAGCTAAAGCGCTCTGGATTTTTATCTATGTGTAGTGATATTGCTAGGCAACAGTGCTTTCGTATATTATATTGCCAACATTTTCAACCGGCAAAATATTAGGTCGTGTTATATATGGAAAATGCATGATGCTGTATCCATATTTAACTAACAAACCGGTTTACAAAATCGAATGAAAGGAAGGGCAATACTGCGGATGACTATAGGCAAATTCCATAAAGTTGGGTTGCACCGCTTACCTACAGATTTATAAACTTTGAAATTACTTGAGCATTTTGTTTATAGCCTGACGAGTTTGAGGAACCACTCCAAATGGTAATAATGTGGGTCAGGTGCAATTATATAGTGATTTAAATACCTGTGGTGAACTTCCCGAAGCTTGAAATACTAATAATGTAAACGATTTTATTAGAAATAGCACCTTGTTTTTATTAACAGAACTTTTCATGATTTGCAGGAGATCCATCCAGTAAAAATATTAGTTTCTCGGTCAAACTGTAACTACTATCAATTCCGTTGCCCTTGGAGAAGAAACGTTTGTGAGCTATTTTTGTGAATTGTTTTGATTCCCTATACGTGTGTCCATCCCCGAGTGAATGCAGTATGCCTACTTTCACCACTCCGTAGTCATTTCACAAATCTCATGCCCAATATGCCAACCTACATCATGTTAAACCGTACAAAAAGACCTTCAAACTGCGAACAAGCTTAAAAAATTAGCAATAAATTATGTCGCCATTTAAAATAAAACCGATCGCTTCGTATTATATGCCAACATGTTAATTTGAATATGAATATGCTCCTTGTTAGCATATTTGCATATTGGAAATGGTTTTTGGGTAACCCCTTCATGCGTTTTGGCTATTAAGGATCGATTTTTCGAGAGATTTGCATATCGGGTATTGGCCAAATCAAAGCCCTTTGTTGGTTATTCGACAAGTTAGATATATTTCATGCATTACGTTTGGTTTTTAGATGCGCAAAATGCTGGTTCGGTTCAATCGATTCGAATTATGCAATACACTTTTCACATCAGTGTTACAATGGGAAATAATACATACAAAGGTTTGGTTCAACATGGTTTGGTTTATTTGCATATTTGCTGGTTAAAGGTTGATATTTGAGTCACAGCTGAACTGAAAACCCGTTCTTGTGCATTGAAGAAAAAATCGGTCGTATTGTTTGGATTTGGAGTGTAATTGGGAACGCAAGTTGAACTGGGAAACATTTGCTTTTCAGAGCACATTTGCCGTAAATTCCAATTTTTAAATCTTCGAAATATGACGTGACAAACATACTGGGCTAGGATAAAAAACACAGAATTCAACTTTAAAGAAATTCTGATTGATTTTTCTTGTAGAATTCTAAATGCACCTACAAACTTTTATGGGGACTTTGTTTCTCATTATCCTATCAGAAATAATATAAAAGTTATTTATTACTTGCAAACTCACGTAACTTCGGGTAAACTGCCTTAACCCGTTTTTATTTGAATTAGAATCATGATTTGAAGATTCAAGGAATACTTTTGACAGTAGTACAGTGCTTCCAGATAAATATTCAATAAAAGCTTGTCAATTTAATTGGGTAATGTTATCTCATAAAATACTAGCACTCTACTGTGGTTAGGTCTTTTTTTGAAGAAATTGAAATTTACACTATTATATTCGAAAACTCATAGTTCCTGCTGCAAGACCGATATCAAACAGTTGAAATTCACATAAGTTTCAGGAATTTCGTAATTTTCTTCAACTGTTCCAAATAAAAAGTGCACACTGCATTTTTCAATAGTGCCCCCATAACTCGAATATTTATTTATTTATTGAGTAACAAACAGACATGCCTAATTACATGTTACGACACATAACTCAGAATCTTGTATCACCTGAAATATGATGGAAATAATATGTCTATAAATACCTACATAGATTATAACACATCGTAGAACAATTTGGTGATAATGTACTATCAGCACATAAATGAATATGAACATTTCTTTTTATTAATACCCGTTTTTGAAATATATGGTATTTAAAAATTATTTCTATCCTAATTAAATTATGACAAATTCACAGGGATTTAATTTTTCACTGTGGAACGAATGTTCAAATTATAATTTCTAAGAAGGAATGATGTGCAAGATTATCATGATAGACTCAGACTAGACGAACGTTCAGCATATTTTTGATTACATGTTCATACCATCATATAATTCGAGAATAAAGGTTTTCATCATAAATCAAAAAGGGGAATTGATTGTCTATAATTGAACAGAAAACTTTGACACTAAGTTTTCCTTGTGACATGCGGATTTTTGATAAAAAGTTATGAAGATTCCTTCTGTTGAAAATACCTTCCTTCGAAGATTTTGATTCATCAATCCATATTATTTTCTTGAGAAATCTCTTGTGTACGCAACATCAATATTTCACATAGTTCGTTCCTTTGTGGAGCGTTTTGGGGCTTAAGAACTTGAACTTATTTGTAGTCACGCATTCCATGTTCCTTCAGAATCCTATGAACTGATGAAAGTTAATAAATAATGAACTAGACTATGAATGGAAGTTTGAGGATTTCCGTAGAAGTATGCCAAAACATTTATTGCGTTGTCCTCCTTACCTGTCATAGGTCTAAACAAGTTTCTTATTGCATTCAAAGATTATCCGAGTACATCACTCAAGTAGTGCCTGGGGTGCTTATAACGGGTGGGGTCATTTATAGAGTGGCCTCCTTTATGAGAGGCTTCTTATGCGATTCCGCATAATCAAATACCTTCTGATTGCGTTCTTCAATATGCTCATTGATGGGAAGCATATTGAGATCTACAAGTATCTGAACGTTTGGCACGTATCACGGTACAACAGTTTCCGTTTCTACTGCCACCCTTCGTTACAGCTTTTAATCCTTAAATGTATATATATATGGGGTTTCTAGAAAAAATATATCAGGGATGATATGGAAACAAAATACTTTTTCAACATTAGAGAAGAATGGAATTCCATTGTAAATTTCTCAAAAATGATAATTAATCGCTAGTGATGCTCATATTATTTATAACATATAAGTAAAGAATCATGTGCGAAGGTGGTATTTAACTCCAATGTTATAGATCATTTTTATATATATATATATATATATATATATACTAGCTGACCCGACATACGTTGTCCTGTCCAAATTTTTATATTCCCTAAAATGTTTTTCCCGAAAACTCTCGTCCGCGTAGATTTTCTTTTTTTCTATGTTTTCCTTTATGTTGTTCCATCTAGACTATGCTTTTGACTCCTTCCGCTTCCTGTTGTCACGTTATCCCGTTTTCCTGTTATACCGTTTTTTCTTTATCCCGTTATCCCGTTTTCCCGTTATCCCCTTATCCTGTCATCCCATTATCCCGTTTTTTTGTTATCCCGTTATTCCCGTTATCTCATTTTCCTGTTATCCCGTTTCTTCTTTATCCCGTTATCCCGTTTTCCCGTTATCCCCTTATCCTGTCATCCGTTTTCCCGTTTTTTCGTTATCCCGTTATTCCCGTTATCCCGTATCCCTGTTATCCCATTCTTTCATTATCCAGTTATCCAGTTTTCTCCTTATCCCCTTATCCTGTTATCCCGTTTTCCCGTTTTTTCATTATCCCGTTATTCCCTTATCTTGTCATCCTGTTATCCCGTATTCCCGTTTTTTCGTTATACCGTCATTCCCGTTATCCCGTTTTCCTGTTATCCCGTTTTTTCTTCATCCCGTTATCAATTTATCGTAGTACAATTTGCGATCTTGCAACCCTATTGCGGATCTGTGGATGAAATAAAAAAAAAAAAAATCGCGACGGAAAAATAGGGGTTGATCGTAGAAGGGTGAAAATTTAGGGTTGTATGTATTTTTGAATGCTGTATCATAAAAAAAAAATATTTGTATCTAAAAAATAAAATAAATAATTGAGTGGTGGACCACCCTTAACATTTAGGGGGATGAAAAATAGATGTTGTCCGATTCGCAGACCTAACCGATATGCACACAAAATTTAATGGGAATCGGTCAGGCCATTTCGGAGGAGTTTAATTACAAACACCGGTTCACGAGAATTTTATATATTAGAGATATATTTATATATATATATATATATATATATATACATATATATATATATATATATATATATATATATATATATATATATATATATATATATATATATATATATATATATATATATATATATATATATATAATATATATATATATATATATATATATATATATATATATATATATATATATATATATATAATAATTAAGGAAATACGCACCGTAATGATAGTTATTATTATGAAACTATCATTCAAGATGATATAATGTATATATTTTTTATATTGTTCCAAATCTTCACACCTATTTCATACCTTGTCTGAATGCATCGAAAAAAGGATTTCTCTAATCGCATTGATTCAATCTAATCAGCATCCTTGAATAGTTTCAACCCAATATTAGTTTAATTTCTGTACAAAATCACTTGAGGACAGGATGTTTTGTATGACATTTACACTGTCTTTGATAAATGATGTGGATAGGTTGAGGCCAGGATATTTCGATTTTATCCAGAAACTCTTTCCTTGGATCAAGTTGATCTCGTAAAACACCGTGAATTTCTTGATTCAAGGTATTGATCCAAATGACAACTTCTCAATAATTATTCCAAATATATGCTATATATGATACATACTATTATTTCCAAGTAATGTATAGCTTTCATAGTCTTTCGTCAGATACAAAATATGGAATATAAAACCAAGTAAATGGTGATCAGCATGTAGATCATTTTTTTAAAACAACAACTTATAACTTTCAAATCTACAGTTAATGTTCTATAATGCTTGGTTGGAAGCATTGAAAAGACGCACTCGGTCAAAGAAATGCCTCTATATGCATTCATATATATAGGGGGTGCTTCTGTTAACACCCCATAGGACTCCATCATCAGATCATTCGAGGAAAGGACTTCAAACACCTCACTGATCAGATGGATACATGCAATATTGAAAAGTAGAATCATTGTAGCAGCTCTCGGAGAGGAAATGGTAAGAACGGCAGAGGAAAAAGGTTGTCCCCAAGGTGAGATTCCATCGCCTTCGCTGTGGTCATTGACAGTGGATAACCTGATAGTAAAGCTACATGAATCTGGAATAACGATTCAAGATTACGCCGATGACCTGGTCGCTACTCTTAGGGACAAACATATCGGAATAGTATCAGATCGCATGCTGGCAGCCCCAAACATAAGTTGGTGAGCAAAGGAATGTAAATCCTACAAAACAGTGCTGGTTCCATTCACAAGGAGTCGAAAGTATAAACTGGAAGCCCCGGCCCTGAATAGAACTCAGCTAACTTTTTCCAAAAAAGTCAAATATTTGGCGTCATAATAGACCAAAGACTAACATGGAACAGCTACATTAATCTCATTCTTTCGAAGGCTACAGCGGCAACTAGGCGTGCCGCAGATTATTTGTCAAGATATGGGGTTTGAAGCCGAAAATGATCTTCAAACACATGGTTATCTATGCATCATTAGTATGGTAGCCAAAAACCCAACAGCACTCGGCACAAATCAATCTGGAGAAAGTGCAGCGGTTAGCCTGTCTGGGAATCACAGGGGCAATATTCACGTGCTCCACTGCAGCACTAGAAGTCATGCTGAATCTTCCGCCACTGCACTTGTGCGTAACGGAAGAAGCGACCTCACCAGGCATCAAACTTGAAGGCTGGAAATCTGATTGAACCTCTGAAGATTCTGGAAAATATTCCCCTAAAGTCCAGGTACCAGCTATCAGATATTATGCCAGCTAGGCACGACTTTGAAGTGGATCATGAAGTGTTATAAACAACCACTATATATTCACAACGAACGAGCCCCAACTAGAAAGGAATATGGTATACTGATGGTTCCAAGATGGAAGAAAGGGCTGGAGTGGGAGTGATGGGTCCTAGATTTATGCTCTCAAAATCCCTAGGCAAAGCGCCAACAATTTTTCAAGCTGAAACCCATGCTATATAAATTTGCGCCCAAGAATAGAGGCTTTAGGGGGGCGGAGATCTATATCCTATTATAGAACGGAGCAGCACTAGAAGCTGTTAAGTCATACACTGGAAGGTCTAGACTGACTTGGGACTGCGAACTCTTCCTACCTAACTGGCTACGAACAATCAGGTTACTCTGATGTAGGTGCCAGGTCACAAGGGAATCAAAGGCAATGAAGAAGCGGAGAGCCTTGCTAAGGAAGGCACAAATACTCAATTTTCTGGACCAAAACCCTTTTGTGGTCTTTCCAAAGCCCACACCAATATGAAGAGTTTCGGTGCTGGGAATCTGACCAAATTAAAACCCATTGGAATAAGGGTCCAGGGCAAATGATATGAATGAAATGGTGTATCAAGTCCTACCAGACTACAGCAAGGCGTTCGACACGATAGAGCCCACCGCCAAAGAAAGCTGAACAAATTCTCGAGTTTGACAAGAAAGACTTGAAACTGGTAATGGGATTGCTCACCAGACATTGTCCTCTGAGGTATCACCACAAAAAAATGGATAGATCAGACAGTGAACTGTGTCGAGAACTTCGCTGGAACTGCAGAACACCTGCTTTGCGACTGCCAAGCGCTATTTTGCAAAAGGCTGAAGTTCCTCGAGAGGGTTTCACTAACGCCCTCAGACATTAGGAACTTAGCTCCCAGGAAACTGATACGCTGCACAAGGAGTTTCGGAATCCCGGGTCTTGAAAAGATGAAGGGTAATGTACAAAAGACCTCATAGGCCGAGGTACGGAGAGGCTGAATAGCCATATCGACCCCCCTACAATCTACAATCTACGTTTGTTGAAATATGTTGTTCTAGAAAAACTTGTTGCTTGTGGCGGTCTAATAGACAAAATAGTTTTCCGTTTCAGGAAATATCCCAACCAGTCTTCGACACAACAATTTTCCTTTGGGTTTTTTAAGAATCAGGAATGTCTTTATCATTTTCTCGTCTCATAATGGGTCAACCCATAATACATATCAACAGTTTTTTTGGGTAATCAGTTAGAACCTGTTCTTCCTCATCAGTAGAAACTTGTCTATTTCTTTGATATCCAACATGGTCCAAAAATAGCTTGGTGCAATGTTTGGATTTTTTCAAATATGGCTCGCATTTTGGTAACGTGATGCTGTATTGTTTCATAAGATATAGTTGGTTCTCTAGCCACTGCATTAATACTTTGTTCATTAATTATCACATCATGACATGCTTTTTCTATTATAGATATCTTATAGATATTTTGACTTCTGTACGTATACGTTGTTCTGCCAGAAAAAATTTAATAACGTATTATATATATATATATATATATATATATATATATATATCTATTTATATAAAAATAAAAATGTAATTTATAAACTGACCCACCAGAAGGACGGGGTAGGTTGACCACTTAGTCATCCAACCCCAAGAAAATAATAATAATAATAAATCTTTATTTACCAAAAACACTTAAAGTAGGTTTCGTCAAATACAGTTAATACAAACTGACACGTTCATGTATAAATGAGTATGTTTGCTTTTTCATATAATATTGCATATATACTTGTTAAGATAGAGAGTAGATTAAAGCTATGGATATACACTTGGATCGAATAAGTGGTGTGAAGTATCTTGATTAACTGCCAATCATTTGTTATTTGTTATCTAATCCTAGGTTGGAAATGACATACCCTGTAAATTTTTTCATAAGTATTCTTTGAAATTAAAAATTTTTATGCTTTTCTGAATGCTTGATATGATTTTAAACTCTTTATATTTTCCGGGAGTTTATTGAAAACTTCGGGACCTGCATAGTTTGGTGATTTTTTTAATTTACTGAGGTTGCATTTAGTGAGATGTAGCTTTTCAGCATTTCTAGTTTTATAATTATGCACGTTGCTGTTCTTAAGGAAGTTATTTTCATTTGTGTACATATAACATGATATTTTGAATAGGTAGATGCTTGTTAGGGAAAGTATTTTGTTTTTTTTCAGGACTGTTCTGCATGAATCTCTGTAGCCCATGTTGAAAATTATTCTTATTATTCTTTTTGCATAGTGAAGACTCTAGAAACATCATAGTTATAGGTATGTTTCCTGTAGATACCATTATTAATAACTAGAGACTCTTTATAATTTAAGTGCTTCAAGCATGGGAATGAAAAATGCATGAAAAATAAAATTTACTCACATAGTTTATTTAATGAAAATATTCTGTTTCTCTGCAACAACATTCAACGGTAGTGCCGCGAGAAGAATAACCAAGGCCAGTTTTCTGCATATTGACAGTCAACCTACCCCTGCAGTCAACCGGCCCCGGTCTGCCCTAGGTAGGTACTGATGTTTAAGTTCAACTAAATTTATTTCAAGAAGATTCATGTTGCGAGAAACAACTCAGTTTGAAATATAAGTGCATCGCTCTTAAATGATTATTCTCATCAAAAGATTAATTATTTGAAGAGTATATGTTTCTGTGTGGAATTACTCCTAGTCGTAATCCTATTTACGATACAAAATTTTCTGTGATAATATGAAAAAAAATCTAAGAAACACTGTACATTGCAAAAAGTATTTTGTGAAATTACAGTTAAAATCATCGGTTATTAGTGGCCCTAGATTTTGTGAAATTTCACAAGAAAAAAGTAAATTCCCAAATCCATTATGAAATCACAGTGAACAGTTAGGCTTGAGCAGTCTCCAGAATACTTGTAAAATTAATATTATTTGTATTTCTACGTAGCAAACTCAATGAAAGAGAAACTAAAATCTTCCTTTTCAATTTGTTCATGAGTGTAAGAACTTTTTTGTTATTACAAAAAGCACAATTGCTGCGGAAGAGCCGAAAATGTATTGGCATGGAACTATATGCTGAATATTATTTTGGATAGATTTCTAACCTATAGAGGTCGTTACATTTCCGAATATGAAAGTGTGTTTTCAACACTACTGTAATATTACAATGTGATATTCTTATCAATGTGATATTAGAATGTGATATTCTTAATAGATTGCAAATTCACAATTTATTGGTAAATTAACAAGAAATTTGGTTTTACTCCTCAGGTCCTGTAATTTCAAAGGGGAGTGCGTAAATTGGTTGTGTTATCAAATTGTGAGTTCATGAAGTGGCCGGTAAAAACATAAATAAATGGTGAACTTACATACGTGTCGAAAAAAAAAATAAGTATCTGTGATATTTCATTGCGATTTTACATTTTGTATGGCATTTTACAAATAAAAATATTTTATTACCGGCATATCTTGTGAATTTTACAGGTTATATAGAATTTCACAATATTTCTGAGAAAACACATTTTTTCCAAACCTGCTTGTAAAAATCACTTGTTCTTCTTGTAAATTTTTTCAAACAGTTGAAGGACTATAAACTTTCCAGTCAATATCTTGATACTTTTCCCAGTGTAAAAGTTAGTTCAAAAAGCTGAAGTATGTAGGACAGATGCGAGACAACTTAGTTCCATGCCGACATTTCGTCGGCATAAAATAGCTTGTAGGTATTCTTGCACTAGCCTTACGACACACGGGATATTTTTGTGTATATTCTAAGGACACAAAATCCCCCTGGGAATGTGATTTTCCAGCATTATATCAATGGAGTTGATGGATTTTCGAGGAGAATTATAAATCACCTACTTAATGACAACTTGAAACTAAAAAGTATAATAGTTTGTCAGAAATAAGTGTTTTAGAATTCCTTGCGTATCTGCTTGGTTTAATTTTCATATAATGTTGGCCAATTTAACGCATTCAAGAAACGAACGAAAAAATGCAAAAAAACTCGATGGATTATAAAGTTAAAAACATGTTCACAACGGATTCAACTTGTTCCAAGGATACATTGATATCAAGCTAACAGGATGTTCTATTCGGAATTGGATTTATAAAAATAACTGGAATGAAAGGTGAAACCTGAAGTGCTGAAAAAAGGGTCATTTGTCACTTCTCATTATGTATATGGAATCTATCAAGTTTCATTATGATAACTGCAAAAAAAGTCGAATGTGGTATTCTAGAAAATCCATTTACATTAATGTATAAGGCAGCAAGTTGAAATTTAAACGAGTAATTGAATTAATTATTTTGCCCCCCAAGGCCGATGACGTATTCCCAGACAGCATTCCCATATACATATCTTTCATATAATATTCTCTGAATGTGCTGCTGGAGGAAAATTTAAATACTCCCAGAATATTCCATAAGGAATATTCCATGTATATTGGGAATATCCTAATAATGTTTCAGGATTATTCTGTTTAGAATATTCCCTGAATAAGATTAGGAAATATCCCTAGAATATCCAAGGAATATTAAAGGATTTTTTTCCATTAATATCCTCCGGATATTGAGAATAACCCTGGAATACTTCGGAATATTTTCCAAAGATCCTGCTTCTTCAGATTTCCATAAAAAAATTCCACCATTTTGAAAACCAGAAAATCATACCCCATATATTCTAACCCATGTGGGTCGAGGATCATTTTTAGGTTTTTGTTCTATCGTCCATATAAGAGTGTGAGAAACATATTATACCAATACAATTCCTGAAAAAAAAATCGTGTTAATATTTTTCAAACATTAATTCAAAAGACCAACAAAAAATAATAATTTTTTTTTCTGCCTTCAATTATTGTGAAAAACAACCTTGTAAAATTCAATTTAATTACATTGAAATGACCAAAATGCAGTACTGCAATTTTGACAAATCTTATAAAAAAGCTAGCGATAATTGATTTCATCGGTATATTGAAATAATAAGGAATTCTCCGAAAAAAAAAATATATAAATAAATCTGTTTTTTTTTAACTTTCGATTTAGGATTTTGAAATAATTGTATATGAAGTATATTGAAATCAGTCTTTTATTTTCAATTGTCCATAAATAAACATAACTGAACATAAACAAATATAACTGAACATATAGGTACTTCATTAAATTGAAATATAACAAATTATCACTAGTTAATTTTTTTACCTATTCGCCATCTCCATCCTCTAATGGGATATCCCTGAAAAAAAATATATAAAATAAATGAATTATTCCATACCTTACCAAAACTGGTGATATATTCGCCAAATTTGGTGTATTGTGAATTGTTCTCCACAAACATTTAACAAGCATGAATTATATATCAACATTACTTGCAACACTTTCGAAATGACTAGAGTTAGCTTGAGAGTATTTGAAAGTAATAAAGTAGGTATTTATAATTATTTGATTGAATATGTAGTTGGTAATTAAATTTTGAAACGCTAGTCGATTCAATCATCAAGAAAATAAGTTCTGTAACAAATTACAAAGTTCACCTATCCTTGCCTGTTCAGCCTATCTTTTGAATTGCATTCGAATATCGACAATGTTACAAATTTCTTAAAATGTTTCACTTGATTTTGATGGAAATTATTAAAACATGGCTTATTATATAACTGTGGAATAATTCACGGGTCCCGAAATGTTGCGGCAGCTAGGCGGCGCCACTGTCATGCACACAGCGAATACACGCAGACGCAGGAACGAAAACGCCAAAGTATCACAATTAAGCTATGTGTAGCAGACAGAAATGACTGACGCTGACCATTCAGAGATTTTGATTGCTCCTCACGATGTGCCTCGATATTGACAACCAATCACAATCCGAATAATATATGTAATGCATTTTATTCAGTTGAAATATTGAATTCAGGTATTTTATTCCCATTGAAAATAAATTTTCATGCCCAAGTGGTGATATTCATGGAATTTTTTTCATTCCAAGTACTTTTCTAAATTTATATATATATATATATATATATATATATATATATTTTATTTATTTATTTAACACCATTCATAGATTCGATACAATTTAAATTTATAATTACAATTAAAATTAACAATTTCAATATATATCTTACTATAATTATAAAATACGTATTGGAATGATGATGTGAATATTTCATAAATACGTAAAACAGGAATATTATATGAGTTTTCATACGGGAATATTGCAAAAAGAATACTCCTGGTATATTTATCTGGGAATATTTTAGATATATTCCTTCTTGAATATTCCTTGAATGTGCCAGAAGCATATATATATATTTTCTAGGAATATCTTATGAATATTCAAAACATATTCTTCTTTTTGGGGATATTTACGAAATATTCCAGGAACATACGGTGCTGTCTGGATTCAACACAACTGGATGACGGATGACCCTTAACTATGCGGCAGTCTTTGAGAGCTCACCGCATGTACACAAAGTACGGTAGGAAAATTTCTCCTCGAATTGTACCTAATAACAATGTATTGTGCGTTCTGAAGCACGTTTGGCTTCACGCCAATGGGAGTGCTGGTCTCGCGTTTGGGCGGGCTTGTTTCAAAGCTCAGCCAATCGACGTCGGCTCCGTGTACAATCCGCGTGATAGACAGGAATAAATTAGCTATTAAGCTTATTAGAGAGTGTATTGTAATAAACGATTAGATCACTCGGATAAGGATGGAAATATACCAAACAAGTTGGAATGGAATATATGAGGATTTGTTATGGCTTGGCGTAGCAACTTTCGATAGCAATGGAGATAGTATGGCTCAGTGTATTTTTTTTTCATTAGGTGTTGATTGGGATTTATCGATCATAAGTATGATAGAGATGCTGAAGAAATATGTTTGAGGTGTGCTTTTAACACTCGAACAAGAAAAAAATCCAAATTTTTTGTTTGAAGAATTTTTCAAATCTATTCGTGAAACTAATGAGAAATTCCAGAAATAAATGAATGATCTCGATAGATCCCAATGTTTGTGAAGCCCCAAGGAAAATGTGGAGAAGGAACAGCAAATGATTTAAAAACCGCATATCTTTGACATTTTCATTCGAAAGTCAAGAAAATTAACACAATTGCAATAAACTCGGAAGTATACTTACAAAAATTATTATATTATTATGAAAATTCTTTTGTAGAACAACTATCTCGAAACTTCTAAGTTGAGACGTCATATTAGTTATAATTATTTTACTCCAACCATTAAGTTAGCCCACTATTTCCACTACTTTCTCGGAAGTATGTGATTTATTTAGCAGTATTTATTTCATAGTCAACGCCAGTTTATTGTCAACAATGTTTTTGTATATCTTAGGAGATGGAATCTCACCCTAATTTGAAGGTATGTTTTTGATTGATTCACATTCTCATTTTGTTTTAAACACTCCTTACATTTTTAAAAAAACTCTGATGATGGCTAACAGCCGAAAGCGCTCAGCTTAACTAAGCTTTTAAAATAATGACAAATAACCCAAAAATAAATTTTTTTCAACCTTCCTTCTAGATTAGAGTTGGATTTTCCAGCTCACAATAGTAATGTTATCCTAGATCAACAATTTGTGTTCAGAGGCAAAAATTAAACGGAAAGAAGTCGACTGCGAGTGTAACTCTTGCATTAAGAGTTATTAGGTACTAGAAACTATTTAATTAATTTGAAGGTCTTCGAAAAAAGCAGTGTTTAATATTACTCGTTTCGGTCGTCCGGTTTTTCACGACGTTTCGAATGCTTGAATGTGCAATCGTCTTCAGGTGAATACTGACAAGCTTAGGTGCTACTCACTTATTTATATGTCTGTCGGTGCATTAGTGCCTGTAATTCCACCATATGCAGTGGTGCGTGAGATTTCGCGCGGTGTGGTGGTGCGTGATGTTTCGCAGTCCACCAGAAAGAGCCATTAGCGGTTTCCATACGTTCTTGATCTCAACGCTTGGTTGACTAAAGGCGTTATTGGCTACGATGTAGACGGCCTTTTGAACTTTCGTTTGAACCAATACTCCTCTCTATGTAAAACACTTGCGTCGTCCCATAGAATTCGATGGTGCTTAGTCCAGGCGTGGTCAGCAATTCCCGATTTTGACGTTTCTCCGCGTTGAGTCCATTTCTTGTACTCATCCAATCTTACCGAAAACGGCCTCTTCGTTTCTCCAATGTAGGAATCTTCGCATTCACATGGATCTTCATAAATATAATACTTAATAAATAAATATAATAGTACTGCCGGATTGGAAGCAGCTCTTGATGTTGAACTTGTTTCCGATCCTACTGATCATCTTGGAGACACACACCTCTGATGTACGGAAGGCAGATCACTGTAGTTTGTTGTTGCTCTTTTATATGTCTTCCGTCTCTGGAGTTGTGTCAATACTTCTCCTGGGAATTTCTTGGGGTATCCATTCAGGTGAAGGTCCTCTCTGATGTGATTTGATTTGGCATCTAGTGACTCCTCGCCGTTGCATAGGTGCAACGCACTTTCTACTAATGTTCTCACGATTCCTCTCTTTGTCGAATTCGGATGATTGGAGCTGTAGTTGAGATACTGTCCCGTATGTGTATTCTTTCTATAAACAGAGGTGCGGATGTCATTGCCTATTCTCTCAACGTTCACATCGAGGAAAGGTAAGGCACTGTTGGTTTCCATTTCTTTCGTGAATTTGATCGAATCCCTAATGCTGTTAATTCTTGAGGAGAAATCCTGGAGATGTTTATCTCCGCGATTCCATATAATGAAACAACAGCTTTGGTTTGTATTCTGCCTCTCGTATAGCCAATTCTTCGAACCACTTCATGTATATGTTGGCGAAAATTGAAGAAAGGGAAGATAGTGAAATCGGTCCTCTTCTTGGAAATATGAGTTGTGTAGGCAGTACTGCAGTAATTCCAATATTGCTTGGATGGAAAGGTCAGTCCTCTCGTGGAGCTTGTTATCTCATTCGGTATCTTTTCCCTTTTGATGATGCCAAGGGATTTCACTATAGGGACATTGGTATAAAGGCTCTCCACGTCGAAGCTGATGAAGCGATTTTCTGGTCCAATTTCAACATCTTTGATGGTGTCTACGAAGCGCTTGGATTTTTCGACGTATGAACTGCTATTTCATTGTAAGGGTTGTAGTATCGGTAGGAGGTATTTCGATAACTTGTAGGATGGTGAGTTCCGAAAGCTGGAGATCGGTCTCAGTGGTATGTCTGGTTTGTGGATTTTCGGAAGCCCGTAGAGATGCGGTGGTTTGCTGTAGTGTGGCGCCAGATGTGATCGTTCGTTGTCTGGAATAAAACTTTTATATTTCTTCAGAGTGTCATTACAGACAACGAACAATCATATCTGACGCCACACTACAGCGAATAACCGCATCTCTACGTGCTTCCAAAAATCCACAAACCAGACATACTACTGAGAACGATCACCAGCTCCCGGAACTCACCAACCTACAAGTTATCGAAATACCTCCTACCGATACTACAACCCTTACAAGGAAATATCAGTTCGTACGTATTCAATAATGCTAATTTTAGAGTATACTTGGTCGGTCGCAAAAGTATAATATTTTTTTCAAAATACTACAACTCCCAATGAAACACGTCATTGCAGTGTTCGACATCAATTACTTTATTTCAATTCTGACGCAATTGTATACCAAGTAGAAGCCCTGTTCCAACACTTATCAAGTCTGGAGACAGCTCATGACTTCCTCGCGAGATCTTTCTTCACCATCAGATAGAAATGATGACGGATACAGAAATGATGATGATGGATACAAACCAGTGCACCGCACCAAGCCTTCGGCTAGAGAAGCTACAGTATCTGCAGAAGAATTATAGTGCCTTCACAGTACGAAAGGAATTGTAGTTGAGCTTCCCCAAACTGCATTGCTGTGTCTTGTGAGCGTTCCACTGTCCCCATGATATTTCTGACCGTAACGTCATGATGAAACTTTTATATTATGATGTCATGATACCAGTGATGTTCATTCGGCAATGAGGTGATGGATCACAAGAAAATGAGGTGGCATCATAATGTCAATTCGTTCCTGCTTGGCTCGTACGCACCACATTCATCCCATTTTACTGATCATCAATGGTCACTTTGTATGAGGCGTATGTATCCCAAGATGGTGAGAAATAACAAGTTCCATTATTTTTGTTTGTGTGGATACAAGTTTTTCGCCTTGCAGGATCACAGTTCATCACATTTTGGCTCGTTTAAGTGGGTGGAGAGGGGGATAATTATTGTAAGTTTACGAAATTGCTACTGTTTTCTGTTTTTAGCAAACTCACCCTACTGGGTGGAGAACTCTTTATGAAGCAGCCCTGTTGCTCAAAATGAATGAATGGGTATGTATTTCTTGCGCCCCAAACGGTAGGATAGATTTTACTAAACGGCGTACTACAAGAAAGCCAGTCTTCTGGAAGGTCATCTGTACTAGTACGGCGCCTTCACGTAACACTCATGCACATGAGAATTGAGAAATGGTTCAGTTCTAACATTCAGGATTTATGTAATAATCCATTAATTGAATTAGTTAATATGGCTTAGACTTTGAGCGCCTCATATGATCGTTTTTTTCAAATACCCCATAATATGAGAAAAAGTATTGTTTTATAAGGAAACATAAAGAGTCCTAGTATTGTTTCAGCTATGACAGCGATAGAATGATTATTAATACAGTGTACATTAAGAGACTTATGGAAGATAATAGAATTTTTGTTTATCCTAGTGTAATGCCATGAGTTTTTATAACACTGGTCTGCACACATTTTGGTGCCAAGGATATCAGACCTGATTTTTAGTATGTCTGAGAAGGTGACGTCAAAAATGTTACTTCTTTTTCTGTATCAGCTCTAGTTTATGAGAGAAGAAAAAATGCATTTTTACAAAAATATGGCTTTAGTTTTCTCATTATACATCAAGAAATTGTCTATTAAGTGATTTTCTAGAGTGAAGTTGTCTTGGGCAATCGCACATAATTCCTCAGCAATAATCTGCCATCATATGAACGTCCCATCTGCCTTGATACCTGTTCTCCAATGTTTTTATATCTTGGTGGGAGCGTTCTGCTTGTTCTTCGCTAAGATATCCTACATTATGTTGACTATCTGACTATGGAGGTAGTGTATTTTTATGCTCATGAATTTTTAAAGTTAAGAAGCATTTACTCAACTAACTACATAGTTTTCAGCCTTGTAATTTCCAAGGAAATTTTGTGCAATCGCTACAAAAGATTTCCACCCCAGTGATTTTACCCCAGTCATAGATGCCTCAAAATTAGTGTCTTTCATTAATAATAATAATTTGGGGTCTATCAAAAATGCCTGCTTTTAATTTTTCGGTGCTTAATCCAAGGAATTTCTGAGAGATGAACTTGAAACATTGACAATTTTTGTCCAGACCTTTAACAGACTACTTCCTTTGCCCTATTCTTATGTGCAAAAACGGTCTTTTTTTCGGCTCATTCATCACATTTATTTCACCAATTACCAAAGCATCTATTACAAGCCAATTTAATTGTATCCAGTGTCTCGACTGTCCCATAGACAAATAAAACATGGGTATTTTGTATACATCCACTTTGTTGACCAAACAAAAAATTAACCATCTTCAAGTCGACACAGATTATGTTCAAAAAACTTAATTTTTTGTAAAAAAACTGAAATCACTTCATATTCTTCTTTCATTCAAGTAGAGTGGGCAATTGGAATATAAGCATATTTACTGCCATTATGTAAAAGGAAAGCTTTGAATTTTCTACTGCTTTCAACAAAGAGACGCCAGTCACTTGCCTGATAGGTCTCCAAGCGCATGCGAGTCAGTAAGCTGCTCACATAACTACAATATACAACATATTCATCAGAAGAAGAAAAATTGCAATAAGTTTCGTTCTCTCGTGCGATATGAAGTATAATTCGTATATCAGAGGATAGGCAATATTCGTTTTTCAATCTTGATGCTAGCAACTCAGCACGCTCCCTTGAAAGATCTAAGTCTCTGATGGAATCATTAGATTCGATGTTTCTCCACAGCATTCAAAGTCATATCACTTCCTTGAGAAGTACTAGGTTCTTCAATTTATCCTTCCTGAAATTGTGGTAGCTGATGAAAAAGCTGAAGAAATATTGGGATATTTCCATTTATGGCTATTGTTTTCGTTGATGCTCACTATATTTGTCATACAGAAGTAACAGTTGCCGTGATGACTTTTCTTGCTTAATCATGAGTTCTCCAAATTTCAAAGATGTACCTTCCTCCCATTGTCGCAAATGTTCAATGCACATTTTACATACACTATGAGGCACCTACGCTTTATCTTGATTGTGAATTTCAATAATGAAGTAAGCAAAATACAACCGGATCACAGTATCTGTTATCAATTTTCGCTGATCTTTTTAAATAAATTCACTACAGACCTAACACAACCTAATACAACGTGTTAACGTACTATCCATCCTGAAATAATATGATTAATTTTATCGGTGTTTTTGTAAAACTGTTTCCGAATAAGGCCACAAAAAAATTAAAATGGGGTTAGGTAGTAAACTAGAGCTGTCAGGCTAAAATAACCCAAGCAGCATTATAGTGACGGAAACTGATACTGCAACTTCGACTCGGTGGTTTTCACGTAATCACCACTAAATATACCACTATACAGTAAGAATAACTAAAATTTTATATGTGTATGGTTGTGGTCACGTAATTCCCATCTATGGTAGCCACTCCACAGTTCTATAACTTATTAGTGTCATTTGAGGTGTCTGGAACATTATGGTCACTGAGCAAATCACTTTAAAGGTTATCAAACTCAAAAGTGGAGAATAACCGTTGCGGTAAGCATTCTGTACCACTTAAATATCACTTAGAAGTCACAGTCACTTTCAAGAGAGTAAGATAGTTTCGGTCACGTTTTGGTAACTTCCATAAAACCTTCAATGTGGCAGGCACTTGATTGGGATATGTGGTGATGGTTGCCACGTTTTACAAATTACAATAACCTTCAAAATTCACCATTCCTCGCGATGACGAAAGCTAACCTAAGTTTCCTCAAATTATGTTATTGTGACTTACAAAAAGTTTGTTTAACCTGTTACGTGAAACCATGAATGATTTCATTGAATATGAAATGGATTATGCGTTTTCAATAGACAATTTTCCTTGATTTTGAAGTGACCGTGGAATGGTCCGTGCGATGACGAAAACCAACCTAAGTTTTTTCAAATTATATTATTGTGGCTTACAAAAAGTTCGTTTTATCTGTTACGTGAAATGTGAATGATATTAATTTGATATGAAATGGGTTATGCGTTTTCAATAGACAATTTTCCCTAATTTTGAAGTAACCGTGGATTGGTCAGCGCGATAACGAAAACTAACCTAACTTTTCTCAAATTATTTTATTGTGGCTTACAAAAAGTTTGTTTTACCTTTTACGTGAAACGTGAATGATATTCATTCAAAATGAAATGGGTTATGCGTTTTCAATAGACAATTTTTCTTGATTTTGTATAAAAAGGTTAATTTAAATAGATCGGATCTCTGACTTGTACTCCTGCTTAATATTTATACTTTAATTGTTAATTCTGTGTGCATAAATGCCATCATTTGGATTACTTGTTAATTGATCACTGTTACTTGATACTCGATAATTGTTGAGTGGAGCTGCATAACTCCAGTATACTTGCTACATGTCCTTTTTCAACATTTAATGAACATGTACCCACAATTTCGAGGTTAAAACTTTGAAGTGGCAGGTTATAATAGCCCGACGTGTTCGCCCTTTTCGAAGGTATGAAACCTATTGTAATTTTTAGGTTATAACTTTGAAGTGGTGAATCATAGGCCTGCGACGTGGGTGCCACTTTCCAGTGGTGGAAAAAATAATAATTCAGTTCCACCAAGCACTTTATGATGGGAGGAGCTTTATAGTGGTATATTTACACTTTCTGCCACTTTAAAGTTATATTTTTCAAAAGCCGCCATATTTATAATAATATGCTGGGTCGCCATTATAAGAGAAATGATCGAAATATTCAATAAAGATTTATTTGTCACCAGCACTGTATCAAACGTAGTAATTTGTTACGTAAGTATTTGTTTCAACTAACCAAGATTGATAAAACAATGTTTGAGGGATTCAAGTACATAATTTCAGAGGCGAGTTATTTCCAAAATTATAATGTTTTCCTTAAATAAAGTGTATACAGATGGCGCGTGCTCACAATCGAGCTACAACACCCATATTTCACATAAAACTTTCAATCGTTTTAATTTTATTACGATCAGAAGTATCCGAATTCAATATACTTACTTACGCGTTTGTATGTTATATATTTTTATAGTTTATCGAGTGTTAGAAATGAATCAGGCAAAATGGAAGAATGAGAAACATTTATCACAAAAATATGTAGCTGAACAGAGATCGAGCTATATATTATGTACACAAACGCAGTCAGTTGTTTAACGTAGTGTCGGCCACTACATATCTACGTTTTTGCCAGGCGACCACAACGTGGTTGGAATGTGGCTATCTGAGATCCAGGAACGTAGATCGGAACGTAGCACTCACCAAAAAAGTGTTCCCCATTTTGGTAGCCGCCGCGTGATAGAACCGTGTATATTACGTGGCTGTGGTTGTGGTCAAACACTTCAAAGTTTTCCAGAATCGTGGCCGCTACGTTCCGTCCACCAAAAATGCTACTTGGGAACTACTATCGATACAAACAGAGCTGCGCCTTTTTTTTGTAGGCTTGTGTAATAGTTGTGCGAAGCATGTCAAAATGTATCTCTCATATGTTGTCGCTGATTATAACCTAAACTATTTGTGTGGTCGATTACTGTTATTTGTTGGTTTTGTTCACTATAGTGATTACTTATAGTGAATCAGTATATAGACACGATTGTCAACTCTATTCATGCACCTTGCATAAAAAAGTTATATATTTTTTAGAGTAAAGGTACACATACCAATGTGACAAAACTGCATTGAACAATATTTCTATGTCAATAATCAGCTGATTAGCTTTCAATTGATATGGAAAAGCACCGATTCCTTTTATACATACGGACAACCACAGCGTTCTGGATATAGAGGGTTCCAGTATCCTTTTTTATGACCAATAGGTTTTGGTTTGGAGAAGATCATATTGATGACCCCATCACCACTACCATGGATACATTTCCAAATTTAATTTTGAACCCATTGTAATGTCCGTTGTTTGATACGATGAATGAAGAGACGATTATTTTATTTGGGATTTATTCAAGGCGTATACTGAAACTGATGCTAGCTTATTAGTCTCCTTAAAATGTATTGTAACGAAACTGGGTTCATTTATTGCTATGAAAAATACTCCAATTAATTCAATGTCAATTTATTTTACTTCAATCACAACATAATAATTCACTCCAATAGTCACAAATTACCGCTCTATACTAACTTCGCACAATTAACATCATCTGTCTCGTGCGATCTGCTCATATATTAAAAAACATACGTCTACAAGTTCCAAGGTCATTTCCGAAACCGCCTGGCTTGTTCTCGATGATTCGATGACGTCATTGGAAATTCCCGAGGACGCGTAATCTGGCACGTCTGAGATGAACGGGGCAGTACTTCCTAATTTGAAACGCCTCTTATTTTGATCGTATTGATCGACAACCATTGGAACACCATGATAGGGCTTCAGTTTTTCGAGATGAACAACCTTTATCTTATTCCTAGGGCGATGTTTGATTTAGAAGTGGTTTCTATCCATCTAGCTATTTGTTCATCTCCAGTAGCCATTTTAGGGCCGCGTGATTGGTCCTAATGAGAAACTCCCTTGCGTATAGGTATTTTTGGAAGTGATCTACTGACTACTGCTGGAAGTTCCGTACTGGTGACATAGTAATTCCTTTCAGGCTCAAACATCACCGTGCTCTAGTTTTCGATGACTCTTTCCTGGCCATTTTACACCTGTGATAACACAGCTCCAAGTCCGGTATTACTCGCATCGATGTCCAGTATAACAGGTTTTTTGCTGTAAGTATGCCAAGATTGGACTTGAACAAAGCGCTGTCTTCAACTTGCGGAAAGCTTGATCACATTCGATACACCAATGGAAGTTGACTCGATCTCCTGTCAACTTATGTAAGGGAGCTGCGATTCTGCAAATCCTTCCACAAAACGCCGGTAATAGGTATACAGGCCTAGAAAGCTCCTCACATATTCTTTGGTCTCGACCAGTTTCGAATTGCCTTCTGCCGAGACTGTGTGTGCCAAGAAATCTACTTGATTCTGGAATAGGGAACAATTCTGAAGATTCAGCTTGAGGTTGGCATTTCTTGAACGTCCAAAAATTCCACGCATAATCATGACATCATCCAGATAAACCAGGCAAGTTTTTCAACTGAGTTCACGCAATATCAGCTCCATCTATCTCTCAAAAGTCGCCGGAGCATTACAGAGACCAGAAGGCCTAACGGTGAACTGATACAGTCCGCCACTAGTAGTAAACGCAGTGTTCTCCTTGTTGTCTTCATGCCGGTATCCGCTCTTCAGGTCCAGCATTGATAACCATTGCGAGCCTGCCAACGTGGTTAGTGTGTCATTAAATCGGAGTAATGAGTAGCTGCCCTTCTTCGTTACGTCATTCACTTTTCTATAATCCACACAGAATTCATCCTTTACATAAACTAGTACCACCGGGGCAGATCATGGACTCGATGATTCTTCGATAAACCATCTTTGGTCATTTTCTCGACTAGCTCTTCCAATTTCTGTTATTTGGCAAATGGTGATATCCTTGGTGGTTGTCGTGACCAGTATCAATCCTGTGCTGTACTAGGTTAGTTCGTTCTGTTTCGGATCCTGCGGACTCGAATACGTCTCTTTCCTTGGCAATGATTTCCATGGCGACTCCGTATTCATTCGCATACTCCTATGATGTCTCCTTCCCGGATTGTTATCCCCCCAGGAAATGCGTTAGCAATTCTGACCTGACCTGTTCTGCCCCAATTACAGCTCGTGCAAGTATTAATTTGCTAGAGAATTCTTCAAATGTCTGTTCTATCCCAACGCAGCGCCCAGGGTCTTCTTCTAGTCGAACTTCAACGATCTTCTCAGATGAACCAGGGATGCTGACAGTTTTGGCTATCCGCAATTTCATATTGGTAGAATCATATGCGTTAGATGGCGAAGCAGTCGCACAACTGACCCTGAACTGATAATGTTACCGAATAGCAAAGCCAACTTACCATCGTTGCGACATCTGGACTTGTATAGTATAGTCTCTCATGCTCGGTTGCCGTATTGTCAATTCAGTGGATTAAAGAAATGATTACTCATTTGAATAAATATTTTTAGTGAAGAAATCAGCATATTTTATTGGATTGACATTTTATTGAATTGACATAAGAACTTATTTGAATGAATATTTTTGTTAAAGCAATCAGCAAATGTTGTAGATCTGATTATTCGATTCAACAAAATAATTACATGGTTGAAACAACATTTCTGCCAAAACGAGTTATGAATAGAGTTGGTCGAATAAGATATTTATTTCATGCAAATTAGTTTCAGTCGATTGGAATTTCAAATTTGTTCCAAATCCAAGAAGTAATTTTACTCATTTTGAGATTTTATTTTGTCGTGTATATACGACACTTTTATTTGTTTGATTCAAATAAATTTTATTTGATTCAACAATTTGTTTTTTTCTGTATAGTAAGGAGTGTAGAGAGAAAACTCACACAATAGTTCATATAATTTGCAGTGTAATAAAATTGTTAGCGAATTAGGTCAACTATTCGTGCATCAATGATCAGTATTTTGATAGCTGTTAAAAATTCACAATCACAAATTTGCAGGACAATATGTATGGGGTTATAAATCTGTATGGGGCTGGAAAAAATTATTTTATACTTTCCAGTCCGTTTTAAAAACGTGGTATATTGAAAGAAATATTTAAAGCATTCTAATTTGAAATAAGTATAATGAGAATGTTGAAAAGGGAAACATTCTTAATCGAATATTGATTCCACATTCAAATTTCCAAACAAATCTATAATAAGAATCTTCAGTATTTATGACAATATCTTATGGTTTTTCTGTATCTCGTTCATAATGATTTTCTGAATGTTGATAAACTTTTGAACTCAATTTTTATGCCAATTATGTAACTAGATATTTTGGTAAAACGTCAACACGTTTCTGGTATTACTATTATTTATTTTCTGAATAGTGGAATGAAGTACTTAGGTGTTGAAATATTTTATTGTTAATACTTTCATTCATATTTTGTCACCCTATATATAGAGAAAGGAATGAACTGACTGACTGTCAAGTTATTTTCTGATAATGTCAATATAAAACTTTGTAAGACTCAAAATAAGTTTTATTGGCATTTCCTGATTGTGAAGTATCTTGAGTAGTAACATTGGTGACCGACAACCACATAACATAGAAAAAAGTATGTCAGATAATTTGCAAACCTCTTCGGAGAGACTCAGACGAACTACTGCCAGGTATCAGTGGAAACCTCAATGAAGAATTCGTATGGCCCGATCAGTCTGGAATGCGGAAAAAGACTTTACCATCCAATTCTCCGTCAGTTAGTTCTAAATATTTAGAAACCACCAAAACAACAATCGACAATCGAGCATAGAAAAAAAACAATTTGCGTTAGAAACAGATAAGAAAAAACAAGAATTGGAAAAGAAACAGTTGGAGTAGAAGGAAATAGAAAATAACATGAAACTTTCAGAGTTAGAAGAACATAAATTGAAAGAAGTCGAAATGATAGCTCAGGAAGAAATACAAAGTATTTCTGCAATGTTATATCATATGTGACTGATATTCCATTTTTACGCTCTATTATGAAACCTATCATTTCGATATTAATGTGAATTTCTCCATGGATTTCATCACGCTCTTTCCGATAATTGCTTCTATTCATTTAATAATATATCCAAAGATCCGTGAAGATCTGCGTTACCCCAAACTCTATTCAATGAAAAAATAATCAATTTTTATTACACAAAATAACCGACTAACTATACCATAAACCCATCATCAAAATGAATTAACACCAAATATTATAAATCTAGCGCACTAAGAGTTCGTATATTCCTAATATTAAGTAACACGTGGAAAAGTGAATGAAATGTTTATTTGTTTCGCTTTCCCATTGACATCTTGTTTATTTTGTATGTCGTGTTGCCTTCATTCACGCAATTGAAGACTTATTCACTACCATTTCAGAAATATTTGCTCAGTTTGTGGAGTTTCTTGGGGGTGATTGGGGAATATAAGAAAATAAAAATGGTTTTTCATTTATAGCTTGTTTACTTACTCGAGCCTTCTTTGTCATTGAAATGCGAATAATGATCTGTAGGTACGGGATTTTTTCTTTTTAATATACCACGTTTATAAAACGTAAAAAATTATTATTTGAATATTTTTTTGATATACCACGTTTTATGAACGTGGTATGGAAAAAAAAATCTAAATAATTATTCATTTCATTCAACCCTGTGTCGCTCTTTGTTACTATTGAATTTTCCCGTCTGGGTATCCGGATTTTTTGCGAGTGTTCTTCTGTTCTATTTTCGGGTTTTTATTATGCTCGTTCCTTTTGTCTATTTTCAGGAGCTTCAAATTTTTCTTCATCTTTTCCATTTTGATTTACATTTGTTACTGGATTTTTCTGGTTGTTTTTTACGGCTAGTTTAGTTATTACCCATGGTTGGATTTCCATCTGTTTTTTGTCATTTTTCAGAATTTTATGATTTTTCTAGACGTTCAGGGGGTCTACTCTCAAACGGTGACATATTGTGTCGCATGCGAGATTTCTACATTGTCGAACGAAAAACGCAATCCTCATTCTCAAATATCGCATTCGAAAATTGTTTATAGACAAATTGTAGAGTGGTCTAGGATAGTCGACAATTTCATGTCCAAATGCGAAATGACATATTTGACAGATTTTCTTTATCAATTTCTTAGGTTATAGGCTAAGAGCGGGCTGCAGAAAACCTGGCCAATCGAGTAACAGAATGAAATGTTTTTGAAATGTTAGTACTCACAGCAAACATAAGAAACATCATTGACTGCCTGGGCAAAAGTGGTGCACAAGTTTTTATGGTCTTTTTTCGGAAAAAGCAACCATACCAATGAAGCAACAAATTGGTATTAGTTTCATTACAAATTAACTTCCGGGTGGTCCAGCGGTCTAAGGTGCTGATTCATGAGATGTATAAAAGGTTCTCTTAATTTTTTTTTCAATCATTTTTATTTAATTCTTTCTAGTTATTCATGGAATCCATCATATTATTGAATTCTGACAAAAATTGATAATCTACGACTCTAAAAAAACCCACATACCAGTTTTGAATGGAATCGGGCCAGAATAACAAAACACATCGCCTTCCTGCAGCCGCCATCTTGATTCATGAATTTCGACTAAGGAATCATGATGTCCTACTCCAAAAACTCCCATACACCAATTTTGAATGGAATCGGACTATAATCACAAAAGTCGTCGCCATCTTGGAGCCGCCATCTTGAATTCATTGATTGTGGCAAAGAAATCATGACGTCCGATCCCAAAATTCTCCACATACTAATTTTGAATAATCGAACTACAATCACAAAACTCGTCCGCCATATTGGAGCTGCCATTTTTTTTTGTCAAAAATTCCAGAATGCATTGTACCAGAATTATGAACACCTGCCAAATTTCACGTTGATCGAACAACTAGTTATTTCTTCAATTGTTTGATCTAGGTTATTCTATGAGAAACAGATTCAAAAGCTTGCCGCGAATATAAAATGGGTATTCTTGTGTGGCAAGATTTTGAATCTGTTACTCATAGAAATAACCTAGGACAAATAATTGAAGAAATATTTTTTTTTGTATAAAAGCTTGTTATTCTTATTATTCTTTTTTGTATCGATAAAACATTATTTGCCGAAGTGGAGTTACCCCATATGCCATACCTAATTCGTGACACTACCTGTGCGTGGTGTAGGGCCATAAGCTGAGGTATTTCAAGTATATGTTTGAGATTCCTGAACATGAAACCTATAGAATTCAAGCTTTATTTCATCGGTAATAAGTCCAAGAAAATTAGTTTCATCTGAACTATCAATGGATACACCGTCACTCCTCTTGATTCTGATAGGATCACACTTTCTTTGATAGTTATGGAATCTTAAAACTTGTGTTCTCTGGGCGTTCAAATTCAGACTATTGGTACTGCACCAGTCCTGCATCATTTCTGAAGCTTTTTCTGTATCTCTATTCATACGAAATTAATTTTTGTGTGATATTATCAATGACGTCGACTGCATACATTGTTACATGAACACCTTTCAAGAATTCATCCAGATCATTGGAGTAGAGTATAAATACAATATAGGTCCTAGGATGGATCCTTGGGGGACACCAATATTAATGGGTATACTCTTTGAATTGACTAAGTCAACACTCTCAACAAAGGTGAAGACGAAATTAAGATTATTTTAACCTTTTTTTCAGTCAATTTTATTTAATTTTTTATAGTCATTCATGAAATCCATCATCTTATTGGATTCTGACAAAAATTTATAATATACGACCCCAAAAAAACCCACATACCAATTTTGAATGGAATCGGGTTATAATAACAAAACACATCGCCTCCCCGAATTCATGAATTCTGACTAAGGAATCATGTCCGATTCCAAAACCTCCCACACACCAATTTTGAATTAATGAATTCTGGCAGAGAAATCATGATGTCCGATCCAAAAAATCCACACATACCAATTTTGAATAGAATCGAACTATAATCATAAAACTCGTCCGCCATATTTTTAGAGCCGCCAATTTTTTTGTGAAAATTCCAAAATGCATTGACATCGGAATTATGAACATCTCACGTTAATCGGACAACTAGAAGCAGGTCAAAATTGGCTTGCAAAATATGAACTAAACATACATATATATGAAATTAAATGAAAGCTTGTGAAAACATTTCATGGTGTTACTCGATCGGCCAGGTTTCCTGCAGCCAGCCTCAAACAAATAATTTTTCAATTTAGAAGAAAAAAAAGCTGCCCGAGCTGGGGTTTGAGCCCACGTTCCCGTTCGTGAACCAGCACCTCAGACCACTGGACCACTCGGAAGTTAATTTGTGATGAAACTATTGCTAATCTGTTGCTACATTGGTATAGTTACTTTTCCGAAAAATGACCATAAAAATCTTTTGACCACTTTTGCGCAGGCAGTCGATGATTTTTCTTATGTTTGCTGTGAGCACTAACATTTTAAAAACATTTCAGTCTGTTACTCGATTGGCCAGGTTTTCTGCAGTCCCCCCTTGGACTATCAGAAATGGCACTGGTGTGCAAACATTGGCTAGCCACTGTCATTTTCTTTTTTGAAGCAGTTGTTGAGGAAGGGATAATATCTTCTTTGGAGTATATATGATCATTCAAAACTACCTCATTTCATTCATTTGGTATGACATGATCTACACTTTGTACTGCAACTGGGTGATCCTCCATTATATCATTGAATGTGAAGTCAAAATCTGTAGGGGTTTCACTTATATTGGTATCACCTGTGATCGCTGTAGGTGCTGTAGTGCTCAATATAAGTTCATCTGTAATATCAAGTTTAGGTGGGAGTGGAGGACCACCGCCAGTACCTCTAGCATGTTCAATTTGTTCCGACTTTTTCTTTTTTGTTTTCGATTTTAGATCTTGCCAGGACTGCAAAAAAGAAAATAACTAATCTATCAACGTTGGATAGGTTGTTTATTACCTTTTTCCACTGCTTCCAATCTTTAGATGCCCCAGGGGCCGAATTCAAAATTGAAGCTGTATTCCGCAACTTACTTTTTGCATCTTGGGATGTGAAGGTTTGAGAAAATTTGCGTGATATAAGTGGCTCATTTTCCTTTTCCATCATCAAATTTATTAGGGTTTGTTTCTGCGATTGAGTACAATAACTTTGTTTATTTTCTTCGACTGCCATTATTCATTCGATATTTGAAATATTCAAAGCAAAACTTCTAACCGTGTTCAAACTCAAATCAAAACCATATAGGCACAGAAAACATTCTAGAATCGTTAATTCGGTGTTGCCAGCTCATGCTTTTCGACAATTTTTGTCTCATACGACTTGGATGTCGGAACCAATAGAGAATACCACAACTACAAGTTGTGCGACAATTTCCATCGACAAATGTCGAATTCAACAAACAAATTTTTTTTTATATTTTCCTCTTTCTTTTTGGTTTTTGTGCGTCTTTATCTGTTATATTAGATATCTTATTCTTAACCGATATGTCTTCAATTTCAATTTTTTGTTGCAGTACTTTGGCAAGTGTGGAGAACTGGAATTTTTCTCCGAATAGTATACAATTACGCAGATTTCGCGAAGTTTTTCAGCTTCTGCAACTGTGCAACTAGCAATTCAACTGTGTTCCGTTGTACACTTACTGATTTGACTGTTTCTATCTATTTCACTCGTTTTCCCACATTTTAAAACTTCTTTTTGGGTGTTTTACCATCAGGTATTCCTTTGTGGAATTTTGTTTTCACTTGTTCCACTTTTGTGTTACACTTGACACTTCCTCCGCTGCATTCCACCATCGGGGGATGATTCAATGAGGAAATAATTGTCACTTTCGCAGATTTTTATATTTTCTAACCTCACTTCCTCCCTCGCGCGATGCTGTAAGGTCGAGAATCGTCATAGGGTTCACTATCGCGGAGCACATTCTAGTTCGAAATACAACGTCCGCTCGTCTCCGTTATGGAGAGATTGTGTGATCCTAACCTCACTTTTTGTGGTCCGTAAAAAAGGGAACAAACAGACAGACAAGAAAAAAAGATTTTATATTGTATTGTCATCCAGTTCCGAACTATTTCCGAAGTTGCAAGTCTCTAGCTCATCTGAAAGATAGTTTGAAATCGATTGCAAGATTTGTACCGCACAGACACGAAAGCGAGCTAATAGAAACGTGGTTATAATAAGATTTTCCGGCAATTAGAAATATAGCAGAAGGGCTGATTGCTACAAATGATGCAACATTTTATTAAACTCTGTTTTCAAATAATTCAACTGTCACTTTTGTTCCCTTATAAAAAATTAGGTTCTTCTTGATAAAAATTTACCTGCAATTCATTATTTAGTAAGTTTTTTGAAAAGATGTACAATTTCTATAATTAATTAAAAAAATGTAGTTGGCCTTGAGATTTTTTTTTCGAAATCTTGGCTTATCATAGTCATAAATGTTACACAAACACACACACTTGCATCTCTGTTGAGAATGGTTTCAATGATTCTAGAATTCATATGGTCTTCATAAATGTTGATAACAATAGTGGGAAATAAAAAAGTTGTGATACGAGTAAAAACACGAAACGAAACGAATGTTAATGTGTTTTTACTCGTATCATAACTTTTTCCTTTCCCACTATTGTTATCAACATTTATGAAGACAATGAATTCTAGAATCATTGAAACCATTCTCATCAAAGATGTGAGTATGTGTGTTTAACATTTATAATTGTGATGATAAGCCAAGCTTTCGAAAAAAAATTATCAAGGCCAACTACAAATTTTGTTATTAATAATAGGAATTGTATCATTTTTAAATAATAAATGATGAATTACAGGGAAATTTTTGTCAAGAACATTTTATTTCAGTCAACTCATACCATTTAAATGAATGTTAAAAATAAAATTTTCTGCTTTATTAGGCACATGAACTATTTGTCACTTAGTTCAATGGTACCAACTGTTCATTCAAGATTCAAGGTAAAATCAAATTTGTAATATTACTGGTTGAATTGACATTGATGAATTTCTTTCTAATGACAGTAAATAGGAGTAAGTAAAAGTAAATCTCATTCAAATAATTAATGTTGGTTTTTCTGTGGTTGAATATTGTGAATCATTTCTTCTCTATGTTACTACACCTGAGGATATTGAGACTTCAGTCTTCCTAACCTGAGGACTAAGCAAAATGAGCCCTCATTTAATGCTGATTTCTACCTCAATCCTACTCATTAATTTAATTAATTGAAATATGGTTAGAGTTAGGCGAATTTTGCATTAGAGTATTTGAAATTAGGGGACTGATCCATTTGATGGAGTGACGGTGTTTTTGGGAGTGATGCGAAACCATTGATAATCAGGGACATAAATTACCCGGAATTCTGTAGCCGGGATATTCTTTTAATTTCATACTTATCCCAGAGTATGATATTTTCATATAATCATCAGTCTCCATAAAAATATAAATTGAAACTCTCATCTGGATTAGGAAGGAGTAGTAGTAGCGTAATGAAGCTCGTGTTTGAAGTTTCAAAACACGATTCAGTGAGAATAAAAACATGATGCTCTGATCTGTACTGCAGCTTTCTATCTTGAATATAAAAGACGAGCAACACTTCACTTATATTTCGACTTGACTCACTAATACTAAAATAACATTTTATCGAGAATTTCTCCGAGCCACATGTTTTGTTTGCCTTCATTCACTTATTTTCGTTGGTTTTATTCTAATAATGCGTTATCGGATATTTTCCATTAGACCATTCTGAAGAACTGTTTCCTTTCTTCATAAACGAAGTTATTTTTATAACGGTGGTCCTAGAAATCATTACTGACAGTGAATTCAAAACATGTTCGAGTACTTATTATATAGAGAAACTCCGAGTTGATTCTTTTTTATGTAAATGAGGAATGGGAATAGTTTGACGATTTAACTGCTTGTCATAAGTACCATCGGTCAAATGTATAATCAATCAGTGACGGTTGCTTTCGAGAGTATCGAATACATGAATAACTCAATTTTTACATCGTATCGGATTTCGAATACTTTTTTTTCTTGATCGAGTCCAAAACAACACACTGAATCAGGAATGTAAAATTATTGTAAATAATTTAAAATGAACATTTACACCATTCTGATTTCACCCAAAAAAATATTACAGGTAACTGAAGGTTTAAGGTAATAGGAGGGGGTTAGTACATGATAAATACATCAAAACGTACAACCAGTTTTTCCATTTTTTTTTAAACAACAAAGTCGAAAAATTCAGTTTTTGGGCCGTTTAATTTTTCGACTACGTTAAAATCGATGAATAAATTCTAGAGATAATGAAAAACCCTATTTTTTGCACTTTTTTGGAAATGTTTATAACTTTTGCAATAACACCTTGCTTAGGAGAACACTATGGGTTTGTAGTTAGATCGGTTTAATAGTTATGCATAATTGCATTTGTTTATCCGAAATACCGTTTATTTAAACAATCATCATAGGCAAGATAATGGATCTAGAGATGTTTAACAAAATGGAATGGATTCTTGCAAGGTTGAACTTCAAGGTAAGTTGAAAAAATATGTTGTTTGTTAAAAAAAAAAGTTGTTAAAAAGTCCGTTTAAAAGATGGGTGTTTTTTTGCTCATAAACAAATGGAATAACTTTATTATTTTTTATGATGAAAGTTTATAATTAGGATCACTGAGAAGCTGGTTAAAAGACACGTATTACAATAAAAAATATCGTCTACAGCCAATAGGAACTTTTTTAAAAATCTTATCTCAGTTAAGAGTTGAATTTTTGACAGATTTTCAATGAAGACCTATATTTTATGAATCAATTGATTCATATGTATGAAGTTCTAGCCCTTTAAAATGAAGGTACTCTTACAAGATGGTCAGATGGTGGGGAGAGCAAGCAGCCCGAGCTCCGTTTTCACGCGGCGAGTTTTTGATATGGTAACTTCAAATTGGATCGCGCATCTAAATTTAACATTATCTCGGCTTCTAAACAATGTAGAACCTTGATTTTAATAATCTGGGGTAGCTCGACGAAACTTTAACAACTGGGTAATTTTTATTCCCCTGGAAATTTGGGAAATGCCGGAAACATATCATTGTGTTAATAACCATACTTTATTTGCAACTTGAATGCTAAAATAATGTTATATATCTTTCAATTCTTCTTTTATATTGTTCTAAACAACTTAATTTTAATAACCTACACATTGAATTACTTAATAGAGCAGTCATTTGTTTACATGCTAAAATATTTGGTAAATATTAAGCTCCCTGAATATAGGTAAAAAGCTTTTCTTGCGTGTTTTTGCCTCCTGAATGCGGCGGTCTCATACCGTTTCTGAGTTAGAACACTTTTTACTTTTTTATAACCTCATTTTCAAGCACTGTTTTATCGCACAAAAATGACTCAAAATGCATCCTTCTTTTTAATAGCATAAACAATAAACCCCAAATCACTTATTTTCGGCACAACTTCGCACAAAATATTGCCGGTTTTGTCGAAAAAATCTTCCTTCTTAAACAGTTACAAATAAACAAACTTCACACATCTGGCAGATGAAATTCAGTAACATTCCCTTTTTTGCATGTTGGTAATAAATAAATCATCGCCAACTTTTCGAATTCAAATATGATTAAAAGTTTTCCCTACATTCATATAATCATTTGTATAAAAATATGGTTTTAAAAAAATAAGCTGAAGAAAGCATATGAAGCAGATTTCAATCCAAGTGAGATATTTTAAATTGAAAATAAATTATTTTTTACTGATAAAATATAAATTTTTCAGTTGATTTATTATGGTTAGTTCAAGATATTGTCTGTAATGTGGAACTGTGGCCAGATTTTATATTAACTACTTTGAATTCACTTTGAAGATGTTGAAAGATTTTTGGTTCGAGTGGAAGGTATGGCGATTATGGATGCATATTTTAAAACTATAAGATATTCATACAAATATTGGAACGATGAAGACGATGGAAGAGAAATAAGGACACGTTATTTCATTGAATGCCTTATGCATGGAATATATGGAGATTTCAATGGAATTCCAAGGAGTAGATACCAACAAAATTAATTATTCATATGTATTCTTTAATATGTTCTTTTTTGTTACAAATATATTGCTCTGATACAAAACATAAACATGTATTTCTTATAAACTGGGAATATTTATGGAAACATTTCAAAATACACAAGAAAACACAATTTAAAATATTGAAATATCCATGACTTATCTAATGGTACATATTCTTCGTGGTGGAGAGAAATGCCTCAATCCGTTGACCAGTTCTATTGTTTCGTTTAAAAATATACTCCGGGAAATACCCAAAAAGTGTTCCTTCTCGAGGCCATATTTCGGAGTATTGTCACGAACATCTCGCCACATCCTCTCAACGGATTGAGTATTGGCACCTCCGGGGTAATTCAATTAGTATCATTCACTCCTTTAATAAAGAAATACTAACCAGAATCGGGTTCGACGAAATTATAGCTGTGACTAACTGTCAGATTCTGGAAGCCTTCTTCGTCCAAGCTGTTGTGGGCTCTCCAGCAATCTGACATGATCATCGACCCTGGCTATATCTACTGTTTGATGAGATCGACTAGGGTCCGAGCGGTTCTATTTGGTACTGGAACCAAAAATATTCTTCGGGACCCTCCTTCGATCCCACCAAAAACCCATTGGCCTTCAACTACCCTCCCGCGGTTGTATTTTCTTTTGCCAAACTTGGCTTCGTCAATCTCCACAATCTTCTCAATTATACCAAGTTTGGTTTGATTGTTTTCAATCCAATTCATGCAATCCTATAGAATTATTTATAAGAAGGTATAAAATAGTTGATTTTTAATGTATAATACGTATCTCTCTACAATAATTACTCCAATCGATAATTGTTGGTAATGATAAATTCAATTCCCTTTGAATCAATTGGACCTGCGGGTGGGGTAGCTCAAGAAAATATCCAATGAATAAAGCCATCTTCTGAATGCCAATCTTCCCCACGAAAAATGTAGCATATCTTGCAGACTACAAAATTACATCGTAATCTAATGTCCTTCTTTTTCGATCTCTTAATAATGGTTGTTCTCCGACATCGATATTTCAATTTTTCTTTGTTTGACTTGCATTCTCCTGTGCATTTTGGACACTGAATTGTTTCCATAAACATTCTCAGTCTAATTAGAAATTCAATTAATGCAGTTCTGTTTTGTAACAGAGCAGTATATTCAATCAATTTCATTATTTTCAAAGAATCAATAATTGTTTACAATCAAATATAATAAATGACAAAATGGTTACCAAAAACAATTGCAAACATAAATGAAGGGTAAACTAATATTAGTCATATTTGAATTCGAAAAGTTGGGGTGATTTATTTGTTATTACCAACATGCAAAAAAGGGAAAGTTACTGAATATTATCTGTCAGATATGTGAAGTTTGATTATTTGTAACTGTTTAGGAAGGAAATGTTTTTCGATAAAACCGGCAATATTTTGTGCAAAGTTGTGGCGAGAATAAGTGATTGTTTATGCTTTATGCTGGTAAAAAGAAGCAGGCATTTTGAGTGATTTTTATGCGAGAAAATGGTGCTTGAAAATGAGGTAATAAAAAAGCAAAAAGTGTTCTAACTCGAAAACGGTATGAGACCGCCGCACACGCAATGAAAGTTTTTTACCTATATTCAGGGAGTATGAGTACATTAACTTAAATTTTACAATTAGAAATAAAAATGACTGATTTTATCTTTTAGACTATATTTACTTTCTTTATATATTTTTATCAATTACCTTACTTATTTCTTCCAATAAGTCGCCTCGTGAAAACGGAGCTCATGCTGCTCTCCCTACCACCAGACCACGCTCTTGCAAGAGTACCTTCACTTTAGAGGGCTATTATAGGAATTCATACATGTTCAATCGATTGTACACTCATCAATTGAATCATAAAATATAGGTCTTCAATGAAAATCTTTTAAAAACTCAACTCTCAATGTTTATAAATAACATAGATATGATTTGGCTCCTATTGGCCGTAGAAGATTCAAATTTTTGTAATACGTGATTTTTAACCAGCTTTTCAATAAGCCTAATTATGAGCCTTCATCAAGAAAAGTAACAAAGTTATTCCATTCGTTTATTAGCAAAAACACCCCCCTTTCAAACGGTATTTTTAAAGAATTTTATTAACAAACAACATATTTTTTCAACTTACCTTAAAGTTCAACTTTTCAAGAAACAATTTCATTTTGTAAAACATCTCTAGATCCATTATCTTGCCTATGACGATTGTTTAAATAAACGGTATTTCGGATAAACAGATTATTCTTGAACCAATAAACCGATCAAGCTGAAATAGCTGGAATTTGGCATACTTATGAAGACTTATAATGTCCTCCTAACCAAGGTGTTATACGTCAATTGTAACAGTTATTGCAAAATTTATAAGACATTTCTAAAATAGTGCAAAAAAATTTAGTGTATCGCCATTATCTCGAGAATTCATTTATCGATTTCAACTCATAAAGAATGAAAGGTCTTTAAAACGTAATCGAAAAATACTGCGGCCCGAAAACTGACTTTGATCGTTGTTTATAAAACTCCCAGTATTGGTTCTGGTCCAATCGTTGAGACTTTTGCACCTTGTCTGGCCAAATAGTCGGCCCTTTCGTTTCCGGACACACTGATATGACCCGGGACCAACAGTACCACAATAGGTTTACGTTATTGGCGATGAATAGCCTTTGCCTTGATCGCCGCTTGGCTGTCCGTGCATATCATCTGCTGGCCGTGGTAGCATCTGTTGATATTTTCTCTTACACAGGTGAGTATGGCAAAAACTTCTGCCTGAAATACTGGAACAAAATTTCCTAGGGCATGTAGAGTTAAGCTTTTGGAGATTGCCCCTATAGTCCGGCGCCGGCTGATTCACCCATCTTGGAGCCATCTGTGTACCAGATGATCCCATTGGTGGGGAGCAGGCGGTGTCATATCTGCTCCCAGTCCACCCTTTTGGGAATGACTGACAGCGGCCTTTTGATGAATCGTAAGACAGGTGAATAATTGTACCTGCCATCTCCAGGAGTGAACAATCCTTCACTGTTTGATTCCATAATCGAAAACGTCCATACATTTCCTCGCTCCGCCATTGATTGGAGCTTCTCAAGCGAGCGATGGCCTTGCGTGCCTCGTGTTCAATGAAGAGGTGCAATGGAGTCCTATGAGTGTCTCCAGAACTTGTTGTCGCAAGACAGGCAAGTCTTTGTACCTCATTTAATTGGGTTTATGATCTGCCGGATGCTGTACTTTGCCACCATACGATGGCTCCGTACGTAATCATTGGACGTATAAGAGTCGTGTAGATCCAGTATAGAATTTTGGGGCTGAGCCCCCACGTACTGCCAAATGCCCTTCTGCATGCCTTGAACGCGGCTGTGGCTTTCCGGACTTTGTGTTCTATATGCTCGTTCCAGTTTAGCTTGTAGTCAAGGATGACACCAAGGTACTTGACTGAGCTCTTGTATGCAGGGACCTCCCATTGAGTTGGACGTTTGGGAGGTCCCCTGGTTTGCGTTTCCTGGTGAAAATAAATAGCTCCGCCTTTCCGTGGGTCACACTCAGCCCTACTAAACGGCACCATTCATTCACCCCGTTGAGGGCTCTTTGTATAGTGCTTCTCACGAGGCCGGACCCTTGGTCATCGACCAGGATGACAATGTCGTCCGCATAGGCCTCAGTGTAGTAACCAAATTCTTTTATCTAGGAGGCCGTCCACCACGAGGCACCATAGCAGAGGGGACAAGACTCCTCCCTGTGGATACGGCCTTGCTAGAGCTACTTCTGATAGTAACTTAGCTAGTCTTTGAGACAGCATGGCTTGAATCGATCTTATTATAGTTGGGTTCACGCCCCTTTCCTTTATTGCCTGACATATGGAATTAAATGACGTATTGTCAAATGCTCCTTCTACGTCAATGAATATACCTAGAGTGGCGCCGCCCCGGTCTGGCCCCCCTCAACCCTATGGACGAGGCGATTGAGGACAGTCTCCGTGCCCTTGCCACTCTGGTACGCATGCTGGAGGTAGCTGAGAGCATTCAGTTTCAGTTCCTCCTCTCTGATGTATCTGTCTTTAGAAAAAAAAAACTGAGTGAGACTGATGGCTCTGAACGCTTTTGCCTGGGTGTAAACATTTTCACCAGGCTTGGAAATGAATATGACCTTGGCTCTCTGTCCTCCATACTTCAGGAACGTATCCGTGTGCGAGGCAGCTGCGGAATATCTTCAAAAGATGAGTGATTAGGATATCCTTGCCTTTTTAAAGTAAGGCTGGGAATATACCATCTTCCCCTGGAGATTTGAAAGGTGAAAAGGACTCAAAGGCCCAGTCCACTCTTCCGTAAGTTACAATCCCGGTAGCCATCCTGTAGTCAACCTTTGTTTTGGGTGGTACAGTTGGCTGTGGATTGGGTGTTGTAGTGTAACTGCCCGGAAAATGGACTGAGAGCATGTGTGGAGGATCTTCCCGTCTGAGGCAGTATAACCGCTTCCGGGCAGGGAGAGCACCTCCAGCCTCGCTCCTGGGTCTTTGGATATGATCTTGTTGAGTCTTGCTGCCTCTGGTAACGTGTTTGTACCTTGGCAGTAGATTCTCCAAGTGTCCCTCTATGCTATTGGGATACTATTTTTGTATTCTTTTTGTGCTGACTTATAGTCTTCCCAGTGTGTGGGTTGTTTTGTCCGTTTTGATTTATTCAGAAGTTTGCGGACTTTCTTGCGGTGGAACTCTATTTGTGAGTTCCACCATGGAGTTTTACCTGCTTTGTCTACTTTTCTCAAGGGACAGCTGGCTTCGTATGATGATAGGATGGCGGAATCAAGACAATTCGCAAATGTCTCAATCTCCTCCTCCGATCCGTAACGTGTAGCCTTTCCTTCAGTTCCTTCTCATAGAGGTTCCATCAGGTGGCTCTGGGATTCCTATACCTGCTGTCTTCTGCATAGCTATTGCCTGCTAGTGAGAACAGTATATGTTGGTGATCCGCTTACGTCTCTCCTACCGACACATGCCAGTCGCTGACGTTCCCGGTTAGTTCTCAGGAACATAACGTGAGATCGACGATTGTTTGAGCCAGAGGCGTGAAGTAAGTGTTAAGGATTTCCAGGTTACTGGAACTCAGGAATTTAAGGAGTGCCCTACCTCGTGGGTTCGCGTTGCGTTTTCGACATAATGTGTGGTGGGAGTTTGCGTCGCAACCCAACAGGAGGGGCAATCCCCGCTCCTCGCAGGGCTCGATCAGTGAATCTGTCTCTCTTGAAGGGTTCTCCGTTTCGTATGGGAAGTAGGCGGAGCCTACTATGACATCGCGAATGTTTCCCTTTGTATCATTGACCACCTTGCTTTTCACCGCTACCAGGTCCCTGTGGCAAAAGCCTGGCAGCGGAGTGGGGTTGACATTTTTTGCATGATTGCTTCGGAGGTGCAGTAGACTAGCGATCCTCCGGCTTGGCACATACCTCCTTTCTTTCCTTGGTAAGCCCATGGTTCTTGGATAAGAGATATATTTATATCGAGTTCCCTGAGCCTTCTGCATAAAAGGGCCGTGGCAGCCCTTCCGTGCTAGATGTTGGCTTGGCTCGGTCTCAGGGGCTCGGAGTAGGAGAAAGAGACCGCCATTTGGTAGACCAGTCCTCCTGTACCTCTGTTTGTCTGAGGCTGCCAGGACTTTCTATCACGTCCTGGCTCTCTGTTTCCTGACTAGACCCTGTCGGAAGACTGTCTTGGTCGACTTCCGTCAGGGTCACGTCCTCTGGGCCGAGGAGGTCTTTTGTTTCGGAGCCCTCCTCCGCTGTATGACACGTTTCCGCTGTGGATCGTCTTTCAGCCCCTTCAGCGGGTGTCGACACATCTTCGACGGAGACTGTGGTCTCTATCGGTTGGTCCTGTGGACCTTCGGTTGAAGGGTCCATAGCAGAACAAGGAGGGTCCCAGCTGATCAACGCCTTGGTTGCGCCGAAGAACAGAGCCCCGTTTGCCCGCCTGATGTTGGCAACAGACTCAGTGTCTATCCCCACCAGGCTGAGGCCACGCTTCTCCTCTCATCTGCTCCAGACTCTCCACAGTTGGGTCGACAGACATGGGTTCTGCCTTTCCAGGGCATTGAAGATGTCCTGGTTAAGCGGATTCATCTGAACTTGTCCAGATTGACTAATATGAGGTTGTGCCTTCCCAGGTCCTGATTTTGGTCAGTTCCCTGAGAAGCCAATTACTCGTCTCTGCATTTGCGGCAGTGACCAGTAATTGCCCCCGCCACAGCCGTGTTGAGGCAAACAGTATTGGGGGGCAAGTTTGAGCCCGTTGGCGTGCTAATGCACGCATTAGCACATCATCGAGGAACTCTGTCAGCTGTTCCTCAGTGAAGGCCACATTGGATTGGCTCTCCTGGGAGACAACCAGCTGCAGAGCTCGGTTTTGAGATGTTGCCCGCGCGTAGCTTCGCGGACCTGTTGCACATTGTCCTTTTAGCTTGAGATCGGGGCGTGGTCGCTTAGTCACACGCAGGTTGTCATCGGGTGTCGTCTTGGTTGAAGGCTCAGGAGCCTTTTCCCTTCGAGGGCAGAGCCTCCGGCTGCCCAGAATCGGCAGCGGAGCGTTAGACGGGGGTTTTTATGTTTCCCTTAGCGGATCCATTACCGTCCAGTGTTTGGTTCATCGAGCCCTTCATACATCCTCGAAAACTATTCACAAACAATCTACGAGGGCCATAATCACCAGCATCTAGGGCCATCATCTTCTGTAGGCGAAATGGATACAATAGTTGTTCACGTGCTACCCGACTTACTGTTGATTGTGACACTTGTAACTTATACGAAATAGCCCGAGTGCTGGTAAAAGGATCTGCTGCTAATCGTTCAAGAATTTGTTCAGAGCCAGTAGAGGTGGATGGTTGAGCGGGCGCAGCTGACGCCGCTGCCTGTCTCGCCTTCCTTCTTCTCCGTTTGTTCGACCCGCGGTCGTTGACTTTGACCTTTACCTTTTCAGGGGTTCAGGCGAGACATGCCACGTTCCCCGAGCTCCCACACGCGTGGAAGGCTGGTTTGAACTGGGTGCGCCCGGTTCCCAGAGTTTTGTCGCTAGTGGTTGAGTGTCCCTCAACAATTCATTCCTTCGGCGCGCACAATACCTTGGGATTGGGGAAGAGTTTTAGAGTGTCCTCAACACGCACACGCAGTCCAGGCGGTTAAGCCAGGACTCCCGTGCCCCCTGTGACACGTACCGCCGGACACACTAGGTGTCCCACGGGTCGCTGCATCACAGGCGGTTCACGGTTTGAGTCGTGAGCTGGTCCGCGGCGACGCTTTCGCAAAATATTTGGGGGGTTTTTAGGCTCTTGCACCCTACTTATGGCTATCGCTTGCCCAGGCCTGTGAGGGCCCCGGTCGTTCCCTATTCGCCACCTGGGATGCTCCTGGTAGGTAGCTCAACCTTCCCAAAAGGGCACGATACAATTTTATTATATCAGGTTTATTACATTGCTCTGTTGAATATTCTGGAAAACATTTTTCGAGTCACTGTTTAAAATCACTGATATGTCACTGGTTAGCTCGAAGTTGTTCTATTCCTGGTGGTATCGTGGCAGACGAATAGGTGGCTCAACAGATAGAGGTGTGTTACATTGTTCACAGCGAAATGGTGTCTCTCTCTTCAAAATATGCTGTTGTGTGAGTTTGGTGTGTCCAATTCTTGGGCCTGTTAGGATCGTCTGGTGTTTTCGACTGTGTTCAGAGAAGTTTGGATTTTTCATGAGTGGGTTTATTTTGTACAATTTATTTGTAGTCATTGTCTGCCATCTCTCTTTTCATAAATTGTTGATATCGATTTTTATTTGGCTCTATAAGTCTCGATATAGTGTTTTTCTGACTATTTTTTATGCTGGATTTCAAAAGGTATTACGAGCCATATTATCCGCCTTTTCTTTCCCGGGTATGCCCATGTGTGATGGGACCCATACTATTTCAATTATTGTCCCTTCTTGATACCCGTCAAGTTCAGTCATTACACCCCTTCGTGGTCACTTTGGAAACCTGCAGAAATTTAAGAAGAACACCAACTCCTACCTTCAAAATCCTTTCCAAAGACTCGTTCATCCAACGAACAGCGAGGCTTTGGAACTCATTGCCTAGGGAGGTGTTTCCCGAGGCATACAACCTTCAGAAATTTAAGAAGAACACCAACTCCTACCTTCTTTCCCTAGGTTCCCACGATGTTCTCTGAACATTACAGGATATCCCTTTTCGTGGGAACCAGAACATAAAAAAAAAAAAAAAAAAAAACAATTTACTTAGGTTGACTTCAATTTGTATGCAAGAGAGTATGCCTAGGGTATATAGTTGTCGGATTCCTTCTATTGCACTCAGTGAATAGCACAGGGTTTCTAGGCATCTCTCTCGCCTTCAGTATTGCTTGTGATATCGCACGTACCTCTCCAGTGTAGACATTACAATTTTGTGGTAGTTCGTAGCATTCACAACTGTGTTCAATGATTACAGCTGTACTCAGGCCTTCTTCGGTTTTTGAAGCATCAGTATAAATGTGGTTGAAGTTGCAGTACTTAGAGGAGATCGCTTTGAGAAAGAGTTTATTATGAGGATAGTAGGAGTATCATTTTTCGGGAGTTTTAGCAGTTCGGTGTTGCACGGGGAGATCTCAATTGTCCAGGGAGGTGAGGTATCCAGGTTTACAGGGTATATGGAATTGAAATCAATTGTGTTTACAATTCTTCGGGTCCGTGTATGTAGGAAATTTGATAGATTAGGATTTTCATCAATTCGGTTAGGAAATATCCGTTTGTGAGTTGGGTTTTTGTGATTAGATGAGATTCATGCAGCATATGTAAGGCTGAGATAATTTCTCCTGAGTTCTAGGGGCGGTTCTCCTGCTTCTACATACAAGCCTTCCACTGGAGCAATTCTGATACCAGCATGATGAACACTATCTAGCTGTTTCATTACGGACTTCCGAGCGCTGGAGTATACGATAGATCCATAGTCAATTTTTGATCTTGTTATCGTCCGATATATACGCATAAGTGTTTTGCAATCTGCACCCCACGAATGGTTCGCTAGCGTTTTCATTGAGTTGAGACCGTTCTGACATTACTGTTTCAGATTCTTCATTTGTTTTCTCCATTGGAGTCTTGAATTGAATGTGAGTCCAAGAAATTTTATGTTTTCAACAAATTCCAGCTGATGGTTGTTGAGAGTTGAAGATGGAGGTTGAATACTGGATTAGTTTTCCCTTGATTATAAGGAGTTATTACTTTTATTGATTCAGCTTTCAAATAATCGCTACCAACCACCTTCTTATTATTGCATTTCCGATTTCTTCCATGTCAACAGGGTTGAATACAAATGTATTGGGTATAGTTGCTTTACTGAACTGGAATAGTGGATCTATTTTTCTGGCCAAGTGTTTTTCCATGTCTTGTTAAATTCATTTGCTATATCATATTTTTTTGTCAATAAATCACCATTGACACTTCGATTTTATTTATGTTCTTTCCTTTTTTTGTTTTACTTAGTTCTTCTAATACTTTTCATAGATTTTTTAACCATTTTTATTACAATTTTTTTTTTTTAAATAGTAATTATTTTTAGTTTTTTTATTAATGTGTTCAGTTTTTTTCATTTATTTGTTTTTATTTTAAAATCCCTCCTGAGCTCTACGTTTTATTGTCCTTTTTGGAGTTTAGCTGGCCATTGATCATCCAGTGTGCGATTTTGTCATGCTTTCTTCGGAATAGACGCTTTTCTGTACATAGTTCAAGACCCCTTTGAAAAATATTGATGAATGTATTGGTTGTAATGTCCGGATTATCTGAATCATACACTGGAAGCCAGGAGATTTGTTCAGATATATTACTTATTTTGTTTTGTCAATAAAATGTATGTATCTGTTATGATTTGTTTTGTTTTCAACTTCCTTTCTCAGCATGACCTGCAAAATCGTTGTGAAGTGATCTGTTACATGCGTTTTCAGAACTGAAGGAATTGTATTTTCTTTCAAGATTTCATCAGATTTGATTAAAATATGATCTAAACATGATTTAGCATTACCCTATATTCTAGTTGCTATATTTATTGCAGATTGATAACCAAACTCATTCAAAATTCTACGGTATTTCTATCATGTGGTACTGGTAAATCAATGTTTATATCACCTATGAATAGGCAAAAATCATAGTCATTTTTATTATCTTCAAGAAATCTAGACATTCCTATACTTAAATTTGGCGACCTGTATAGTAGTATTTTGATTGTAGTATTTTTTGTATCCGTGGTGATTTAAGGTGCTATACTATTATTAAATGTTTCGGATTGGCGGAATAGGAAGTATATGTTAAGGAGAAAACAGAGCAAATGTGGGTAGGGAAAGGATGCATTTATTAACATTTTTCTTGTTAAATGTATGTGGGATGAAATTCTCGCCATTTATGATATCACCCTCGATAAATTGTTTCAGCCGAATGTTTCATGCATTACAAAAAATATCAAATAATTTTATTGAAATATCTCATCGTCATTTCCAAATAAATAACATCTATGCTGGTATGTTCTGGTCCGTAAGTTCCCCTCATAGATATTATACGCGGATGTGATTTATTTGTCCGAACAAAAATCTCGACATCCTCCGAAACAACAAATACAAATTAGCGCCCCTATACTCGAAATAGATCTTTTGTTTCAAACGAGTTCAATTGTAACTTTTTAGTGACGACTTCCTGTGTAATCAGTTATACCATTAGTGCAACGCTACTGAAATCTCTAGAATGCCAACTGAACATTGTTTCCTCTAATTTTTCCCATTCGATCCTACAAATTGCCTGGTAATGGGTGTCGTGGCGACAATTTACATGGCTTACTGAGCGACTTTGAACAATAGAATGTATTACCGCGGGCAATTTCGATTTTTAAAAGGGTTTATTAAAAACAGAAATCATAAAGTTATATGGGACTCTCCCATATCCTGTTATTATGATATTATGGATGAAAATACTTTCATACTTCAGTAAATAAGGTGATTTTCATGTTAATTTATTGGCCATTGTGTTTATTTAAGTTGCTTGAAATGACTTGGGTTTTGTACTAATTTCGATGTAATTGCTTTTATTTGGTGGATTGTTTCGAAAAATCCTTCGCCACTCCTTCATTTTGTTCATTGTGAGTGAATCACTGCCTCGAAATGCTTTGCGGTTATAAGTGGAACACAAAAAATAATCCGTTAATTTAATTTGTGCAGTAATTCGAACAATTTTGTTGGATTTCAGTTCAGATTTTATCCATTACTAAAATTGGAAATTTAATTCAATGCTCAAAGAATATAAAAATTAAACAAAACATAACATTCTATTTTTTTATTTTGATACAAAATAATGAATTCGAAATTATGAGTGGAACTATATATTATATTTCCAATGTTCCAAAAAGGTTGATGTCATCGAAGCTATCTGTCTTATAAATTTGTCATCAAAGCTGAATGTCTTATAAATCAATAATAATTCTGAGACCCTTTATAAGTGTTTAATGTTGTTGGCTTTTTCAGATGGTTTACCTTGAAAGTACTGAAATAGTTTTATAAGCATCATTTACAGTTCCACTATTGATAGTCTATCTAGAATTGGGAGTCGTATTATGGAACATAGAAAATATTTCACCGAGTTGCAGGGTGTAACAAAATTCGATACCTAGACTTTTACATGCTCTTTCTCTTGCAACACTTTCTTGGGTATTGTATTTGCATTCTCGTGCAAAAACAGGATGCGAAACTTTGGCAAATATTGGTTTCTTAAAATGACTCTTCCATTATTTTTTCTTAATGCTCGATAATACATTTTTAAATTTTATTATTAGAAATTCATCAAATGCCTTGCACAATGACTGTCTCCTGTTCGGTACCAAAGCGAAGTATGGAACTATTCGAGTCAGGTTTTTACTTTTCAACCCACCAAACACCTCCGATTTTGAAGTTTTTTTTAATGTTTGTTATATTCAATTATTTAAAAACCGAATAATTTCAGGTGGGGCACCTAAAAAAATATTTTTATGGAATTTCAAGTAAAACTCGCCATTTTAGAAATTGGTTTTTTAAGAATGATTTCTAGATGAAGAAATTTAGAAATGTCCATTGATAAATGTTAATTTTAGATGCATTCATACGCAAAAATATAATACACAAACATATAGGCATATATGTATTTTCAACTAGAAAAATATATATTTCATGAGAATATATATACGAACACATTCAATAGAAACTGATCTTTTATAGTGCCGGTAGACTCTACCTGATGAAGGAAATCAAGGTGAAATTCAAGATTTATTCATTGCAAACAATCCATTGAGAAGTATGGGTCATATCCTACTTAATAACAATTTCAGTAAGCTAAAACTTTCCGAAAAGGAAAAAGTCACAAGTAGTGTACGAAATTCCATGTAAGGATTGCACTGGTGTATACATAGGACAAACAAGTCAATACTTGGCGTCAAGGGAAAATTAAACTGCTCTTTCTAAACATAAATCTCAGCTCAATTTTGATGAAACAAAAATTTTTAGAAAAGACCAACGTAAACCAGAAATCTACGAGGCCATAGAAATTAGGAAAAAAAAGAATTCAATTAATGACAAAAGAACATGTGATCAATAACTTTTATTTCAACCTTCTGAATGTCCACCTGTAAAAACTAACACTCTCGTACAAATTTGAAAAAGAATAATGTTTTGGGTACATTAAATTCATATCACATAAAAACACCTGATCACCTGATAAGTTTGCTGGTCATTGCAAAAAAGTCCCCCCCCTTTTTGTTTACCTAACCTGGGAAGAGAACTGTTATAAGCAAATCACCAATAAAACACCGAATTCTACGCTTTATGGTAAGTCTAATGTATCTTTTCTGACAATAATTTATTTTTCTAACTGCAACAATTCTTATAGTTTGGTCAAAAAATATTTTGATGAACGCATGAGTTTCCTGCCGAAACGTCAATAAAATGACAATTTTACATTTGGACCTATCCCAAGGAAATTGAAGTTCTATCCATATATATATATATATATATATATATATATATATATATATATATATATATATATATATATATATATATATATATATATATATATATATATATATAAGAGAGAGAGAGATAAATTTGTTACGAATCCAGGAGAGCCCACCATCCACGATAACAGGTCTAAGAGTAACCGGACAGATTATAGTTGTCACTATCTATAATTTGATGCTTTTCACACACATATATATATATATATATATATATATATATTATCGTGGATGGTGGGCTCTCCTGGATTCGTAACAAATTTATCTCTCTCTCTCTCTCTCTCTATATATATATATATATATATATTTGCGTTTATTTTGTGGGTGAAAATAATGTGTTATTGAGTTTGTTTACGTATTTCGTAAATTTTGTTGTTCTTAGAGAGTTATAAAACATTTCCCATTCAACAAATACTCAACCACAACAAAATTTTGTTTGCCTATTTTAAACGTATTGATTCAACAATTCTGAAAGTGTTAGCCCCCAAGTGTGATATTATTAATTTTATGAAAGAGTGGCCTTTACTGCTCGTGTACTGCATTATTTGCAGTGTAAACGACTGCAGCAATTTTTCATCAATATACGACAATGAATTCACAAATTCTAATGAAAATGTTTGTTTCCTGTTATGTTATGTAACGTGAAACTTAGTGTTTGGGTTTTCTGTATTTGTACGTGGAAAAATGTTTATGACCAATTTAGAAAAATACAACTGTACTCAAATTCAATGATGATTCATTCATTTCATACATTTATTTTCAGATTTGTATTCTTTGACCCCGTAAATCCTCTAGATTTGGTAATCCTCTGAAAGACTTCTTCAACAAAGACATTTCTCCAAATATTTTCAGCAACCTATCTATCAATTAAATCTCAATTCTGAAAAAAAAATCATAATCAGCGACTTCAAAAACTCATTAATTTAAATTACGTTGGAAAAAACAATTTTTATCACATTAATATATAATATATTGTCATATATTTACGAAGAATATCAAGAACTTGTATAATTTCCAAAAAAATTCGGCAAATTTCAATGAAAAATTCCCTTTTGACTCGCTTTCATTAGCTTTACCTGTATGTATGAATGTATGTAACGAAATTTTGAAATCAATTTTCACCCACATCCAGACGTCCGAATTATTTGAAATTTTCCACACGTATTAGCAACCGATAACAATACAATAATATCGTAATTATGACCTGGTATTCTCATCAAAATCGTCAGAAAAAAATTTACAAATATTTGGTGGGTGCGCTGGTTTGGTCTCAGCACTTTCACAAAAAGTTAGTAAAAACTTCAATCCCATGTGGATGAATCAATCGAAGAGTTTTTCTCCCGTAGTCGGAAGATATGGACTGAAAAGTTAAACATAATAAGAATGGAGTCATTGACCAAAAAATGTCCATGCAAAAATAGCGTGAAATGTGTTATATAATTAAAATGTTATATCTTATAAGGTGACACGAAAGAGTTTATCATATGTCCGAGATTTGACCTATAAAGGGTAGGTCAAATCTGGAAAGTACCAAAAATGTATGTTATTCAGTGATATGTAACAGTTTGGAAATCACTAGTACATTTTTCGAATATACTACGTCGGTATCACATCAATTAATTTTAGCCCATTATATCCAGTTTTATTATTGAAGATACAAAATTAAACCCACTTTTGCTACTATAACATTTCATAACAGATTTCCTTGAAAAAAAATTGGTGGTCTCGAAACGACAAAATCATCAAACTATGAAATGGACTCATTTTATTCGAAAATGACGACGCCTATCGAAACGACTAAATAATCTTGTGAATATAGTTTTCAATTTATTTGACGTAATTCTCAATTCTTCAGATTTTGCATGGCATCAGCTCTCCATGTTTCGATTCTGGATTTCGTACAACGTATACGTCCTTCTGAGTTCAAGAACTCTCACGAAAATATGGCGCATAATTATTGTTTCGAATGGAAAAAAAAACAATCAAACATATATATGTATGGTACAAATAATTTTCCAAAAAAGATAAATGACAGCTACCGAATCAGACAATAAAAAGAATTTGAATCCGCAAACATTCTGTGGACTACAGGACGTATGTAATACAATCGTTCTATGGTGACACTAGTGAGATGACAGCTGACTGCGACAATCAGTGTTGCCACACGCTTTTCGAAGAAAATGTTTTGTTTTAGTCGGTTACTCCTACACAATTAATTCAGAGCTGCAGGATGATATATGTATATTTCTATCGAATACATATGGAGTAACGTAAAAGTCCGAATGCAACCAGATATTGTACAAAATTTATTGAATGTCAGCCAGGAATGCGTTTATTTCCTGAAAATGTCTGCCTATTTCGTGACGAAAAAGCTCGTGAAAACTGATTCCTGAATATTTGGAAATGTATATGGAAGAACCAAAGGAGTCAAAATCGCTAACCCGTGGTACATTTCGATAATCCGCTGTCTGGAAGTCAATTTACTGAATCTCTGGGATTCCTCAAGGCACTGTTTAGTTTGAGACACCTGTTCTTAAGGATGAGTGATTTGGCCACGGCTTCACATGCGTGGTCTTTAAAAAGAAGCTTGTTTCCTCAAATGAGTTCTCCCTTCTTAAACTTTGTAAAACTACTAACTTTTCCATATATCCCTTTCCTTACTGTCATCCCAAATAAAACGCTTTAGAAACGTTAACACTTATATTGAAATGAATTAAAATACGGTACAAAACAATACCAAGTCAAAATAGATCGAATCAAAATACTAAAAGAACTCATTTACCAACCAAGTGAATCCATTGACCATATAGTATTCAGTTTCTCCCAGAAAACTTAAATACCTCAGTTTTGCCAAATAAGCCAATCAATTGCTCTAAAACTGTTCACCTCTCCATTCACATAAAAGCTTTGCTCTACTGTTAGTTCATTTTACTATGCATGCTTGATGCTCCCCCTCACCAAGAAGTATACTCTCCGACAGCAAAAGACTTATCGCTTCAGGTTCGCCTAATTTTCCATTATAAATCTAATGCTTCTTTTTATATCTAAGATTCTACTCGTTACGATCTCCCCATAAACCCCAAATTTCGTATATTTAACCACCATCCCCTGTTTTAACGATTTCGCGATTTACTTCGACATTCCCACTCACGTACCCGCCATGGCCACTCGAAAAAAGATTCGACAAAAAGAAACAAAAAAAAAATTTCTTCAAACTCATACTATCACTCGCGCTAATGGCATCTCAGTCGTTTTTTCGGCCAACGGTCGGAAACCACCCGCCACCGATTCTCGCTGGCCACTCACTCTCAACTCTCAAAATATTCCCATCACATAAGTAATTCCTCCCCGTAACCCCTCAAAAAATACCGCGGTTTCTACTGCCGAATAATACTAAATTAGCAAAACTCCAGTCACTGTATTGAAATTTAATCAGTGGTCGTTTTTCAACATAAAAATTCAATTCTATCTCGGACCAAAAAAATACCAACAAAATCACTATATTATGTCACTATGGATATTGAAATGGAAAGTCTATATACTCAAAGAATTGGAAAATACATAGAACAAAAAAATACACCTATTAAAGTAACATTGAAGGACGTAGATAGTGTGATGAGGATTTTGTGAAATAAAAGGAAAATTCAAGCACCAAATGTAATTGTATTTCCTGACCAAACAAAAATGCAGAAGGAATATTATATATCTGTCACTTGAGGAAAGTGGAGATAAGGGAAAAGGGCTCTCGAAACTATCGAGAGAAGCATTTTGTTAAAAAAGTTGGAAATATTGGGTTTCGCTGGTGAAGTTCTGGGATGGTTCAGAAGTTATTTGGGCAATAGAAGGCAGCGAACCAAAGTGGGCGATTCAGTTTCTGACGAAATAACAATTCAATCGGGAGTAGCGCAGGGCAGTGTGTTGGGGCCGCTCTTATTCATTTCGTATTTGAATGGCATAGGCTTGAGTGATACAAAGTGTAAATTCATAAACCTATTTGCAGATGACACACTAATTTCGGAAAGTGATATCGATCTAAATACAGCTATGACAAAAATGAATAATACATTGAAAATATTGAAAATATTTTTTTAAATGAACAAACTGAAATTGATTACTAAAAAAACGAATGCAATGATAATAGCAAATAAATATAAATATGATCAAATAAACACTAATGACATCGAAATAAAAATAGAAAATACTAAACTGAATTCAAATACCTTGGATTCATTGTAGATAATATTATAAATGGTTACCAGTTGCTAGCAGGTTGTTTTATATGACTATGACATTCATCTTCAAGATAACCCAGGGAGGTCAACCTGAGTATTTTAACGAATTTGTTATTTTGAATCAGAACATCCACAATTATGCCACTAAAAATAGGGTAGATTTCCATATAAATAGAACAAATCTGAAAATGGCCAAGAATTATCTGTTCTTAGAAGGTATATAATCCTATAATAGACTACACAAATGATAAACAATGCAAAGACAGTAACAATGTTTAAACACAAACTAATTGAACACATCAGAAATCAACCCAATGTTGTTCAGTAGGCAGTCAATGTTGGTTCTATATGCATGTGAATTCTTCTGGATTTTAAATTTAAAATTTTAAATACGTTACCGATGTGATTCTTTTATAGATACTTACATATTAATATTAATAATGGTATTGTTAATTTTATAGTCATATAGGGATTGTAAAAATCTTAAGTGAATGTACTTTGAATAGTGTATATTAGGGATTCCTATTTAAATAAACTACTTATTTACTTACTTACTATATTCTTTAACTAGAATAATTTTCTTCATCCAACTTCAAAATCGCGATAAACCACAAGACAAATTATTCCTATATCATATTTTTCCTTCTGAAAAAATAGAGCGATACCTTCCTGAGAAATTAAACATCCTGTGTGCGGCATATCTGCATCTGCAGTCAAGCTAATGGTAATTTAAATAAAGCACGATATCACCGAGTAATTAATAATTGAGATGATAAAAAGTTCCCAGAGACTGGTATTAATATTAAAGTCCATTATAATGGGTTTTTATACACAGGATCCAGCTACATTAATACAAATCATACGAAACACAGTTTCTATATAAATAAAATACCAAAGGCAGCCTACGCATTCCTGCGTCTCGCTTCAATCTACAGCATAACGAGTATGTCGTTCTCTCTTCGTCCGCCCATATATCATATCTGACACAACCAGACTAGTAATTATACAGTCTGCCCAATATTTCTTTAATAATTCTTCTATTTGAAATTTTGAATTATGTTTAAAATTCTGAGGAAAAAACCAGTTTAGGCAATACGGCGGCGGGGTACAGCCTCGACGAAAAGACTGCTTTACGAAGAAACAAAGCCACATAAATATCTTGTATTCGATAATTAATAATTCGTGGGCATGCTTTATCGTTACCGTAAATCTATATTAGTTCGGCTATCGGGTTTGAATGGTAATCGTTCATGAGAGAATTAAAACGGAATTGAGAATTGTTTTTAAGTGGGTTTCACATATTTACATTTTTCGGTGTTTTTTTTTTATAAAACATTCGAGAAATGTTACATGGCTCTGCCGTTGTTTTGATTCACCAGTGGTTGTATATGTACATATACAGGGCCGCCGAATAGGCCCGGGGCAACCATTTTTCAGCCTCCCCATGCCTGTCATTTTGTGGAAAACAATGTGAGATTTGAGTCGCCTACAAATCGTCGGATTTTTCAGATTTTTTTTCAACGAGTAGTATCGTACGATATTCAAAGATATTTATTTATAAATTGATAACTATATTTTCCTCCAACGAATATTAGGAGAGATGAGATAATTGTAATCGCAGTGGTATTATTTTGTAGTATATTACTCAGTTTAATCTTCCTGATTTGTTTGAAACTATGAACAGGGTGTTCATAAAATCAGATCTGGAATCATCTGCCACTCAAAGTTAAACTTTAGAAATTATCTTTGAATATTAAATGGAAATATTTTTCTGAAAATTGAAAAATCTACGATAAAAATGAAGTTATTTTTTTATGAATATTTAACAGAAAACAATTACTTTTCGCTAAAGCCACGTTGGACATTGAACTACATCTGAAGGGACCCTCAAACACAAACTAAAAAAAAATATGAAAGTGAAAATTTTCATTTTCATTCAAATTTTTATTTGATTTTCTATTCCAGTCTCAAATAGGAACTCACATAGATGAACGTGACAAGAAAACATGTTTTCCAAGAAGAAGAACTCACCAGAAATAATTTGTAGTAATTTTGTCGACGAAAATCTATTTCACGTTTTCACGATCATCAGAAAGACCGAAAGAATTGAAAAACACATTTTCGTGAAGCAATCTCACTTTGCAAATATGGAAAAATTATTTTATTGAAGACCTAGTGAATGCGATGCCAGTCTTGCATCCATGTTTCAAATGATGTCTGGTGAGTGCTCCCATTTTGCTTTGCCCCATCCATCTATATGAGTTCATAAGTAAATTGGGTCCAGCTATCACACCTAAACAATGGCTTTTCAAAAGATAATGAAAATGTAATCTCAATTTTCATCCTGGCCTAGGTTATGTTTTTTAACATATTTGTCACGTGAACTTATACAAGACTCATTGATCATGAGATATTTTATGGCCTTTTTGGCTTCTTGTACACCTGACGAGTACGCACTGATGATGACCTAAGGGTCGAAAGCGCTTTGCTACGATTTTAATAAATTATTTTATGCACGAAATACAATTTTCTTTCATTGATTGTGAAATCGTATAACAATCCGAATAAGAATGCAATTTTTAACTTCCAGATTTTTTCTTTTGAGTTGAGCGTGGCTTTAGCCAAGGGAGTAGTTGTTTTCTGTTCGATATTCACAAAAAATAACTTATATTTATCGTGAATTTTTCAATTTTCAAAAAATCTTTCTATTTATCATTTAACTGAGAATGTTTTTTTCATCGAGGGTAATTTCATATGTTAAGGGTTTATTCGCTCAATAATTTTTGAAATTTTCGAGAAAGCATTTTGCCTGGAAAGGACCCTGCGCATTTCTTATGAGAAATTTTTGGTATGTTGTAGTTCTTGATGGGGTGATCAAAAGTATCCATAGCCACATAGCTCAAAAATGGAAAGATATGGAGCTTTGAAAATGGATTTTTTCCATTTTTTGCGGTATTTGCTCATCAATCGGAGAGCTCTCATTTCTGGTTGGAATGGAATTTGGATGTTCGGCGCCCAGAACCCGACTGAGAAATGGTCTTGCTCAGTTATGTTGGGCACCGTCATCGATAATTTTTCATACACTGCTCCACACTGGCTATGAAATGAGATACAAATCCAAGATCTTCCATACATCTTTTCATGCTACAAGATAACGCCAGAATAATTCACATTTTCGAGAAACGACATATTTTGGCTATTTTAAAAAAAAGACCATAATAATTTAATCCGAATGTATCTGATGTCCAATAATATCAAATATGTTTTCCAAAATGTTCATAACGAGGCTCAGCGAGCTGTAATGGGGGAAAATGGGAAAATCATAATCACATATCCTCAGAGATAAAATTTTGATCACTATTGATGTCATTTACATATTATGATATTCTCACAAATCTCGATATTCTGACAATGGGGTGCCAAGACATTTCCCCCAGAATGGCTCGAAATGGATGATAGCATCTCACAGACAACGAATCCGTGAAAATGTCTGCATCTTTGATACATTATTGTACTCTCCAAGTAGAATGGGGAAGTCCAGGTGTTGGAAGCAAACTATGAATGGAACTTTCGTTATTTAACCCCGAACTCTTGAAAATACTATATTTATTAATGAATGTTGCATTAAAGTTTACACATACGAATGAATACTATCTATCAATATAATCGTTGGCAAAATGAATGAGTAGATCAATCAAAAACAATATTATATTGGGAGTAACATTCAAAATAATAATAACTATAATGATAATAAACAAAAAACAATTATAAACTATCTTAGCAATCGCAAAATGAATGATTTGGTAACAACGAACGTAACACAATCACAAATCATCTTAACAATATAAAGGAAAAATCAAGCCTTTTACGCCATGTCAACTCCTATCTAAGTGCTCGATCGTTGGTTGGGTGGATACTACCTTATTCATTTGTCATCATATCATTGGGATTTATCTGGTTCATTGTATTGGCGGCATCGAGCACATATTGAACTGGTATTTGGATATTTGACTCCTTGGTTATGGCGAGCATAACCAATAAACCATAAAACGCTAGCAACGTGAGCACAGCATCCAACGGTCCTGGCACCCGATTTGCATGTGCAAAATAGCCCTGTATTGTCTATTCATTTTCGTCGTTAGTGTACACAATCCAGAGCTGATACTTTGCTGCGTTCCGGAATCTGGAATAAACTCTTACTCTCAAAAATCCAGGTTCCTCAAGTAACTCTTCGAGTCGGAATATTTCCTGCTGTTCTCTCTGGAGTTTATCCTGTACATGAGATGGTGCTCAATTGACCTGGTAAACACCGATCGTTAGATCTCTTAGGTAGTCCATACTTATTCTTGGGAACTGTGGCACCTGCTGTTGATTCAAGGGTATCCATCTTACATTTCTCAAATGAAGCCGATCCACGTCTACCCGAGCTTCCACAACATTGGGCAATCGTGTACATTTGCTCCTTCCATGATGATTAGCGGGCGCTATTTATTGATGACTGCTCCAGCTATACGGTAAAATGGTCCGAGATTGTACACATGTGGCATATTGATTGTTTTAGAAAAAACTGAAACATACCCTTTATGTGGCCATTTCGGGATTCCACTATCCATCTGCATGTTTTTACCAATATGGATTTATAGGCTTCGTCCGAACTGAGTTGATTTTGTCCTCTTGCTACGTCAAAGGCCATGCATCTCATAATCTTATAGTGTATACCTATTGAATGTAATGGGTTCTCGTTCATCATCGCGGAGAAGATGCATTCGACGCGGAGCAAATCTTACATTATGTATTTAGCTTTCAACTCAATTTTAATAACTTGATAATCGACGTGCTATGAGAATCAAAGTCGTCTGATTAGACATGAAACAATTGCTAAAACTGTAAAATTTTCAATACTGATCCTAAGAACTTAAAGTGATACACATTATGGCATATTTAAATCGAACTGAATGCTTCAATGTGAGACTTGCTCCTGGTCGAATGCAGCTTCTATGCGGTGAAGAAAATGAATTTAAACGGGAAATTGCGATTTCGAGACCTGATATTCAAGGTTATCCTCCAATTCCTGTGGCAAATCGAACAAGAATCTGTCTCAATTGTAATAGATCAGTCCTGAACGGAATCACCCTTATTGAACTAGACCCAGCTTGCATTCGTTTAAACGTTTTAACGCAAACAACAAGCAATTCTTGTATATTTTGCTACGGAACGGGCTCGGTGTGGACTCGGTGTGGACTCGGTGCGGACTCGGAGATTCGTTGAGGTCATGTGTGGCCAGACCTGTCAGAGAAACATAGGTTGAGTTCAATTTGTTAGAAAATTGTGCGTCTTAAAAAAATGACATTTCTCGTGCAAGCATTGAAAAGAGAGAAGGAAAACAATATATTCTCGATTGCGATTTTATAGAGTGATATTAGAGTAAACCTGTTTTGGTGGGCGGTTTTTATCGAATTTTCCGACATCAAATAACCACCTAAATGCATTTCTGAAAACAGGCAAACTATCAGAAATGGAGAAGAACGAAATATTCGCATAAGCTTTGCAGGAGGCGATTAAACGAATAATTTAGGGAAACTAAGCCTAGTAAAATGGCAATAGAAGGGTAAGCCTGGTTGTTTGGAGCCACGAATCCTCCCTTCCACAAATTACCCTTTCTCTCCTGCCCCTTTGAAGAGAGGAAACAAATTTATATTTATATATATATATATATATATATATATATATAAATTTGTTTCCTCTCTTCACCGTATACAGTAGAATTAGTTTAGAATTGTAAGCCTAAAAGTTGAATGAATATTTTGAAATTGAAACACCAATTGTCGTTTATACAAGGGAAAATTCGCATTGAAAAATCCGTATAACTGTAGCGTAGTATCATATCCATATATCGCAGGCGTTCGTTAAAAGATCCCTACCTCTGGTTGGGAATACTAGAGGATTTGGCAACATTTCCGGTTGGAGCAGTGTGCTTCACCGGCGACGTTGTTTAGCCCTGCTTGCAGATACATGCGTCCATAAATGTAAATAGCGGGGTATATTCTCGACAAACTTATTGTAACGTAAATAAACTTAACTTGGTTCTACTAATTTATTTCACACTTAATTTACAACTTAATTTATATTACTACTTCACTGTATAGCTCGATCGTATGGGCTCGTTCAGATTGTCCTGACTCCACTTGAGGGTCGCCTATTTATCTCCGATACAGCATTCTCGATCTTTCGAATTCCGGCAGTTGGCGATCCAGCATGTTCCAATCGTTTCCAATATCGACCGTTGCTCTCCAGGGAAGAGCGACTGGATGGTTCTCGAATATCTCCGGGGATGATCTCATCGCTGTCGACGGCAACACGCGAGGCGACAGGTCCGGCCTAGGTTCGTTACATTGCCCCCTTCTTAAAGACATTTCGTCCCGAAATTTCATCCTTGGAGTGTGACGATATCTGCATGACTCCCCATATCTGCACCGTGAAGTTCGATGGAAGTAACACTCCACGGTCTTCATGATCGGTCGTGGAAGAGGGTTACAGCAAACCAAAATCTTGACGCCGCTGGATCTGAATATCGCCTCCAGCATACTTCTTAGGACTCTCCAGTCCAACCCATCAATACCACAGGACAATTTTGGAATTGCTAGATCCACCAGATTCTGGTCCACCATAGTATCTCTTAGTTTGGTGAGACTCTTCCAGACATCTTCATAGGACGGTTTATCTTGGGAATGCCTCTTGGTAACTAGGTAGTAGATGTTTCTCTGGCCTTTCTTCAACTGTGATATTGACCAAATTTCCCAACTTCTGGATTCTGCTCCCGCAGTGTTTGGAGTTGACCAAATTTCTTGGAGAACACTACGGCGATGCCCCTGGACATTCGAAGATCTTCTGCCACACAGTGCGCTAGTGCGTAGTCAGCAGGCACCTCGAAAAGGTCTCGTGACTCCTCTCTAGTAACCCCATGTAGAACTTTCTGCCCGTTTGAATACAAGGACATAAACTTCTCGAACGTCATATCATCCTCCGGTGGCTTGAGGGTGCGCACTTGGTCATGGTTTCCAGCGTAAGGGGCCAACCTGTTGAAATGGACGACCCTTGGTTTCCCTCGGGGTGGCTTATGGATTCGGTACACAAGGTCGTTTATCCTTTTCATGATTTTATACGGGCCTTCCCACGAGTTCCGCAACTTTGGTGATAGTCCACGACGACGTTTGGGGTTGTACAGCCAAACCAGGTCATCAACCTTAAATCCTCCAGCGTCGGCCTTGATGTCATAGGTCTTCTTCATTTTATCGCTGGCACTCTGGATGTTCAACCGGACTCGTTCGTGGATGTCGTCCATTCTCTGCCGAAGTTTGCTGACGTAGTCCTCTCCCGCAGTGTCTTGTCCTGGCGGTATCCCAAACTTCAGGTCACAAGGCAGTCGCAGTTCTCGGCCCATTATAATACTAGCAGGAGTTTGACCGGTTGACTCGTGTACTGCGGATCGATAGGCCATCAGGAACAAATGAAGATACTGGTCCCAGTCTCTTTGATGGTCAGAGACAACCTTGGACAAGTGGCGGTTGATCGTCCTGTTCATCCGTTCCACCATTCCATCAGACTGCGGATGTAGGGCCGTGGTTCTTGTCTTGCGGATGTTCAGCAGTAGACATATTTCTTGGAAAAGGTTGGATTCGAAATTTCTGCCTTGATCCGAGTGCAGCTCCATTGGAATACCGAATCGACATATCCATTCTTTCACCAAGACGTCGGCGACGGTGATGGCTTCCTGGTTGGGCAGGGCATAGGCTTCCGCCCACTTACTGAAGTAGTCCATTGCCACAAGGATGTATTTATTCCCGTGGTCGGATACGGGAAACGGGCCGGCGATGTCAATGGCGATTCTCTCGAACGGGCTGCCTACGTTGTACTGACGCATCGGGGCCTTGGGTCGTATTCGAGGTCCATTGCTAGCAGCGCATACAGCGCACTTTCTGCACCAGTCCTGGACGTCAGCTTGACAATTGGCCCAGTAAAACCGTTGCCTCACTTTCTGCAGGGTCTTCGTCACTCCCAGATCAATCTTGTGCTGGACCACATTAGTTCGACCCCCTTTTCCTTGTCCGGTATCGAAGATGTCTTGGTACTTTTTGACTAAATCTCTTAGTTTGGGCTGTTGAGCTGGTTTTATGTCTTTGGAAGAGATGGCAACTAATTTCTCTAGTTCTGTGGGCAAGTTGTTGGGTTGGCTAATCGTACCTCGTACGCCCCGGATCACGGATGAAACTGACGAGCAGTGCCCCAAAATTGTTCCTTTCTTCAAGGTCACTGGGAAATAATTGACATTCATGACCCTTACCGGCACAAATTTGTCAGCACGCAACAAGGTCTTCCCTAGTGCAATCCCTCGTCCAATTTTCTCATCATGAAGTTTGGGCTCGAACATCACCACGTCTCCACTGCTCGCACTCCCGTCCAGGCGAGCCTCCAGAATGGTTTCAGCCCTCTCAGGTACGCTTACATCTTCAGCCAACAGCACACGGATCAACTCTTCACTTCTCCCATGAAGTACCAGCTCTTCTCCGTTGACACGTAGGACGCCGTCTTTGAAATCCAATTCAAACCCTCTGGAATTCATGATGTCCATTCCGATGATTGCATCGTCTTCGATGTCCGCTACAAGTGCCTGATGTTTCACTTTAGTGCTGCCCAAAATTATTTCAATCGGTAGCTCGCCATATACAGTAGCTGGCTCCCCTGTTGCTGTGCGTAGCTTCCAAGTTGTCGGTTCAATTCGTTCCGGTGTTCTGGCAAAGGAAGGTCCGAGAATTGTCCTAGTCGCACCTGTATCTAGCAGCATGGTGCAAGGCTCGTTATTGATGAGACCGTCTACGAAAACACCCTTGTTCTGTCGTTGAAGCATAGCGACATATGCGTTGTTAACCGGGGCTTGCCGGACACATGCCGACGATTGCCCCTTCTCATCGACCTTTCTTAGTTTTCCTGCATCGGAGTCGATGAATGTTGGACATTTGTTACGCACATGTCCAATTTTGCGACAATTCCGGCATCTTATATGTCTTTTCTCAGGCAACACTTCCTTCATCACTTTTCTTATGGCAGCTTCCAAGTTAGCAGGCTCCTGTGAGTCTTCCTCAATCGTTTGAACTTTACTTTGGCTTTTGCAGCATTGTTTTGCTGCCTCAAATTCCAAAGCTCGTGCCAGTGCGTCTACGAGATGTGTTGGACGAGCTAATATCAACGCTTGTCTGGTTTCTTGGTCACGGAGTCCATCCAAGAATGCCTGAACCGCTAATCGCTCCATTACATTTTCCGGTATGGCTGGATATGCGAGACGAACCAAGCGTGCAATGTCAGTTTCGAATTCTTGTAAGGATTCGCCCGATTTTTGGCAGCGATTTTTCAGCTGGGAGTGGTATACGTGTTCCAAATGGGCGTGGCCATATCGTAATTCTAGATGTTTAATCAGCTGATCATAGTCCTCCTGTTCTTGGGCGGTGAGAGTTTGTAGAATATTTGTCGCTTCTCCACGTAATGCAAGTGTCAGTGCTACAGCTCTTTCCCCTGCATTCCATCCGTTTGCTTTGGCCGCTGCTTCAAACTGCCGGCGGTAATTTGCCCATGGAGTTTTTCCATCGAACTGAGGCGGCTTCATGGAAAGCTTCCCTATTTCTGAAATGACCTTGACATCTTTTATACCCTCTTGAACTTTATCCACGTGCAAACTCAAGTCCAGCATTGCATTTTCGTTAACCATCTCTGTGGAGGACGCATTATTAATTTGTTTTTCCAGCTTACTGATCGTTTCCTTTATTTTGTCCATTTCTGCCTCGACCCCATCTTTGATTTTATCTACCTCCGTGTTCATTTGCTCCCTAATTTTATCTATCTCTGTCTCAACGGTTCCCATTCTTTCTTCTAGAAAATTAGCCGCACCACACAATTCTTTTTTTAGACCTTCTGTGTTTTCCAGGAACTTCTCTTCCAGGCTTCTTGAATTTTCTAGAAGCTTCTCTTCCAGATTTCTAGAATTTTCTTCAAGCTTCTCTTCCAGATTTCTAGCATTTTCTTCCAGGCTTCTTGAATTTTCTAGAAGCTTTCTTCCAGATTTCTAGAATTTTAGTTCTTCCTTTCTTCTCTTCCAGATTTATAGAATTTTCTAGAAGCTTCTCTTCCAGATTTCTAGAATTTTCTTGAAGCTTCTCTTCCAGATTTCTAGCATTTTCTTCCAGGCTTCTTGAATTTTCTAGAACTTCTCTTCCAGATTTCTAGAATTTTCTTGAAGCTTCTCTTCCAGATTTCTAGCATTTTCTTCCAGGCTTCTTGAATTTTCTAGAAGCTTCTCTTCCAGATTTCTAGAATTTTCTTGAAGCTTCTCTTCCAGATTTCTAGCATTTTCTTCCAGACTTCTTGAATTTTCTAGAAGCTTCTCTTCCAGATTTCTAGAAAGCTTCTCTTCCAGATTTATAGAATTTTCCTGAAGCTTCTCTTCCAGATTTCTAGAATTTTGTTGCAGTTCTTCTTTCACGGATTTAGTAGTTTCTTCGAGTTTATTCATTACCAAACTTAAATCACCTCCGGGAACTTCGAATAAAATGTTTCGGGTCCTCACCTTCTTGTATAAGTCCTTCTGCAAGTCTTTCCTGGAGTACTTGCTTTTTACCCGTTGTTTCCAGTTCCCTTTCCTCCAATTCCTGTTTCAATTCCGCTACCTTCAAGTCCGCAAGGCGCACTTTTCTTGAACACATTTTGTCTTTGACGAGGTATCAGTCTGTTTCACACGAAAAAGTTTATCAGTTTGTTAAAAATTCACTTCGCGAATTCTTTTCCACGGGCCACCAGTCTATTGTCTGTTTCACGCGAAGAGTGTATCAGTTTATATTCCCACGCACAATTGTCCACTTCGCGAAAACCGGGCCACTGTCTATTTTGGGCGTACAAAAAGGTCTATCAATTTATTTTTCTGACTATCCACTCCACGATCACTTGTTTATTTTCAAAATCCCACTTCTGACACCAATTGTAACGTAAATAAACTTAACTTGGTTCTACTAATTTATTTCACACTTAATTTACAACTTAATTTATATTACTACTTCACTGTATAGCTCGATCGTATGGGCTCGTTCAGATTGTCCTGACTCCACTTGAGGGTCGCCTATTTATCTCCGATACAGCATTCTCGATCTTTCGAATTCCGGCAGTTGGCGATCCAGCATGTTCCAATCGTTTCCAATATCGACCGTTGCTCTCCAGGGAAGAGCGACTGGATGGTTCTCGAATATCTCCGGGGATGATCTCATCGCTGTCGACGGCAACACGCGAGGCGACAGGTCCGGCCTAGGTTCGTTACATTATCATTTTGATAGTTGTATCTTGGAGAGGAATTGTATCGTTTCGTCGAAGAAGCCTTTTCAAGTTGAAATCGCAACTAAAAATGTACAAATAAAGGGACATTACCAGATGAGGATTATTCATGAAGGCAAGCGGTGTACTTTCTTGTATTGAACATGGATGGTTTTCATCGTTTTATTCACTCAAAAATAATGGAAAAATGCAGATTATTCCAAATTATTATTCTCAAATATGAAGCTACTTCAAAAATTCAGTTCTTCAGATTCTCCACTTCAAAGAGCTTTCAGAGTAGTGTAACTAATACTTTGGAAGAAGAACTACCCAAGACAAAATTTTGTTCTATTCTGCGATTGCGATTTTCTTCAGTTCAGATGTTGTTCGGTTCTAATAAAGTTCGTTTTTGAAGAAGTTGGTTTTTGATAATGTTAGTTTCCGACCGTGTTATTTTTTTATTGAATTATATTCTTCCACTATTTTAGGTTTTGACTATTTTATATTCTGACGAAATATCTTCCTTGAGACTTATAGTTTTTGTGTTTTCAATGGTTTTTTGTTCTTAATAAATTATGTTTTCAACAATTACGGTTCTTACGAATTCCATTTATAATTTTTTCATATTACTTGTTTTATGAATGTTGAGCTCGTAAAGGATCCCTACCTCTTTATGGAAACAACAAAGCATTCGATAAAATTTCCATATGGGAAGTGTGCTAACCTAACCGGCGTCAGTGTTCAGTCCTGGTAGCAGAATAAAATAAGTATTTTTTTTAATTAAACTGTTTTATTGTAAAGAAACATAATAATCATGCAGATAATGTACTAAAAGCTGAAAAATAATTAGCTAGGTACCAGGTACCAGTCATCACACCACTCTCCTCATCAACATAGGGCATTGATCAGACTAAAATAAAATCTTGGAGCGTAGCGTAACCTGAGAAAATATGTAAATTATCGTTCTGTGATGTCGCACGATGATAGTGACGGATGTACTTTTACACACATTTTGCATAAGTTGTCTATTGAGAAGATGCATCCAAAGCATATGATGATATGAGCGGTTGACTGTAAATAATAGAAATTCGACGCGACCACTATTTTATTTTAGTCTGATCAATGCCCTATATTGATGAGGAGAGTGGTGTGAAGACTGGTAACACCTAATTATTTTTTAGCTTTAAGTACAATATCTGCATCATTATTATGTTTCTTTACAATAAAACCGTTTAACTTAAAAAAAAATTACTTATTTTATTTTCTTCTTATTTAGTTACTTTACTCATTTCTCATTATATTTAATTCATTTAGTTCCTCATTATTACAAGGTTTCTACCCAATTTGTTGCAATTTAACTCCTCAATACATAATCCTTCCAAATACTTTACTCGACTCAGTGTCACGTAAGCTTGTCCTTCCTCAAACAATTTAGATTCTGAATATACAACTACGTGGTCTGCAGTGCTGCCTTGCATTTTGTGGACAGTGGAAGCCCATGAAAAAATTAAGGATTTCAGTTTCAATGTATTGACTGTCTAAACTCTATGATCCGCCATTTTGTTTCAGATGCCATCTCAGAATTGGAATTTTTTCATGGTGTACTGTATTCTACTAGTCAAACCCTTTCATTTGAGATCCATATTGAGGGGGTCTAAACTCTATGATCTGCCATTTTGTTTCGGACGCCATCTTCGATTTGGAAGTTTTTCATGGTGTACTGTATTCTACTAGTCAATCCCTTTCATTTGGGATCCATATTGACGGGGTTATATTGACTGTCTAAACTCTATGATCCGCCATTTTGTTTCGGACGCCATCTTCGATTTGGAATTTTTTCATGGTGTAGTGTATTCTATTAGTCGAACCCTTTCATTTGATATCCATATTGAAGGGGTTGTAAAAAATCTGTAATCCGCCATTTTGTGGCGGCGACCATGTTGGATATACAATGATACTGAATACACATAATTGTATTGTCATCAGAACTAAAGGTGTGTATTAAATTCCAGATCAATTGGTTATCAGGATGGGGGTAAAATTTTAATTACTAGATTTGACCCACACAACACACAAACAAGGCAAGCCAAATAAAATCGTTTAAATACCCCGACGTTAAAAAAAGTAACAATAGAACATAACACATCCGCTCATTCTTAATTTTTGTAAATTTCAAGTGAATCAATTTGCGACTGGTTGACTGGTCGACTCTCACTACCTACTCTTTCAGATGTCATCTAGTGTAATCTAATTTCACAGAACATTTGAGAACGCCTTACGAGTGCCGTCATTTTATATAGAAAATGATTTTTCCAATATATCAGTTCGCCCGTGAATGTAGTGTACTGCAATTCTCAAGGCATATCAAACATTTATAGCCATAATAAATCCTTTTTTTATCAACCACTCCTATAACAGCCGCATGGACTATTAACACCGGTATATTACACAAATTTGTGTGGGATTTGTGTTTACCGTATTTTACATTTTTGATATTTTGTATTAATCAACTGGTAATAAAATATCGAGAGGTAATTATTAAAATTCTTGGAAAGCATGGTGATTATATCTTACAGCAGAACATTTCATAATATTTAATTCTTTAGAATTCAACTTGTAATCTGCATTTTGATTCATAATGAAAAGGTTCAATTTGTCAATATAGCATGTCGAAAGAAAAGGGTGTTGCCAACATCTTTGAGGTATTTCATTCGAAAAGTCAAGAACTGCGAATATCGAGATGACCTAGTCATTTTATTATGGTATAATCATCTAACACAACGCGAAACTATGAAATAATATTTTAAAATCTATACAATATCCAAATTTTACTAAAAATAAAATAGAAGATTACACAGTTGTCTCTAAAAGGTATGAAATAATAATTCGATATACTTTCTAACCAACCCTTTCTATGCAAGATTGGTTGAAATTCAAGAGAATTCTATTACATTATTACTCTTACAGGCCTCTGAGATGCGTCGAAAAAAAATGGAAGATACTGTTGCACAGTGACAGAGAACGGAAAATCCATTCAATGTGTACCTAGTCTGTGTAACAATTATTAGTAATGAATTAGGGATTAGGTTACACATAATGATTCGGGGTTTAAAGAAGGCGTATTCTTCAATTTCAAAATGAAGTATAATGGCAAATAAACCACAATTTGTTTAATTATCTGTATTTTTGAAACGTATCAGATATGTTTCCCCAATATTCTAAAAGTATGACTAATAAAACCTTTATACACAAATGGCGACAAAATAGAGCTGGGAAACTATAGACCAATATCACATATTTCTCATATACACAAACATTGTGGAAAAGTTATTGAAGGAAAGAATTGCGAACTTCTTCAATGAGTTTGAAATTATTTCAAATAGTCAATATGGCTTCAGAGAGGGAAGGTCAACGGAAGATGCAATCGGTACTTTTACATCGAAAATATATAAAGCAATATATTCAAAAAACCCAGCGCTAAGCATTTTCGTTGACCTCTCTAAAGCCTCCGGCACAGTTGTTGAAAAAACTACAATTCTATGGGATCAGAGGAAATGGTTCCTCTCTACTGCAAAGTTACCTTTCAAACCGGCGACAAGTCTATATTGATGGTACCATCAGTGAAATGAGGAATGTAACATATGGCGTACCGCAAGGTACAGTGCTTGGACCATTACTTTTCACTATATATATATATATATATTTTTTGGCCTGTTTTTCTTGGGTTTCAGGTTCGTGGATCTGACTTTCATAAATTAATTACAACTTTGTTCTAGTATAACATCTGTAATTCAGTTTCTTCAATCACCAATAACATATATATATATATTTATATATATATATATATATATATATATATATATATTTATATATATATATATATATATATATTTGAAATGGTTTTCTTTCCCGTTATCTCATTCCTCGTTATCCACCTCACCCATTATCCCGTTTCCCGTCATTATGTTTCCCGTTATCCCGTTATCCTGTTATCCCGTTATCCCATTTTCCGTTATCCTGTTTTCCGTTATCCTGTTATCCCTTAATCCCATTATCCTGTAATCCCAATATCCTGTTTCCCGTTATCGCGTTATCCCGTTTCCCGTTGACCCATCATCGCGGTATTCTGTTATCCTGCTATCCCGTTTTTGCTTTTCGCGTAATCCCATTAGCCCCTTATCCTGTATGTATTTCATTCCGCTATGATGACGGGAATAGAGTATGTGGCAATAAAACCACATTTCTTCATAACCAAGAGCTCCCATTTCAAGTACATTTATGTATATATATATATATATATATATATTTATATATATATATATATATATATATATATATATATATATATATATATATATATATATATATATACCAGAGTGCCGCTGGACCGTACCGTAGTATCGCGCACTCGGTTTGTCATCGTCGCCAGAATAGCTCGCAGATGGTAGATTTTTTCCTACTTACTTGACACTTATCGTCATATTTTGGACAACTCACATAATATCTTCATAAATTGTAGCCTATGTGTTATTCTGATGTATAAGCTATATTATTGTAAAGTTTCATTAAAATCCATCCAGTAGTTTTTACGTGAAAGAGTAACAAACATACTTACAAACTTTCGCGTTTATAATATTAGTAGGATATATATATATATATATATATATATATATATATATATATATATATATATATATATATCAAGCCTACTAACGATGAATATAGGAAATTCCATTCTGAGTTTCGCTGATGACACCGCAATATTTAATCAGTCAGAAAGTTGGAACAACCTGAAAAATTAATCCCGTTTACTTCATACGCAAACAACTTGCCCAACTTTGGATCCTTGTATATTGACCGAGACTTAGGAATAATTATTGATAGATAGCGACAAAAATCAGTAACAAGTTGAGAGAACTGCTTCCACTCAAGGGATTTTTAGATACATGCCACTTGAGAACCATATATTATTCCCTTATCGAATCTCAACTCACCTATGGTATCTCAGGCTGGGGAGGAGTAAATGACTATCATCTTGTTAATATCAACACCTTGCAGAAATGCATTCTAAGAATTATATATGACAAACAACTAACTTACTCCAATAATTTACTATATAAAAAAGTGGATTTTTTGACATACGGCAACTTTTTTCCCTGAAACTACTCCTAAATATTCATAAAGGAAAACTCAAGTTAGAACCAATCGAAAATGCCTACCAGACAATAATTAGTAAAAATAACGTGGAACCAAAAATCTTTAACAATTCACCAGATAATTTGAAATTAATTAAAAACAATTTAGATCCTACAAGTCAAATATAAAATATTGGTTACATCTCATTGGAAGGGATGAAATTCATAAAATAATCAATAACAAACAATTCGGTGAACAAATGCAGTATTTCCATAATCAATACATTCAACCAGACTATATTGAGGCTTTTGTCATGTCTCATGAAACTCTGAACTCTAGATAAATAGGTCAACTACTTTGATACTGAATCTTAGCTAATTTTAATTGTATTTAGTTGTTGCAAACATATTTATATTCATACAAATCTGTGTTTTTTAACAAGCTGTAATTAACACAGATTCAGTGATGATTCTGTTTGTTCAATATCTACACTATCCATTGTAATTTGTAAACTTGAAATTGAATGATTATTATTATTATTATTGATTTCAAGAGACTCTGGCATGCTTATTACCTTTGTTTTCCTTGTGAATGATTTTCAAATAAACATTATTATTGCCAAAACAGGCAACATTTTTATTACATTTCTAAGCATCTATAAAGCATATATTAAATTAGCATTTGCATTGATACACATAAAACAAATGAACTATAATATACCCAATTATTAACCTAAATAATAATAATAATTTCAAATACATTCACACATAAAATTTACAAATTAATGTTCGCTTTATTATTTTCAATTGTTAAGTTTTGCTGCAACACGTTCTTGAACCTATAAAATAATTTTTAGTATGAAAATCTGCCCAAATGAAGATTTTATATCAATGTAGTACAGGAACATAATAATTAATTCATTGAAAATTAGACTTAAAAAAATTTCAACTCTGCGAGAGGAATAGTAACTTCTCCAGCTACTGCTTCTGCTTGCATAAAATTTAATATGTTGCTAATTATTTCACAACTTTGTCTGCTTAATACTGTATTTTTAACTTTAGTTGTGAACGACATTTTAAAATTAGGAAAAACGCACAAAAATAATAGTTTTAAATTTTCTCTACAGACTGTACTTTGGCGATGTAAACACCACGAATGTACCGCTTGAACTGAGCTCTCCAACGTTATGCTACTGCGCATCCAAACCCCAGAGGCCAAGCTAGAATTGCCGACCTGTAGTGGTCCTTATTGAAACATGTTGATTTAGGTTAGGAAAATTTTTTATCCACATCGCACCCTCTATCAAAAAAAGTCCAACTCATCGTCTGGAAAAAAAAAACAATTTGAAGGACAAAAAAGAAACTTGAACATTTCTATGCCGAAATCATCGAACGAATCAATAGACGAAATATTTTTTTATAAGGAATAAATACCAGATTCAGAATCCGGCGAAGAGAATGAAACAATTATCCAAATTCGAAAACCTACTGTGATAACCCTTACGTCAAATAGCTCGGCACAATGTGTTCTGATTACCTAGTGAATGAGTGAATATGAACTTCACATTGACAGTTGTCAAATGATTGGAGACTTCAGAGAACTTTGTTGCCAAACTAAAGGTAGTATCAGACATAGCTACTTTTGCAGCGCAATTGTAAGGCTGCTGCAGCAAAAGTTTCATGTCCTGTTCACACATGTCGCGAAAAAAGCGCGCAGCATGCAGCATTTTGTACAGCCTCTACCAGTTGAAACTAAGAGTCTAATATAAGGTTGCAATATTGTTCAGACACTAAATTGATGCTCACTAGCTGCTGCAGTTTATTGAAAGATTTTGCCTTGTGTGTATCGTGAACTTGAACTTTCTTTTAAAAATTGTTATTGGATCGTGTCAAATATGGATGTTAATGATAAAAAAATGCTAGCCAGAACTTGCCTATCAACTATTATCTTAAAACGAAGCCTTAGAAAAACGAGAATATGGGTAAAACAATAGATTGAAAAGAGAGGCAGCTGTGGAGCTATGAATAACTTGCTTCAGACTTACGAAATAGTGAATAGTACAAAAAAAATTTACCGGATGGCATCGGTGGGATTCGAGTACATATTTATTAGAGAAGGTGACATCTCTGATACAAAAAAAATGCCGCAATGTTGGCAATAGCTGTCTTTCAGTTTGGTTATGGTATTCCGAACTCTCAATGTTCCACAGTCATCCATTGTCTTCAAAAAGTTCCAAAAGTGTTATAACTTGTTTAGGGTTCCAGTTATTTCCTAAACTCATCTGTAATTGCATATTATCAAGTTGATTACATCAATACAATTAAACAGACATATCAACTACCTTCGCCATATACTTACCTGTATGTATTTTGAAAAATAAAGCAATTTTCCTACCTTGACTAGTCAACAAACGACGAAATGACGAAAATCAAACCCCACTGCCGGCGCTGCCAGGGCAAACCGAATTAATATTTTTTGCAACGGTCATCCTTCAAATTTCCGTTCATGTGGCTACTTAAAAGACTGCGCGCTGATAAGAAATGCTGCAGGCAACCATACTCAGAGCCGGCCTTAGTGAGCGCGAGGCCTGGGGCCAACTTGTTGTGCGAGGCCCTTATATATTTTATTTATTAATAAATTGATATTTTTATTCTTTGAAGAAATTCCTATTCAATGTTCTCATTTATTCACCTTCCCCTTACTACCTCTCGGATGGCGTGCCTACTAAATATATGTTCCAAATATAAAACACATAATTTAAATAAATAATTTATTTGGCGAGAAAAACACTTTTGAATGTTTTGACAATGACAATATAATACTAGATAAAATGATATGAGAAAAGTAACAAAATCTAAACAAAACAATATATAATATATTACGTAATATACCTACCAATAATTTGAATTATTTCACTGAGTGAAAATGAAACGTGAAACGTACATGTGAGACTCATGAGATCTTATAAAAAAATCACACACCTAGCTTTAATTTTCGAAAATTCATCTATAATGGCATTGAACTCCAGCCTCGCACTTATATCAGACTCTATCGATAATGTGGCTAATGAACTTAAACGATCTTGAGACATGGATGTGCGTAAGTAGGTCTTGATTAATTTCAGACGAGAAAATTACCTTTCCGTACTAGCAACTGTAACAGGAATTGTTTACAGTACCCTATATGCGATGAAAGTATTGGGAAACGGATTTCCCATTTCTTTCAGTCGTGTCAACAAGTCAATTGCAGTTAGTGTTTCTGGTGGCAAAACTTCTCACAGAATTCTCAGTTCGATGAATAGTTCTGCTCCATCTACATCCCGATGTTCCCCACTACTGAGATACAAATCCAAATCAAAAGCATTTTTTCAGATCTTCATCTAATTTGTCGCAATTTTGAAATATATAAAAAACCGAAATGTTTCGGCCCATAATAACGATAATAAATCTGTCTGCGACTACATAAACACCGATGGCTGGTCAGGTTGACGAGAGTCTTATCGATATCTGAAGTCTAGCAACGTCGGGCGTGGTTAGTACTTGAATGGGTGACTACCGGACAAGGAAGTTCCATGTTAAATATCCTAACAACTGTAGCGTAGTATAGTCCATCCAATATCAATTGCAGAAGCTGTTTCTATAGGGAGCAAATAAAAACTCACTTCGCTAACACGAGCGTATATGCGAAGAAACGGAACGAAAAATAATCTGTACAATTTGGATACAGTCTCCGTCGGCACAAAGAGGCCGCTGGTCAACGTGGACTTGAGTGACTGCTGTCTGTTCTACAACCGATTCGTCTGGGCCAATCAAATCGGACATCAATACTGGCAGGTCTGTCTATACGATGGGAGGTCATAAATCACGCGTTATATTTATGTTTTAATAGCTCTGGAAGAATAAAAACCAGTAGTGTATGTGGTCTTGGTGTGTGCCGATCTAAATACGTTTTAGCATATTAAAATATCTAAATTAAATTAGTTATCTCCGCCACTGCTGCTCACAAGATTTCGCCGCAAGACTTTTTTATGCTTCTGCAATTGATATCGGGAAAACTATGGCATATTCGCAGCTGCAGGCGTCTTATCAATGAGCACGAGATAAGACGATAGATAACACAAATATAACGCGTGATTTATGACCTCTCATCGTATAGACACACCTGCCAGCATTGATGTCCGACTTGATTGGCCCAGACGAATCGGTTGTAGAACAGACAGCAGTCACTCAAGTCCACGTTGACCAGCGGCCTCTTTGTGCCGACGGAGACTGTATACAAGTAGTACAGATTATTTTTCGTTCCGTTTCTTCGCATATACGCTCGTGTTAGCGAAGTGAGTTTTTATTTGCTCCCTATAGAAACAGCTTCTGCAATTGATTTCGGATGAACTATTCACGAAATATTCAGTTATTATTCAACGACTGGATCAAATAAAACTCTTTACTCAACATGTAAACGGTTAAACATAAATACGAAACTATGATGTTGAACGCAACTAATGACTAATAACATGTCGTTCTAACACGTGATCATCCTAAATGTAGATAGGCGGGAGAGTGGTAGGGCCTAGAGTACAATTCCGTACTCAGGAGCTTGGTTCCTTTCTGTTAGAGAAAAGCAAGCGTTGCGAGCATTAACTAGAAATTGAAATTTCTGAAGGGTGCACAAAGAGGCCATTCTTTATCAGAATTTCAGTAGTAGCAGAAAATTCATAATGTGTGAAAGTTTTTTCAAAATTGTAATCAGTGATTTTATTAACGAAACGAAACCTTCGGTAGCGCGAGGCCTCTGAAGGCGCGAGGCCCGGGGCCGGCGCCCCGCTTGGCCACCCTTAAGGCCGGCTCTGACCATACTGCGCACGCTACTTTCAAGGTTGCACGGCTGTTCACACGAAAATTCACTCGAACTGCCTACTTTTTACAAGTTACAAGCTTTTATTTAACTTCACATTTGTTTGTATGTATGTATGTATGTATGTATATTTGTACGTACGTATGTTTAGTTCAAATCTTGCAAGTGAATTTCGACCCACTTCTAGTGGTCCGATTACCGTGAAACTTGGCAGGTGACAATGCATTATGGAATTTCTGCTAAAAAAACAGAATGGCGGCTCCATTATGGCAGACGAGTTTTGTGATTATGGTTCGATTCCATTCAAAATTGGTATGTGGGGGTTTTCTGGAACAGAGATAACGAATTTTTGTTGAAATTCATAAATTTAAGATGTCGGCTACAATATGGCGACAAGTTTTGTGGTTATAGCCCGATTCCAATACAAATTGGTATGTGGGGATTTTTGGGGTCGAAGATTTTGATTTTTTGTCAAAATCATTTAATTCAAGATGGCGGCTCCAAGATGCCAACGCGTTTTTGTGATTTTAGCCCGAATCCATTCACAATTTGTGTGTAGTAGTTTTTGTGGTAGGACATCATGATGTTTTTATCAAAATTCATGAATTCTAAAAGGCAGCTCCGAGATGGTGACATATTTTGTTATTATGTCCCGATCCCATTTAAATTGGTATGTAGTTTTTTGGTTTTGGAGATTATCAATTTTCAACGGACGAAAAAAAAAGAAAGTGGTTCTCTAGTCGACTCGTATATTTTTTTTATGTATGACCATGCATAGCTTTTTACATAGTAGTTTGATTTTGATGGTTATTTTTTCAATAGAAGTTGGTCCCATTTGGATTTGAAAAAAAAAACACTCCTAAGGGTAGGAAAATGGGGGATGATTGTTGGTTTACCCACTGAATTTTTACTTCTTAACCGATTCTACCACGCATAAATTTATATTGGGTTATCCGATTTAGATAAATATTTTTCTATTGTATAGGGTATGCTTGTAAGTTGGTCTCCTTTGAATTTGAAAAAAAACACCCCCAAGGGTAGAAAAATAGGGGATGATTCATTGATTTTACACCTGTGAACCGATTCTGTTGAAACTTGGCACACATATATGTAGTTCTGATGACACTACAACATACGGGTAAAATGGGCGTTAGGTTTCAAGATGGGATCGTAAACATTAATTTTTGTAGTCTTTGTTACAAATAGAAGAAATATGTATTTCAGTAATTCAACCCTTAAAGGGGTGAAATTGGGGGTAAAAGTTTGTATGGGAGTTCCGTTGGTTTTCAAGTTGGGGTCATAAAAATTGGTAGGTATATGAGGTCTTTGTAAGGGATAAAGAAATACATGTTTCAGTGTTTTTATAAATGCAACCCCTAGGGAGGGTGAATGTTTTTGTGAGTTTTCCGTAAGTTTTGAAGTAAAGGGCATACAAATTGGTATTTGAGGTCTTTGTTACAAATAAAAAAATACATGTTTCAGTATTTTTAGAAATTTCGTCGCTAAAGGGGTGAGTGAGTTTGTAATAGTCGTCACAAAAAATTCATAGTTCCACGCGGACGAAGTCGCTGGTACCAGCTAGTTATAGTATATAACAGTTAATCGTTGAAGTAAGGTGGGTAAGTATTTTGAAAGTAATTCAAATTAAGTAGTAATTAGTAGATTTAGGCGACAAAAAATAAAAAATAAAAATTTACAAAAAATTAACCTGACGAAAAAAGAAACTGTAAAGCAAAAAATAAAATGAACCTTTTTAGTTGTGATAACTAAGCTCCTCAACTAATAGGTACTTACATACACAATTTTGAGTCGGCGCCAAACAAACAATCAACGAAGATCATTAAATTACTTTAAAGAAATATAAAAAATAACATAAAAAACGTAAATCAGAAAAAACAAAAGTGAAAACTACAAAACTAAAGCCATGGATTACAAATGGGCTCATAACATCCTTAAAGGGTAAACTGAAACAAATAATAAAAAGGCAAAATACTGCAAAATCGAAAGAAAATTATAAAAACCATTGAGACTATTCAAACATTGAGAAATACAAAAAATGCATATTACTAGCAGAAACTCGAAGAAAATAATACTAATTATAAGAAAATTTGGCAAATTATAAACGAAGCCACAAATATAACTCCAAAAAATAAAAACATCAGTAACACTTGTATAATTGATCAAAATGGAATAGAGGTAACTAGTAATCAAAATAAAGCAAATATCTTCAACGAATACTTTGTGAAAATAGGAGAAACAATGGCCGAAAAAACTAAACTAAACTATTTACAAGACAATGAAATCAATAAAACCACACAAATATCCTCTATATACCTAAGTCCCGTATCAAAAAATGACATCACATTAGCTATATCTCAATTAAAAAACAACTGCCCCCCTGGACCAGACGGTATAACATCCAAATTAATAAAAACATTGCACACTGAACTCTAAACTCCATTATTACATCTCATAAATCTGGTATTTACAAAGGAAAAACTCCCTGAACAATGGAAGGAATCCATAATCACCCCAATCTATGAATCAGGGAAACAAAATTTACTCTCAAACTACCGACCGATATCTATAATAAATAATCTCGCAAAAATTTTTGAATACTGTTTGAAAGAAAAAATAAATAAATATTTCAATATAAACAAAGTCTTAACAGAAAACCAGTTCGGTTTCCAAAAAAACTTAAGTACGGAAAATGCTGTCTTGAACCTGTCGAAGCAGATTGTTCAAGATTTAGATGACTCGAAAAAGTGCCTGGCTGTTTTTCTTGACTAAGCCAAGGCATTTGATACAGTATCACATAAAATTCTAATTGACAAATTATATGACAATGGTATAAGAGGCCCAGCACTCGAGGTACTCCGTAACTACATTGAAAATAGGACACAAAGAGTCAAAATCCAGAATGCCCTAAGCGAGTCTGCGGTGGTCACAGTGGGTGTACCGCAAGGTACAATCCTGGGCCCACTCCTATTTTTAATTTACATAAATGACATGAGTCAGATTAAAGACTTCCACGGTCGTTTACGCAGACGATACTGCCATTGTTTTCTCCCATAGCTGCTGGTCAGAACTATACCAAATCACTGAACATAATACTGCCAAGCTTCATAAATGGCTGAATCGAAACCTTCTACGCTTGAATATCTCTAAAACGAGATTTATAACCTTCTCTATCGACCAAAGAGATCAACCACCAGGAAAAAATTGAATATACATAAAAATGACTGCCAAGGCTATGGTAAATGCACATGTCCCATGATAGAGAAAACCAGCACAATCAAATATTTAGGGGTAATGATAGATCAACATATGAAGTGGGACGAACATGTAAACTATGTTATCAATAGAGCAAGAAAACTCATACACAACCTCTATACACTTAAGGACATCCTAACCAAAAAAGTAATACTCATAGTGTATAACTCATTAATTGAGTCCGTTTTCAGATACTTCATAACATCATGGGGAGGAGTCTTCAACAATGTCATGCACAGACTCCAAACAACACAATCTAAAAAGTATATTAAGAAAAAGGAGATTATACTCCACTGAACAGCTATACCAAGAATAACAAATCCTGAATATCAGGAATATTTACATTTTGCAGAGCGAAATCTGGATATTTAACAAAAAAAACAGAATTCTTAGTCAATCCAGAAACACAAGACATACCACTGATCATACTGTGTACATCCCAAGATTTAATAAAACTCATATGCAAAGAAGCATATTTTACTTTGGCCCTAGAATATTCAATAGCTTACCGTCCAAATTAAGAGTCCAATAATTTGAGAATCTTCAAGAAACTCATGAAGTTACACATCCGACAAAATCCGCTAGAAACTAGATTTTTCCTACAAAGATAATCTCGACTAAACCAAAAAACAACCAAAAATTATTACTTATATATATATATATATATATATATATATATATATATATATATATATATATATATATATATTTGTAGACCTTCTCCATCCAGTCTTTTTCTTTCAGTCTTTTTTTTCAAAACCATCCATGTATATTCTCCATTTGCTACACTCTCATTTGTAAAGAGTGATCTTTTGATACTAATACTTAATCCTTGGGCTAGTTGGTGTAACCGCAACACAAGCCTTTCAGGCTTAGGCGGATCCGCCTAACTGGCTCAACCTAAATTGACTTCAACTATTAACTGAAATATGTATTATAAAGATCTTTACTATGTAAATATTATTGATGAATGAATGAATAAATTGAATTGAATTGAAAAAAAAAACAAAGAATAACATTCTAAAAATGCGCTCTCCGCAACGACTTGTGCCTTCATATGTGAGCCCATTCGGGTAGATGTCTCGCTGATATGAATTTCGAGAACGCTCGGCAATTTCCAGCGGAAGGACGCGCCGCCGCAGCGCACCCCGCTGCAATCATTTAACGCCTTACGTAATTAATTTGTTTGTTTGGTTGGCGCCGACTCAAATTTTTTTACTCACATTAGTTTAGGAGTTTACTTATTAAGACTAAAAAGGTTCATTTTATTTTTTGGTTTTCAATTCTTTTTTGTCGGTTTAATTTTTTGTTAAGAAGTTTTTATGTCAGAATTCAATATGACTGAAGAAAATTGAATACAAATGATAAAAAAATTAAGAGAAGCTTTGAAACAAAGGCTCTAAAAAGTTGAGAGGTGTCAAGGGACACCCGAAGTTCCTTTCGATTAATTAGTGAAGGAATTGTAATAATTTTTTTTTTAATTTATAATAATATTTTTTTTATTATTAACAAATATAATGTAATATAAACTCAACCAGTAGGCTCAATTTTAGTACATACGCATTGATATTGTAATATTAAAATATAATTTGCTTTTAAATTTATTAAAGTTATGACGCGTACACTTGCTAAACACACAATGATGGAGAGATTATAACGCGTATGACTTGGTTAGCACAATAGTAAAGAGAGGTTATAATGCGTACTTGCTAAAAATACATAAGCATTTATTATTGTCTGTATAAAATCTCTACTTACCTAACTCCATCAGCAATATCCGGAACTTGTGCAGAAACACTGTCAGGATTCATTATTGTTATTATTTTTTATTATTTATTATGTACAAAAAACCTGTATACACTCAACAAAAATAATCGTCGCGACACCACACTGTTCAATGCGAAATAGAAAGACGAAACGAAAATAACTGGCTTGCTTTCTATGAGAGAGAGAGAGAGAGAGAGACACAGACAGAGAAACACGCGCACGCCGCACGGCTTACAACTACAGCAGAAAGTGTTGTTACAACTTTTGGTCTTAATTTACTCCGTCTAGCCCCCTTTCGCAACGCGCGATAAGGAACTAAAACGAAAAAATAATTTCTTTAATTGTTTGACCTAGGTTATTCTGTGAGCAGCACATTCAAAAGCTTAACGCGAATATAAAATAGATATTCTTGCGCGGCTAGATTTTGAATCTGCTACTCACAGAACAATCTAGGTCAAACAATTTAAAAACAATGTTGTTCCTTCTCAGTGCATTTGTATAAAAGCTTGTTTTAAAATAATTTTTAGTATCATTTTCATTAGGTTGCATCGCTGCAAAAGTAACTGTATCTGGGAGTACCCTAAGTATCACTAGTATCTCAGCAGAATTAGGTACGTGTTTATCTAACTGTAAAAAAGTATCCACATTGTCGACAAATTATTTGATGCTGAAGTTAACTAATTCCATAAAAAAAATATGAACATTTCAAAGTTTTTCAAACACACAGCATGTTTATACCAAAAACAGTGCCTCTTCCAAAAGAATAATTTCATAAAAAATGAAGCTCGTAATATTTGTAGAAAAATGTGGGTACTATTAATTTTCATAAAGATTTTGTCGACCTCAACTATTGCAACACACATACCCCGATAAATTCCACCTTATATACCAAGCTGGAAATTTGTAATACATGAATAGTGAGCTAATTTCATAGAAAATTAAAATGTATTATTTCTATAGATTGCTCACTACTACCAACCTAGAGAAAAGTGTATTTCGCTCAAATATCAATCGGAAACAACTACTTTCCTAGCTAATTCCTCGACGAACATTGCATTACATCCGATGATCATTTGAAAAATTATTCTCTGTTAATAAATATTATATTACACAATCATATGGAGTTTTATTCATTTCGAACTCACTACTTACCTTTATTTCCAGATTGGTCTGATGAATCTTGAAATAATTTGTTATTCTTCGAAATTTGGTCTGATAATTTGATTGGGTTTATGAGCACGTTTGGCGAGAAAATTGAAGCAAACGAATGAATCAACCAGAGGAACAGTGGCTGGTGTATGGTCGTTTAAGTTCTGGTTCCCCGTGAATGCAGAAAAAGAACCAGAAACATTCTTTCAAAACCGCCAATATTTCATAGCTGAATTCTATAAAAAGATGATTGGGATGGAAAACATATCCATCATCTTCATTAGTCGCGCTGCTTCTAAAGAATATTTCAATGGAATGGAATGAGAAATAAATATATTCATTTGTATATCATTTTTCGATATCTGTTTCAACATTTCGATGTATGGAATTCATATAATCAATTTCAATTTTTGTTATTCTTTTTTCATCATTCAAAACGTCATGTTCCTTTTAAATCGGGAGATTGGGAAACGGTAAATTTTCCCAATCGATATAGATAAGTTGGAACAATTAACAATCGTCATAAAAAACGATCTAATCGATGATGTAAAACGCTGTGTTTTTCAAGGACAATCAGGAAAAAGTCCACCAGAGTAATTAGTTTTGTTCGATTTCTTTATAAATATATGGGCGCGGCACGGATCAAATTTAAATTAAAAAATATTTATTGCCATATTTATATTACATACCTATCTAAACTAATACTAATATATTGATACAATTTGAATTTCTTCTTCTGTTCTTTCTAGCCGGGACGAAGGGGCCATCCCTGCTGGCAGGGTGAAAGGTTTTAGGAAAATGGGGTTGTTGGCTCGCCTCCTGCTAGGCTCATGCGAGCGTTTTTGAGTCTATTTTATACGATAGTTGAAGGTGAAAGTAACTATGATTGGCGCATATATCATAGACCATAGACCAAAGGAATTGATAAAAAAAAATGGTTTTAGAAAATTGAGGATGTGACCAGCCGTCCACAATTCAATTCAATATTTATTGTAATATTATGATTACATGTCAAACTTGTCCTATTACCCTTTACGTCATATACAAATGGTCTGCCCAACTAAACAAAAGAAATTGTCAGGAAACTCAGGGGATTCTTATCGAAATTTAAACACCTCAAAGATTTCCTAAACATAAAACATTTAAAAACACTCTATTTCTCCCTAATAGAGTCTATACTATCATATGGAATATTAGGTTGGGGCGGAGTTAATGACTGTTTTCTAAATAAAGTACATGTTTTACAAAGATGTATCTTAAAAATAATATACGGTAAAAAGGCATCTTTTCCCACAAATTGTTTATACAGAATCCCAAATAAAAGATGTAAGAAACAGTTTTTGCCAAAAAATAATAATATTCGTAAAACTAGAAAAAATTTAACTCACTCTATATAAACATCCCTACAATACTCAAAAAATGTATGAAATTTTATTCAGTGATATCGGTAATTACCAGGAAAATATTTTTATGATACTTGGAATTTGCCATTTTTTTAATTCAAAGTTGAACTTCATAATCATTAGTTATTATTTTTTGGGGTGAATTAATACAGAGTCTGAAATCCAAGTACGTGCTGTGTAAATCCCTTAATAGATGCGTGGACTTTGGTATTTTTAGGAGTGTTGTAGATCTGAATTTTAAGTTTTTGATATCTTCATGGAATTTAAGAGTTGAATCAAACCGAAAGAAAGTTAGTTTGTATATACTTTTTTATTTTGATTTGGTTTAGATTACATAAAAATATTAGAAGAAAATTAAACCTAAAATTTTATTGATTAAGGCTATAAAAATAAAATGCCTTTTGTGTTTTCCGATGAAAATAATGTTTCATTATATCTAAACTCGATTGATGATAATTTCAGAATCATAATTTCCGACTAGCCCGCTATCGGTTTTTTTTTGTATATTCTTTTATCAATATCTAAAGAAAAGGATACCGTGAAAAAATTTGCTGCACTGAATTGCTCATGACTCCAACAATATGGTATATGTATTGAAATATTATGTGTCAGAATAAGTTCTTTGAGAGAGGTTGTGGCCCTCTCCAGAGCATTTCCCATCGTTACACATGAATCGGTTCATTTCGACAAAAGATCTTTTCACAAGATGAATTTCTCTATATATCTTGCCAACATCGATTTCTACAGCTCTTGAAACGAAAAAAACTACAGAAGGCAATTAGCGTTGCGTTTAAGATAAAAAATGGATGACGAGGGTAATTTACCAACGTCCAACCGAACATTATACACCATCAGCAATGAATATTATTAATAGTGACCTGTCTATAGTGTCTATAACGCGCTCGTATCTTTCCTCTTTCTCGTTGTATTGTGTTTTGAGAAATAAGAATATGAGATACGTTTGGTATGGTGCATACCATCATCTTTCGATCTCTTACATTCCATATTAATTTAAATATTATTTCAGTTGAGGCTATGCAGATGGATTTTATCAGTAGCGGAGGCAGACAGCATTTCCTATCGTACGGTGAAATTGAACTTGTGTGTTCAGAATATTATTAGGTTTTGAATCAGGGGTGGGTCCAGGGCGAATGCAGGGATGTATCCAGGATCTAACGATATTTCTTTAATAATTTATTTTGTCCTCGGCTAAGTATGGCATCAAGTCAAGTAAATTTAACTTTGGCGTGATTTATATCAAGTAAAGGGTTGGGGAAAATGAATTCAATTCCCGAATATTCAGAGGTTACCATAACCCTTCCACACGAACCACTGGTATTGTGACACAAGTAATCTGAATTTTCACAGAATTTAGTTTTATTGATTTGATTTTTTAAAGTTATATTTCGATTCCTGGATTCTATTTCAAGTTCCGCTTTATGGTTTGTTAATGGGAACTGAAACTTCATTTTGAAACCATAATAATATTTCAATATGATTCTGTGAATAAAAAACTTTTCAATTTGTTAGTTTTTCAAGAAAGTTTCATTTATTTTATTTATAATTGAACGGCTGTACCAAATTTCGATTGAATTTTCCATACTCTGTGTCATGACAGAGTGTACACATCTAAAACATCTGATCGAATATAAAGAAGCGATATTTACAAGCTGAAAATTATGTAAAGTGGAATTTGTCTGAAAATTTATTGTATCAACTATGTTCAAAATTGTTTCCTATATTCCTATAACTAATAGTATATTAAACAACAAGGTTTGAAATCGACTCTTTGCACATGAGCGAGACAAATTGATGGACTGAGCCAAAGGCGAGGTCCACAAGACGAGTGAGTGTGCAAAGAGGTTTTCAAACGAGTTTTTTACGATACTTTTTAAACGATTGGAAATGGGAACTTCACAAATCTAATTTTTTTCGTGAAACTCGTTTTTATTGAGAAAACTGCTGAAACTAATAAAAAAACTAGTTTTTAATATTTATGGTAACATTGTAGCATTCCTTCAAAATTACGCCAGGAAAAGCAGTATTATTCTGCAACTTCTTTTCTGTAATGGGGAATATTTTAGGTGACGCGTTATCAGTACATTTTTCCAAAGCATATCGTCGTTTTCCTGTTGGATTCCAGCAGACGATCCTTGTTCTGGTTCCATGAGAGGAGAAGACACTGACGACTCTATCTTTTCTGAAACTTTCATTTGATTTCTCAAATAGTCATCAACATAGCCCTCTGCAACTGTACTGGATTTCCATCCTCCATGTCGTTTGAGGGCTAGCAGATTTGAGCCAGAATTCACTAACATTGTGTCCCGTGTAAGATTCTTGATTCTCTAACATCAAAAACTTCTCTAGCCATGTTGCCAATTTTGTTAATACCAACGTTTTGGCTTTTACATTATCCGTTCCGCTAAAAAAAAACATGCCTGTCTTCAGATTGGGAGGGCGAAGAGCACAGTACTTCTTCAGGACGGTGTAAAGGTTTCCTGAAATTGTAAAGGATCTTGATATCTTCGTTTTTGTATTCTTCAGTTTGATCAGCATAGCACTGCCGAAATTTTTCTGGTCTTCTATTTTGAGATAACATAATTCCTCTCTTCGACATGCTCCAGAGAGTCCAACTGCCACCACCGCCTTGATAAGTAAATATTTGTCGTCTGATGCTGTCGTCAAAAACCGGCAGAAATAGTCTTCAGTGAGGATACGGGACTTCTTTGGGACGGTTTTCGGATTTCAGTTTGATTAACGCTTGCAACTTTCTATAGCTTCCCAGATCTATGTTGTGATTTGCACTTAACAATGATTTAATCATCGAATAAGTCGTCCACAATGTCGAGGATTTATATTTTTTGGAAAGTTCTTCAGAATATACCATCACTGCATCTTCCGAGAAGGTTTCGAGATTATTGGCCACTCTCCATTCCATAAATCGATTTTACTCAGCTCCATACCTGCTTCTTGATTTTGCTTTTTGCAAAATTTCCGCAGAATCCGACATTTTCTTCAACAAACTTCGGAAACAACAATTTTTTGAAGTATCCAATCAACAAAACCGTGACGGTTGCTATGGAACTCAGCCAACTTGAAATATTGCAGCATTAAGACGAAGGTTAGGAGAGAACAAATAATAATTCACAGTGAACGAGCGATGTGTTCGAAAAGATGACAGATCCGTGCGCAAAGTATTTTGCACACAGCGTGTGCAAAGTACCGCTTTCGGAGCGAGTTTTCCATGCACAAAACGTCATTTTCTGAGGCAGTCGTATGAAAAATGATTTATTTGATCTATCATAAGTAGTACTTATTGTACAGTTGTAGGAACCCCAGTTTTTTCATCATTTTGATAATATATTCAGTCGTACAATTTTAAATGAATCTCGATGGAGGAATTTTTTTGAACATCACAAGTAACTTGCAAAAATTTGCAAAGTGATGTATGCTCAGTGAATTATTCATGGCAGAAGGTTTAAAAACGTATTTCTCCACGTATATCTCCTTTTTTATTTATATAATATATATATATATATATATATATATATATATATATATATATATATATATATATATATATATATATATATTTTGTTTGGAGAGGTTCTTGAATCTTGTTTATTATAGTAGATTTTGTGGTTCTTGGGATTTGGATTCTTCAATAACTGGAGTTTCAATTTACATATATCAAAACGTTTCGCCCCTAGCTGGGGGCTTTTTCAATTGTTTATTAAAATAAAAATTTTTGTTAACATTGTGGGTTTGGTGTGTTCCTGAAAAGGAAAAACAATTTCATTTTTCATTTTTGTTCGATATTACACATTTTTGTTTTTTTTGTTTTATCAGGTGAAAAGTACATAACCTATGAAGTACGTACCTTGCCAACATTATTAACGGGGACGAATTACATATTTTAATATTTGTATGTTGTTTTGACTCGTTTAAAGTCATAATTGCGTTTTTTTCTTCATGAAAATTTGGTTCACTTTTGTGTTGTCGGTTCTTTTTCCTTGAGTTGGGAGGTGATCGTTGCAATGGCGATTGGATTTTCTGTGGTCCAAGTGTTTGGTTATGTTATTTAGATTGTCAAGGGTGATGAGGAAGGAAATGACGTATTCGTACAATGAAATTTGATTTGTTCTGTGTTGGAACGTTCGCGCATGGGCATTTGTGCTTTCTTTGTTGTTATGTTTGGGGGAGATAGGAGTTGTTTCTGGGGATTGTAATTGGTGTAGTTGATTAAAGGATCGTATGATAAATTTGGCTTAAGTTGTTGATGTCACGCCTGTCGTTCATTGTATTTTGGTTTTTCTCGATGTAAATCATCTCTTTAATAATTCTTTTATTGAGGTTAGGTTCGTATGCTAGAATATGGGTTTTGGAGAAGTTGGGGTTGTGGTTATCTTGAATAATATGTTTCTTTAACGCCGAAAAAATCAAGCATGGCGTTGAACAAACATATAATTCAAGATAACCACAACCCCAACTTCCCCAAAACCCATATCCTAGCATACGAACCTAACCTCAATAAAAGCATTATTAAAGAGATGATTTACATCAAGAAAAACCAAAATACAACACAAAAGTGAACCAAATTTTCATGAAGAAAAAAACGCAATATACTTTAAAGTCAAAACAACATAAAAAAAAGTAATTGTCCCCGTTAACAATGTTGGCAAGGTACGTACTTCATAGGTTATGTACTTTTCACCTAATAAAACAAAACAAAAATGTGTAATATCGAACAAAAATTGAAAAATGAACTTGTTATTCCTTTTCAGGAACACACCAAACCCACAATGTTAACAAATTTTTTTTATTTTAATAAACAATTGAAAAAGCCCCCAGCATGGGGCGAAACGTTTTGATATATGTAAATTGAAACTCCAGTTATTGAAGAATCCAAATCCCAAGAACCACAAAATCTACTATATATATATATATATATATATATATATATATATATATATATATATTTATATATATATATATATATATATAGATATCCTCTTGCACCCGTGAATGGAGAGTATAATGCCATTTTATAACAAAAAACAATGGTTGAAAATTAAAAAAAAAATCAAAACATGTTCTGTTGTTTGTCAAATTCGACAACATTTTGGGGAGCGCCGCTCGCCTGACCTCAGCTGTCCTGGTCAGAGCTGTAAGTAAAAGCAATTGCCGGATGCAATAAACATTTAAATAATGTGGAATGTTAAATTGATTGTGCAGTAAATGTACAAAAAAAGACCATTTCATTTCAGGCTGCTTGTGATAGATATTCAATTTCAAAGTGATGAAAACAATCGAACCTTGTTATATCCAAACTGGTAGATTCAGTCAGAACTAGTAGATGCAGTCAACACAGCTTTGAGGCACTTATCGAATCTCAATTATCAAACAAACTGTAATAAGAACACAAAGGACACAGTATTGTTTTCAAATTAATATCGGCCATCATTGTGAACTGGTCATTCACGTGAACACTGTTGCCAGGCCAAACAGTGTTTTCAAAATTCTCGCACGCGCCTATTGTGCATAACAAAGCTGTCTACGAACAGATTCGACTATTGCTTTCTGATTGGCTGGTGAATGAAGGATATTACTTAGCAACCAATCAGAAAACAGTAGTATGCGATGTGCACCAGAACTAATTTGAACATTCTTGTCTTTTTATTCTGCTGGATCTTACAACTGAACTGTTCCGTGTGTATTTTGAAGAGTGGAAGAATGAATGAAGTAGTAAATTTCAAATCTGGTTGGATTCTGGAGTTGCCAATCACGAGTCAGGAAAATACTGTGCATATCTAAAATGATATAATAATAATTAATTCTGGAGTCGCCAATCACGAGTCAGGAAAATACTGTGCATATCTAAAATGATATAATAATAATTATTTTTTTTATAGAATGCCATATTTTTGAAATTATATCGTGATATTAAGGCTCTAAATTGACTTGATTCATTGGTGGTAAGCTTTGTCTTTGAAATGCAGTCGAAGAGTTTTACATACCTGCTACAGGTGGTATGCTATTACATCGCGTTAAATGGTAAGTTAATGACAAATTCTCATCAATATTTGATAGTTATGTCAGATATTTCAAGAGAAATTATGGTGATAATATAAAAGTTGTATTTGATGGATATGAAAAGGAAACTACCAAAGTAGCGGAAAGAAAATGTCGAGCTTTAAAAATTCTTCAGTAAACTATGATTTTGAAGAAGATATGCAATTGAAAGTTGCGCAAGAAAAATTTTTCGCAAATGAAAATAATAAATCTAGATTCATTCCCAAGATGAGGTATTATCGCACAATTAATAGAAACTAAACAAGCAGATAGTGATGCGATTGGTGTGGCATATTGAAGTGTTGATAATATTATTCGCTTTAACTCCAGAAGGTTGAAAAATTTATCTTTTGAAACCACCCAAAGGTAAAATGCCACAAAAAGTCTATTTATCAGCCAGACTCAACAAAATGCCAAAAAATAAAAACCACTTGCTGTTTTTACATGCGTTCACCTGTTATGATAAAGGAAAAATTAAATTTGCTCAAAAATGTTAAGAAGACGAAAACTTGGAGGATGCTGCTAAAATATTTTCCAAAAACAATGGTAGAAGATGCTCCTACGCAATTGGCCAATTTACTATGTACTGCAGATTCAGCGATGGAACAACTGAAAAAAGTCCAATCGTGGGTAGGCAATTATTTGTCACCAATTAAATGGGGATGGAAGCTTGAAAATCACTCAATACCCAACCCTATGGATATTAAAAATAATATTCTGCAGATGTAAATCTGGCTATAAAGGGAATTGTGGGTGCAGAAAAACCAAGCTATTCTGCACGCAATATTATTTAGAGTGCAATGGTAATACTTGCAATAATCGCCCAACACCAATGATTACATATGATAATGATGTTAAAGTAAGGAAGAAATTGAAGAAAATAATTAAAATTATTTTCATCAAGTTTTTTTCAATAAATTTCTATTCAAAACGAACTGAAGTAGTGATATTGTTTTTTTCATTTTAATGTGCTACCTAGATTTTTTTATCGGCATTAAACTCATTATCTTGATTTTAAATGACTAGTTGATAAAATACATATATTTTCAAATATATTCAATTTTAGTTTAATTTTTCCGACAGAAATATTAAGTAAAAAATATTTCTGTTTTTTTTTTGTCATTTTGATAAATTTCCTGACTGAAGCGTCAATTTTTAATCTTTAAAGGTTGAAGTGCTTTTGATTATCAAAATCGGAGTAGTTTTGACCGGTACCGCATTATTTTTTCCTTTACTATCATGGGCCAATGGAAATAACTTTCATCGGATTTGATTCAATTCTGTTGATATAAGTATAACAAATGTAGTGCGTATCGAGTGTCATAAAATTAAATTCATAATTATTCAGATTTCTTCATTTTATACTTCTATCTGGATCGATGAAAAAAGTGAATTTGCGATTAATGTCGAATTTCATGAGTAACCACTTTAATAGGCTGAGAAAAAATTGTGTCTTAGATATTTTTCCCGTATGGAACGTTCTGCTGAAAAACGGAAATATTCAGTAGTCTTTCGATGAGTGGATTTTTGACAGATATCAAAGAAAAAACGATTTATCGCTTTGAGGCTCCACCCACAACTATTTCCATTTCTACACCGCTGCCCTGCATCTCTACGGCTTGTCATCGTTCTTTAATCTTTAAATATTATCTATGTCCGTTTCCTACTTCTCAACTACTCAGTCCTCATTTCTCAAAGCCACCTTGACCCAAAGACTCCATTTTATGTATTATTCCTCGTATTGTATTTTTCAGAAAAAATATCATGAATACGCCACTGCGAGTTTTTTTCCAACATGTATAGGAATAAATTCAATTTGTACGCCTCTCTTTCACTTGTGATCGAAGGTGTTCGATATGGGATAATTCATAAGAAAACGACATGTTACTTTCAGATGTGACTAATTTTGAAATTGAAAAATTAGATACTGGGATTGTAATAATGAATGAGATAATTTACAAATGAGTATTATTCAAGTCTACAGTCAATCACAGAAATCACCAATGAGAAATCGAGTCAACTTATTTGCATAAATATGTATATTCAATTGTTATGTCTTTGATAACCTGTTGATTGAGTGGTTTGTGAAAGAGATAACTAGAATAGAACCCGTCCCTTGTCCTTGTTACATTTCTGAAAATATCATTTTCCACGATCTCTTGCGGACTTTCATAAACTAACGGTTATTGCTTTGATTGATGAAATCACGATTGTCATTGCCTTCTAACACAAAAACGTGAATCATAACAAAATGATAATTCGCATTAAATGATTTGACACACCACTTGACCTTTTTGACGCATCACGAGTGTAGAGCTGTTTCGTGAAATTTGGATTGCTGGTCTGGGCTTCATTATACAATGCTTTCAAGAAGTCCAACTCCTGAAAGTACTTTTGGAAAAGCCAATGATTGAGCATGAAAAGGTCCGATTAGGGATTTTTAGACTATAATAAAATAAATTACTATTGAATCGGACTTAATTAAAGATGCCAAATATGTTGGTGATGATGTGGATGTTAACTGAAAGACACTCTGAAATTTCAATCCAAAAAGCATGTGACTGAAGGAGATGAGTCAATGGTATTGGTGGGAGTCAATTGGGCTCATGTGGATCATTTTTGCAAGTCCCTATTTGCCACAATCATATACCACCTGTCCGCCCTATTAATTTATTGATCTTCTATAGGGAGGGTGGACCATAGACCCTCTGCTATTTAGAGGAAGGCAAAGGAGGGGTATCCAATCCTATTGATTCGGGAAAAGGCCTAATATCGCTATTTCCACAAGAGATGAATGGGAAGACACAGCATCAAGCAGGTCCTATATCTAAAGATCGACCTGTCATAAAGATGCACGAGTGTACGGAGATGGAGTCTGAGAAATCTCAGGTTCCTGAGGCAAATACACGTCAGTGTTCCAGGCTGAAGTATATGCCCCATTGGCTCGTCTGGTTGTAGCCTCTGATGACACTTGGGCCTTTCGGTCCACTGTATCTCACCTGATAAGAATACAGATCCAGGATATCTAAGCTAGCTCTCCACTTGTGCCTCCCAGACCTTTGATTCACCATAGATCCTGAGTAAGGACCACTTCGATGTTCCTCATAGCGAGCTGCAAGTACTGCCGGGACTACCTTTCAACAACCGTACAGTGCTGTTCTCTTCCGATCCTGTAGTACGCTCTGGAAGAAATATCATTAACCGATAAGGTATCTTTGGTATCCAGGAGTAAGGGGTTGGTCCAGCCCTGCAGTGCACCCTGCACAGAGATAAGGCTGATTACTCCGAGATTTCGTCCTGTTTCTGAGAGGCTTCGTAGGTCTATTTTCCATGCATCCGCACCCCGTTCACCCCAAACCACGTGAAGGAGAAGTTGGTCTCCAAAGGGCTGCTCTATGTCAGTGGGTAAATCTGAGGTGCAGGAGCAGAGACTCAAAGACTCAGGAACTCCCACAATACCGAAAGGTGTCCATAAGGAGTTTTCTCCACTTCCAAAAAAATATATGCTATACTCACTTGTGTCCAGAAAAACTTCGATGAAAATCGAGGACCTCTAGATATCTGCTCGGACAGCAAAGCATCTATAAATGCACTGGGATCAAATGAGATATCATCAAAAATGGTGTCCGAGTGCAGATATGCAACTGAAAGTTCAGCAAAAACAAGGCAGGTCAGCCACATATGGGTCTCAGGACATGGGAATGAAGAGGTAGTCCGACTAGCCAAAATGGGATCGGGAAAATCTCCAATCAGAACGAAACCATCCTAGGGAATACCCAGCAGCATCGTTGTCTCCAATGGCTAGGAAAATAGTTCAACAAAACATGGCAAAACACGCCATGCATGAGATAATCGTAGCTACCTATAAAAGTGACTCGGAAAATACTAACGTCACTAAATAGACGGGATATCAAGACCGCGACTGGGCTCCTAACGGGACACAATCACATGGAACTCATCGGGATCACAGACAATTTCCAGTGCAGATGGTGCCTGGAAGATGATGAGACAACAACTTTGGGAACATAATTTAGAACGCAGATTTTGTCAAAGAGATTCAACTGAAGAAACTGTTGAGTTTATTCAGGAAAATCGGCATACCCAGCCTAATCTCAAAACATGTGGGCGCACAATAAGCCCAAGCAGAGAGGCACAAATACACTGGGTTCTTTAGAACCAGACCACCTTGTGCGAAGAGAAGAAGGGTACGTTATCTTCTTGGAGCCGGGCTTTTCCGAAGACGTCTTAGTCCACCATATGCTCCACATTCATAAAAGAAGAATTTCTCCTTCCGACATATTGTGCCACGTGGATTATTCCCAACTTCCATCACAGTTAAGTGCATCCTGAAATTGCAGTGATTGATCAAAATTCCGACTGAAAGTTAGAGTAATTTGAGCGTCAATTTTTTGTCGCACCCTGATATTATCAACTTTGTCTACAGTCGTATTTTTTGCTCTATTGCTCTTTGTATGCTCCAGTACACACGTACATACACAGATGCTTAGATTCAATGCATACCAAACTTCCTGGAGGAGAGGTCACCTGTTCCTCTTCTCACTTCTACCTTTCTGGAATTTTTATAGAGATCCCTTTTTTATTTCTGATTTTGGTATCACTATAAAACTCTGGACCATTTTGTCTTCACCGGCCGTCCGGGCTCAGACTCCATCGTCGGTTGATCGCTTCAAGGGTCCGTTCATGACTAGATACCAGGCTTGCACCTGCCTTGTGGGCAATCCCTCTCTCTTCGATATTAGCTCTCCTTTCAAAGACGCTTTTATTTATCTATGCTATATGGCCGTTTCTACCCCGTAGAACAGTATGGATAAGGCCCCTGACGTCTGTTTTGCCATTGCCATTGCCATTTTCTACTCCCGTATTTATAATACGTGAATTACATATCTGCTACCGATTTATTAATATTGTCCATTTTAACACGGATTTTCATTTCGAAACATATTTTGGCCAATACAAACACTTATTTGGGGATAATTTGGAGGGCATTGTTTGATATTTAATTTTAATCGACATTCAATCTCAACGCTCCAAAAGTACCTATAAGTATGTCGAGCAGAGAAGAATTATTTTGTACACCACCAGAAATTCTTGTTTTTATTTTATTATTTATTGATCGTAGAACAAATATTGTAAGCAACGATCATGTAATGGCTATTGATACACTCGCACACGCACTTACCTCGTGCTCATGTATCAATGGCTATAATTACATGATCGTTGCATAATATACTAATAATATCGAACAATACTCCAGACTCCATTTCCTGCAGTAGAGTGCTTTTTCCATCCTGTACACACCTCTCAAAGGACGGTTCTAATTCTGGTGGATATGTTGATTTTTCTGGAAGAAGTTCTTTGCTGTGACTCAATGTACCGTAGAATTCCTTTTAGTCCCCCAATGATGGTTGTCCTCTTTTGTTCGCTCTTGTATTCTTCGTGTGGATAATTTTTTTTGATCTGCTCCGATTCCTAAGTGGACCATGTGGAAATTGGACCTTGTTATGTTCCGCATCACCATCCTCCATCAATTACCCCCCTTCAAATCCGTTGATAAAGATTGGCTCCATTTCTCTGTTCAATATCTCAGGGTTTGTCATTATGTTCCTCTACAATGGACCCTCAAGATGGATTCTCCGCTACCTACAACTATCTCATGCCTAATGCCACCTACCATAAACTCTGCTCCCTCAGTCCTCAACTAAAAAAAACATGTTTTCAAAACTAATGTGAAATATTTGTTAAAACTAAGAACACTTCTACTCATTCTGCTATCGTATCCCAACTTCACTTACCTTCATGTGTTCAATGACAAGGAGATCATGGGGTGGGGTGCTGACTTTCGGTGTGCCTGGAGGTGTCCAGTGTAGAGGAGGTGTCCAGCGTAGATGAACTGTCAGGATGATCAGTTCGAAGTACAGCTCCCAACCTGAATCATCCAATAGCTTGGCTATCTACCGCAAAGATACGATGTCACCTCCAGGGCCACCTGTTGTCTCCAGATGCTCCAAGTGCGTGGTTTTGAAGAGGCAGCATACAAGATACTTTCTCAAAGTTCCTAATCTAGAAGCTTATCATCTCCTACTCCATATGGGAGAATACTTTCGGAATCAATATTCATTGAAATCGAATGACTTCTAATTGACATAGAAAGTCATTAAAATGCAACTGTTGAGGCGTCTCCATACCGACACCATGATTTTGAATAGTTTTTTTATTTTCAATGCATTAAATTAGGAATTCAACAATATAAAAATATATTGTCAAATGGATTTAATCGGTTTAGGAGTTGTTATAACATACTGCTAGTAATACAAGCAATGACAAAAATAAATAGCGTATTCAGGAAAAGTTATGCATGCATTTCAAAACATTTTTCTTCTCATTGCATTCGAATTCAGCCTATTTCTGGGAAGTTGAAGGGGGAGCAAGCTTCCATAGCATTTCTGGTTAGGCTACTGATTCTCGTTTCGAACGTATTTGTTATCGCAATACACGATAGAGAATAACAGAAATGTATTCATAGAACAAATATGGTGATAAATTTTATGGTATAGAATTGACAATGAAAACATGGTTCAGGAAAGAACTTGGTCAGAAGCTATAGTAGGGAAATATTAATGTACAAGTTGACCCCTAGAAAAATTTGTGGAAAAATCATTACTTTGAGCACCTTTTCTAAACAAAACAATTTTGAAAGTGAATTATATCCGAATGTGTTCTATAGATCACACGTGCTTCAGTTTCTCGTCGTACTGAATATATTACTTAGGAAGTAGAAAAACAATGTGGAATGCAAGAATTCTATCAAAGAGAACAGGAAATTATGGACATCTCGAGAGCAGGTTATCAGGAATAGTAACTACCATTAATGAAGGAAGTAGGGAATACCGGCCAAAAGATTAACTCAAAAATGACACTCCTCGACAAGAACACCTCCATGAAAGACGGAGTGAAACAGACTATGTCTTAAGGAAAATTATTATTGACAGGAGATAAAAGTCAATTTTTGTCTAAGTTTCAAAGATATATGACAGGAATCTTATCTTTGGAATATGTCCACCGCAATACCTAAGAAAAATAAGTATTAATTAGCGGCTTGTTGGATTTTAACATATAAGATGACGTTAGATTCGCCTCCCTATGACATTTAAATATGGCGTCGGCTTAACTATTGTAGCAAAATGCAATATCTATTTTGAGTAAAATATTTACTTTTCCAAGATTCGTTGGGATTCACAGTTAACCATGAAATTGCAACCGAACCGATGGTCATAAAATAAGATATTTGAAATTTTTTATTTTCATTTTCGTCGAGTGCAATCCACAGCGGCACAGATTTAATTTTTCCTTCGAGTCCCGAAAAGGACTACTACCCAAACAATTTATATGGGTAATAAAAGTGCGTAGTTCCGCTCACACGGGACCCGGGATATTATAATACAGTCAGAGTAGGATATAATATTTCACAAAAAGTTAGTTTTCATCGCCGGCAGACATGAGGAAAAGTTAAATTATTGTCTTGAAATGCTATTTAATATATGCAAAGGATGAGTTATGAAACATTTTCTTGGAGAATAGTTATAGAACATAGATTAATGTTAGAAATAAGTAATCAGATAGGCGAGGAGACACGTTTTTTGCCCACAACATGTGATTTTTTTGATCTCCTCGTCTGTGAGTATGAAATATTGTATTAATGGATATAACTGTGGTTAGGAAAAATAATTGTTTGAAAGTATATCATAGATAGGAAATATAAAAAATCGCTTGGCAATTTTTTGTATACGGTTTCAAGTTTTATTACTGGGATACTCCATCCCATAAAATTAGCCTGACCATTCTTGTACCAGGAAACCGAATAATGTTTCACATATGTTGGTAAAATGAGTAAACAAGATTTTCCATGGGCCGATCGAAGAAACAAGTTCGGTGCGAAGTTTGAGACAATACACACCTCTCTCTCTGGCATTCAGTGTTTTTTTAGTTATATAGGCCTTGCCCTCTGAAATAAATCGAAATTTCGTACCATTCAACAGTAATAGCTCAATTCATAATAAGTTCAATTGATTAAAATTCATTACTATTCAAATATTAAGATTTCTCGTGAGGATATTCTTTCTGTTATTGTATTAGTTATATGAGGCACCAAACCACAGATAATTCATTCAACTGAGCTAAATTAAATTCAACGGTTCCAAATGCTCAATCAATATTTTTATTCGAACGAATGAGAGAGAGTTAAGAGAAAAAAGGCGTCTGAACCTTATTCAGTATAAAAGTCACAGGTCTCAAAGAAATTAATAATAAGTCTTCTTGGAAATTGAGAAACTAACTAATAAATAATAGTTTGAAAAAACTAAACAACACGCTTTTATAGAAAACCAGACTAAAAAAATAGAAAATAAGAAAAAAAATTATTTCATTTAAAAAAAAGCGTGGGGTGCATGGTATCGCCTCGGTGTGTAATGTACTATATAATCATTGATACCATGCACCCCACGCTTTTTTTAAATAATTTTTTTTTTTCTTATTTTCTATTTTTTTTAGTCTGGTTTTCCTATAAAAGCGTGTTTTTCAGTTTTTCCAAACTATTATTTATTTCCTACTTTTTAGTGTGGTTTATTTATAAAAACTATTATTTTTATTATTTTTTTGCAAATTAAAAAATGGAATGATCTTATCAAATTAGGTAATCATAATCTCCGACCCCAAAAACCCCCCCATACCAATTTTGGATAGAATCAGACCATAATCACAAAACTCGGCCGCCATTTTAAAGCCGCCATCTTGAATTTTTCAATTTTTACAAAAGAATCATAATATTCGACCCCAAAAACCCGCACATACCAATTTTCAATAGAATCAGACCATAATCACAAAACTCGGTGGCCATTTTGGAGCCGCCATCTTGAATTTTCCAATTTTTACAAAAGAATCATAATATTCGACATCAAAAACCCATACGTACCAATTTTGAATAGAATCAGACCATAATACAAAACTCGGCCGCATCTTGAATTTTCCAATTTTTAAAAAGAATCATAATATTCGACCCCGAAAACCTCCACATACCAATTTTGAATAGAATCAGACCATAATCACAAAACTCGCCACCATTTTGGAGCCGCCATCTTGAATTTCCCAATTTTGACAGAAGAATCATAATTTACGACTACGAAAACCCTTAGATACCAAATTTGAAGCGAATCGGAACATAATCACAAAACTCTTACGCCATATTGGAGCCGCCATTTTGTTTTTTTTTCCACACAAAAATTTTGGTGATTCTTTATAAAATTTTATCGCATTTTCGAATCCACGCCAATACAACTCTTTCCAAGGGAATTTGGTATCGCAATCCGCTCGGCGATAAAAATGATTATGTTTGAAATTTCCATGAACTATTTTTTTTTCTAAGTAATTCATTTATCAAAAAGACAACATATCACTTGTCACACTATCAAATCGAATCAAATTATCACTTAAATGCGGGCGCGAGGGGCTGCCTGTCGAGGTGAGCGATCCGATATGGGTAGACACGTGAGGGTAGACGTCGATGACGGTTGTCTCTGAATGCTTTTTTTAGCTCGGCCTAAGCGACATAATTAGTAAGTATTAATAGGTATTCTATTATTCAGGTACGAAAATCTTGTTCTATTTGAAATACAAATGTTCAGTTTATACAAATGAGTAATCCCATTTTTAAGTTGACTAAAAAAATATCATAGGGATTAAAAAAACTCGTTCATTGATGAAACCTAAGCATACAATTAAAAAGACTATAATATAAGTTAAACTTGGATGTTATAAGGTATCGCAGGTAATAGATTTTCACTTAAAGTCCACCACCAAATATATGTTGGTTATTGGTTTGCCCCCGCCTGCATAACATTCAAGTTATATTTATATTATTAGTATATTAAAGTATAAGTGGATAAAAAGGGCTTTAAAACACGCGCGATTTTTCGAGCACGACGGCGCAGCCGGAGTGCTCGAAATAGAGCAAGTGTTTTTAAGACCAGTTATCCACGAATACTTTACGTTATTTTTTTTTATTGGTGCACTTAATGGTATTATTACTACAAAAAATAGAAACAAGAACTAATAATGCAAGAAGGTTGAATTCGTGATGTGACATCAGTATACCTTTCGTTGTCATGGAAATGAGAAAAACATTCATTTGCAATTTGTTACCACAGATCAATATTTGTTGTCACCAGAGCTCAAAAATGAATTATTCTAATATCGATTTTTTGAATAGTGAGGCAGAATCGCGGTTAATACCGCGAAAATCCAGTGATATATATAAAAAAGAATATGAAAAGTTCATCAAATGGATGGAGGAGCACATATAAATGGACGAATTGTTAGTAATATATTATTTGACGTTACAAGTTACTCCTGTCAGATCAATAATCAAAAATTTGTCATTTAGACTTCACGTTTCTCGATTTGTTGATGTTGTCATGGTTACCTTTAAAAAACGCGCGTTTTTTAAAGTTCGATTTAAACACGCGGAGGCGTGCTTTAAATGGGTAAAAAGGGGCACCAATAAAAAAAAATATATTTGATTATTTGCTCAAGTAGATATTGTACAAAAATCATTCCATGGTACATTCTATATTGCTGAACAAAATCCATAGATTATCGAGATAGTTTTCATTGAAACTACTTCATTTCCATACTCGTTTTTTATCCGGCACCAAGTAGAAATTATTCGAATTAGTTGTTGAAGCAGTTAATTTTGTCCGGCAATATATTTTATCGTTAGTTGTACGCGCGAATAAAATATTTAGAAAAATACCTAAAAGGGATAATAAATAGCCGGTTTTATCACAAAACCGCATTAGAACACCTAATAGAATTACCAGCCAGTATAAGTTAGATTTAAGACAAGGCTAAATATATTCATAGCCTCTGAGAAACATTAACTTGTATAGCGCAACGATCATGATTTTGCTTTTAACTCTAATTAAAAGGATTTCCACTTCCCAACGAGAAGATTCGAGATATTTGGTGTGTTTTGAATAAATCCCGGATTGATAGCGATGTTCTGGCAGTAGCTCTGGAACTAATTAAAAAAATAAGACACTTTAGCGTTTATCGGTTTAATGTAAATTTTAACACTATGGACTTTGCAGATTGTTCTCGGAAATGACAAGTACACAAACTACGCCTTTAAATGAGCTCGTAACATAGATATCTGATATTGGAAATGATACGGACCACCTCGGTAACGTTTCCAAAGGACATAAACTAGTGGAAGGTACAGTGTAAAATCATTGAACACATTGGCCACGTTTATACCGTATGAGAATTTGGTAACCTTACCAAGTGTATGTGACCAAATTCAAACTAAATGTGTTAGTAATCGTTTGTTTACATCGTGTTTTGTCAAATGATTAATTAACCAACTTGGTTCTGGTTTGGTATTTATTTAGTCATGTAACTAAGAGAAAGGTTTGAAACTCTGCTATCTAATTCGGAATTGTGTCATCTGTCAATGTCAGTGAGCTCAGGCTGCTTTCCTTATTATATTAAATACAATTATTCACCTCCCAAAATGTATATTAGAGAATTATTGGTAAAGAGACTAATAATTAATAATTTGCGAAGTGTCAAATTGACGAAAATAATAAAGTTTCGCAGAAAAATGCTGAAAAGAAGCCAAGAGTTAAGAATGAAACAGGTAGTTTATGAACATACTTTGAAAATCATTTGATTTATGTTGTCTCCTATTTGATTTATTTCAGTTGCACTCTATCATGGCTCTCTGCAGCACTTCTTTAGGAATACTTCCATTAAAATATGAAAGAAGTTTGTGGATGAAGCCAAGGAGTAATGACTTTTGGGAGACCATAGTTTTAAATGAATTTGATGAAGCACGTTGGGTAGAAAGCTTCAGAATGAAGAAAAAAACTTTCTTCAATTTCTGTGCTAGATTGAGAGATAAATTGGCTCCCAAATTCAATGCCTTGAAACCCAGAAAACCAGTATCTGTTGAGAAACAGGTTTACTTTATACAAATTGGCAAGCTGCTCTGAATATCGTGTAGTAGGAGATGTTTTTGGTATTCATAAATCTACTGTGAAAAAATGTTTTTATAAAGTTGTAGAAACAATAAATAAGTACATGAGTTCGACCTACATTGTAATGCCGAACTTGGAAGAGTGTCAAGAAATTGCTGGGTATTTTGAACAGTCCTCGAAAATTCCTCAAATAATAGGATGCATTGATGGATGCCATATTCCCATACTGGCACCAGCTGATGGATATAGAGATTATGTCAATAGAAAAGGGTGGCCATCGTTCAATTTTCAGGCAGTAGTAGATCATCGGTGTAGGTCATTATTATCAAGATTATGTATGATGAATTTGTTTCAATTTTTCTTTATTATAGATTTCGAAATGTTTGTGTGAAACATCCTGGGAACACCCATGATGCTGTTGTTTTCAAACAATCTGGCTTGTTCAAAAATTATGAACGTTTAATTCCTCATGTAATGATCTGATTGCAAAATATATTTATATTCCTCAATTGATTTTTGTAGAGACCAGTACATTTTCATGGAAAAAATATACCCTTCATGATTGTTGGGGATCCTGCATATCCACTCTTACCATGGTTGCTGAAGGGTTATCCAGGTTCAGTAACACTACAGCAGGAATCGTTCAATGTTCATCTCAGCTCAGCTAGAGTAACAGTGGAAATGGCATTTGGGAGATTAAAAGGAAGGTGGCGAATTTTGTTAAAAAGGATAGATGTGCATTATTCCTTTGTGCCAAAAATAATTAATGCCTGCTGTATTTTACACAACTTTGTAGAATTGAACAATGAAATATTCATTCAGGCATGGCTCAATGATGTAATGAATGCTGAAATCATATTTCCACAACCTCAGCAACCTGTATTAAGGAGAATGGACATGAATGCCTCTGAAATAAGGAACCATCTGAAAAATTATTTGGAAAATAATTTCCCACTTAGACAGACAATAAGAAATTGAAGAAACGTGCATAACACTAAATATTTTATTGTTAATTCATTTTATTTGTAAAAGTATATTGATTGAATGTCACTTCAAGCATGTGATTTTTATTATTTCCATAAAAAAAAAAAGAAAAAACCTTTTTTTTAAAAAAAAAATTTTTAATAAAATAAAATTGGAATAAAAAATTAAAAAAAATGCCATTTTGGCCAACAAAAAAACTAACATTTTAAAGAAAAATCATCACAATTTTTTAACTATATATCAAGTAGAAACTAAAATAACCCCACTATAGAAAAATAAAAACATCTTTCAGGCTGTAGAAAACTAACACCTCAGTCTTTGGGAAGGTTGAAGTAATAACTATCAGTCTTTAAAATCAGTCCGAAGATTCTTCATCAGAATTGTCCCTTTTTTACTAGTGGAAGGAATGGAGTAGTCCTTATGGTTATCATTAACTTCTGCAGTTTGACCAGAATTGTGGCCCCTACTGAAATGGTTGACGTGAGGTACATATGAATACTGTGGAATGGGTGGCATTTGCTGGTACTGAAATGTTCTCAGAAGCATCTCCATCTGAGACTGCTGAAAAGCATGCTCCCTTTCTAGCAGTTCCGATTCCCACTCCCTTTGTTTTTCATTTTCAGATTTCATTATTTCGGCATTGACTTTGCTCTGACTTTCGCAAAATTCTGATAGCACTTTCAAGGTGTTTTTTTGAATTACTTCAATTTGGTCAGAGTAACTTTTTTTTCCCTTTCTATTCATTTTATTTATTTTTCCATGCTTGTTCTCTTTACTATCATCTGCCTGTGGATCGTGTGTTGCATTTTCATCCACAATTATTACTTCTACAGGAGTGAACTCTCTTTGAAAGTCTGTTGGAACCTCTAAAATATATACAGCCATATCAAATACAAGTAAAAATGTTGAAAAATACATTTCACAAGATAAGTATGAATTACCATGTACTATAGCTTCCACAAATGTTTCTGCTGTTTCGTTCAATTCCAAGGAATCCCCAAACTCGAAATCGTTCCCGGTATCAACTGTAGCTTCTGAATCAGGGACAGTCGAATTCGGTCGATCTCCATATATGTTATCCATTTCATCGAAATGTGTAAACCACTTTCTATCACTACCGCTCTTAAGATTGTCTCTTTTACATTTAAAATATAGCTGTTTCAATTTAGTCATTTTTAATTTCATTTGTGCTGCATTTTTGGAAAGCCCCTACTAACATGTCTTCTTAAGGCTCTTAAAATGTATGTGTTTAAATTTTTGCCATCCAATAGTGTTATAATTTTTTTGTCTAAAAATATTTGGAGAAACGCACTGGTTTCTTCATCAGTCCAATTAAGACCTTTGGACTTCTTTTGAAGAGGTTCTGAACTGCAGCCACTAGACATTTTTTATGAAAAATACTAATAAAAATATATAAAATAATTTTCGCGGTTATGATGAAACTAAGGTTAGGATTCCTAACCTTAGTTTCCTTAGGAATCACAAAATTCACAAAACATATTTTTTACTAACTCTCTCTCGCTCTCTTTTTTGTGGCTACTTCCATTCGGTGCATTCAGCCAGTGCGATAACCACACTACAACAGAACGCTTAGCAATCTTTCAAACCAAAATTTACAGTCAGGTTGGTAAAACTTATCATAGTGTTTACACCATCTTAGTCAACTTAGTATTATAGTCTGGTACACAACAAATTTCGGTACCAAACCAAGCTAGTTACTTGACCAAGTGCACAGTTTATACCACACTGACTAATATAATTTGGTTGGAATATAATCATTAGTCTGCATACCAAGGCACGGTATAAACCTGGCCATTGATGGTATCATTCGAACCAGATTTCTATTGAGTGATTGTATTAATTCTACTTACTTCATTCAATAAATTACAACTAGGACCGTATTTTTCACCTCATATTATTCTTTGATTATATCTCTCAAAACGGGAAACAATAAGAATTGGAACACGGAAAGTCATAACATTGTTGAGAGATGGATATAATTAGAAATATATCAAATCGAGATGGCAAGTAAGAGGTAAGTAAGATGGTCGGGACAGAAAATGATAGACAAAGGGAAATATGCAATCTGGTATACTGGTAACAAGAAAAAGGATGCGAAGGAAAGACATTTATGATAATAAAAAAATAATAAAATGTATTGAATCCTTCACGATCATTAAAATGACATATGATACGTCAGACAGCAATTGAAATTCACATACAGTCAACATCTATACATAAAAATATAACATTTCACATTCAACATCTATACATAATAATATAACAATTTCACAAGTCAGATGGAGATACATATTATTGATTAATATACTCATCAGTTCTATAAAAGCAACCATTGATCAAGAATTCAAGACAAAGCAAGCAATGGGATATTATTTTATGAAATAATGTAAAATAAACCAAGACCTATTTCAATAATCATTTGGATATTTCCCAACAGAAACTGCGATAATCATGGGAAACAAATTTTCTATGAGAAAAAAATGATGGAATGGTACCAATGGAAGAATTTTACAGAGATACACACATCACACATGTGTCAGAAAAAATAGAACATTCATTCACTGGAGGATACAAACAGCATTTCTATTTTTCTATAAACCTCAAACTCTACAATCAAAAATTGGAGAAGAGTTCAGTTCTCTCTGAACACTTTTAAAAAACAGAAATTCTATTTTTGTATAAACCTTAAACTTTTCAATTAATAGTTGGTGAAGGATCCAAATATCCCTAAATTATTTCAAATCAAAAGAAACTATAACCAGCACAAAATGATATAGACGGCACTTACTTGGGTTTCAATCACTTAGAAAAATAATATCTAATATTCTACTTTGAAATCCAGAGATGATAAAATACAATGTTTGACGGCGGAAGGAAAACACAAATGGTATCTGTTTGACACGAGCGAATAAACTTCAAATGAAAGGAGCATACAAAGTCAACAAAAATGATTAATTTTCATGAATGGTAATTTACAGCGATTTTTGATTTGTGTGTACATTGATTTGTTGAAAATATAAACAGGATGTTCATAAAATCAGATGTGGAATCATCTGCGACTGAAAGATAAACTTTAGTCACTATCTTCCATCGTCAAGATAACCTCTTGTGGGGTATTCATGTTGAAAAGGGAAACATTCTCAATTGAATATTGATAGAAAGATTTTTCTGTGAATTGAAAAATCCACGATCAAAATGAAGTTATTTTGTGAATGTCTAACAGAAAACAACTACTTCCCCGGCTAAATCCACGCTGGACATTGAACTACATCTGATAGATATTCTGAAAAGGCCCTAACTCAAAAGAAAAAATCTGAAATTGAAAATTTGCATTTTCATTCAGATAGTTATTTGATTTTCTATTCCAGTCTCAATTAAGAACTCATAAAGATGAATGAGGCAAAGAAGAATGTTTTCCAAAAGAGAGTACTCACCAGAAATCATTCGTAACATTGACGCAGGAGGGACATCGCATTCACTAGGTCTTCAATACATTTTTGTCGACGAAAATCTATTTCACGCTTCCACGATCATCAGGAAGACCGGAAGAAATGGGAAACACATTTTCAAGAAGCAATCTCACTTTGCAAAGATGGAAAAAGTTAGAATCATTTCTTTTGGAGAGACACTTTGAAATTAGTGTTTTCTGACATTGAAACCTGTCATGGGGTATGATAGATTGATTTGTTGAAAATATAAACGGGATGTTCATAAATTCAGATGTGGAATCATCTGCGACTGAAAGATAAACTTTAGTCACTATCTTCCATCGTCAAGATAACCTCTTGTGGGATATTCATGTTGATAAGGGAAACATTCTCAATTGAATATTGATAGAAAGATTTTTCTGTAAATTGAAAAATCCACGATTAAAATGAAGTTATTTTGTGAATGTCTAACAGAAAACAACTACTTCCCCGGCTAAAGCCACGCTGGACATTGAACTACATCTGATAGATATTCTGAAAAGGCCCTAACTCAAAAGAAAAAATCTGAAATTGGAAATTTGCATTTTCATTCAGATAGTTATTTGATTTTCTATTCCAGTCTCAATTAAGAACTCATAAAGATGAATGAGGCAAAGAAGAATGTTTTCCAAAAGAGAGTACTCACCAGAAATCATTCGTAACATTGACGCAGGAGGGACATCGCATTCACTAGGTCTTCAATACATTTTTGTCGACGAAAATCTATTTCACGCTTCCACGATCATCAGGAAGACCGGAAGAAATGGGAAACACATTTTCAAGAAGCAATCTCACTTTGCAAAGATGGAAAAAGTTAGAATCATTTCTTTTGGAGAGACACTTTGAAATTAGTGTTTTCTGACATTAAAACCTGTCATGGGGTATGATAGATTGATTTGTTGAAAATATAAACAGGATGTTCATAAAATCAGATGTGGAATCATCTGCGACTGAAAGATAAACTTTAGTCACTATCTTCCATCGTCAAGATAACCTCTTGTGGGGTATTCATGTTGAAAAAGGAAACATTCTCAATTGAATATTGATAGAAAGATTTTTCTGTGAATTGAAAAATCCACGATTAAAATGAAGTTATTTTGTGAATGTCTAACAGAAAACAACCACTTCCCCGGCTAAAGCCACGCTGGACATTGAACTACATCTGATAGATATAAAAAAGAATGAAAGTTGTAGAGCTCATTAAGCTCTATCAAAAGACTTGTAGTTTGCCAATATTGGTATGAAAATTAAAGATTAAGATTTTCCTTTAAATGTTTGAACAGCCCCCATTTTGAAACTTCCGGACTGAACTTATCCGAGGCATTGATATAAAATATTTTTGTGCCCAATTTCGTTCCATTCGGTTGAAAAATGTGACCTACACTTTGTTAACAAATCCCGTTATATCCCATATCCAGGGTGTTAGTGAATAAGTGCGACAAACAGGGGGTGATTCTGCATGAAAAAATAATGACAGTTTACCATATAACTTTTGTCCGCAAATGCTTCGTTTGCCAAGATACGGGGTGTTATAGTTTTTCTTAAAAACTGACTATTTATTTATTGCTCTGAAACCGGTTGAGAAATGAAAATGACATTTGGTGAGTTCTAAGAGGTAGTTATTGCATTTTTTTACATGCAATCAAGAATTTTATGTTCATCAATGGCGCGCATACGGGTAATGATCTCAATTTTGTTTTTAATTCCTCGTTCAATTTGTGACAAAAAATCTCTCTTGCCTTTTTTTCGTATGGGGTGCCGTTTTTATGGAAAAAAATTAAACATCTTAACGCGTATTCTTCATTTCTTTAATACATTATCAAGAACTATCTAATACAATAACGTTGAACCAGAACAATAACAGAAAATAACACTAATAAATAAATAGGCGCAAAGCTACAACAAATATTCAAAATGACCTCTTTTAGACGTGATTCAAGATTCAACTCTTCGCCCATTAATTGTCGTATTCGCGCAAATATTCCTGGTGTATTTCTTATTGTCTCACAACCGGCTCTAATTCGATTCCTCAGGTCTTCAACATTTTCGACGGGAGTGGAATAAACTAATGACTTAAGAAAACCCCAAATGCAAAAATCTAAAGGATTCAAATCCGGAGATCGAGCTGGCCAATGTTCCGTACCTCCCCTACCTATCCAACGATTTGGATATACTGTATCTAAGTGATTACGTACAATAATGCTAAAATGGACTGGTGCACCATCATGCATGAACCAGAAGTGTTGTCTCAGCTGTAGAGGAATTTCTCCAAGAAGAACAGGTAACTCTTCCTGTAGGAAATTAAGGTAAGAGTCGCCTGTTAGTCGTTGTGGGAGGCAATCAACTCGAGAACTGCTTCTCCTAGTAGCACAGTTCGTACTTCTCGAGGGCGCCCGCAGTCAGCCGTTTGTTTCTTAAATGTACCATTTTTGCGCAAACGTTGGTGAAGACGAGCAAATATTGTGTGATGGGGTACTCTACATCCTGGATATAACTCAGCATACAATCCTCTAGGTCTAGGTAGTAGAGCTTGCACACGTTGAATATGAAACTGATACAATTGCTGTTCTTTAAGAATTTTAAATACAGTGCAGTTGCTCACATTCAGTATGTTGGCAATTTTTCGAGTACTTGTTTCAGGTGACTCCGCAATTAACTCGAGAACTGCTTCTTCTAGTTCACAGTTCGTACTTCTCGAGGGCAGTCAGCCGTTCGTTTCTTGAATGTAAAATTTTTGCGCAAATGTTTGTGAAGACGAGCAAATATTGTGTGATGGGGTACCCTACGTTCTGGATACAACTCAGCATACAATCGTCGAGCTTGCCGAACATTTCCATTACTTCGACCATACACAAAATGCATGTCTGACAATTCCGCATTTGTATAATTTTCGATTCTTTTCAATAAAAGAAAGATTAATTACTTATTATCATTAATGTTATACCAAACTGAAAGCTAAAAAATGAAGAAACACTAATTTGACATTCCGTTGAAATACTCGTATTCAACAGAATGTTGACAGTAGCCTACTAGCATCGCTACTAGATAATGTATCAAAGTAATGACAAATACGCGTTGAGATGTTTTATTTTTTTGCATAAAAACGGCGCTCCATACGGAAAAAAGGCATGAGAGATTTTTCGTCACAAATTAAACGAGGAATTCAAATTATTTGAAATATCCCAGTGGCGTACCATTTTTTCCTTTGAAAAAATTGAGATCATTACCCGTATGCGCGCCAATGATGAACATTAAATTCTTAATTGGATGTCAAAAAATGCGCAATAACTACCTCTTAGAACTCACCAAATTTTATCTGCATATCTCGACCGGTTTTGGAGCAATAAATAAACAGTCAGGTTTTAAGAAAAACTTCAACACCCCGTATCTCGAAAAACGAAGCATTTGCGGACAAAAGTTATATAGCAAACTGTCATTATTTTTTCATGCAGTATCACCCCCTGAAGTTTGTCGCACCTATTCACTAACACCCTGTATATTGGTATATTGGATGGTATTTTTGGGTTCTGGGGACCATGTTCGGTGAAGATATATCAATTTTTTCTGAAAGTCTCGTGATGACGGGAACAATAGGTAGTATATCTATTGATATCTATTTGAAGGAATGCGTCAACTTAAACTAGAAAATGAAAAAGCAAAATAGAATATAAGAAATGAAATAAAAAAAAAATCAAGAAGGTAACCATATAGACGAAGATTGGACAGTTATTGAGGAAGGTATAAAAATGAAGCAGGAAAAACCATTGGATATAAAAAAAATATGTAAATCACTGGTTTGACCTAGAATGCGTGGATTCGATAGAAAAGGTTAAAAATCAATCGGCTGAGCACAAAAAATCATTTGTGGGAATTTTATAATGGAGAAGATTGAGAAGGGGAAGGCAATACCAGAACGAGGAGAGAGAATAGGACGAGCTAGAAATAGATAGGACGAGCTAGAAATAAGGAAGTACAAAAAGCAGTAAAGCAATTAATGACGAAAAAGCTGATAGTGATGATAACTAAGAATAGGAGATGCTGGAGAAGAATGGAAAACAGGCCAATACCCAAAAATGAGAAAATTACAGAGGCTTGATATAACATATAAGTTGATATTGATGATATAAAAAAGATTGCAGGAATACACAGAAAATCTAATAAGCAACTATGAGAATGGATTCAGAAAGCGAACATCAACGGTAAACGTTTCACAGATTATAAGACAAGTAATAAGCCAATAATATTATCTGAATATGCAAATATATGCTTCATATATATTTAACAAGCGGTCTACCTACTGAAAAAAAGTTCAGTGAGAAATTATTATAAGGTATTATCTTTCTTTACTATAGAATCAACAAAACTCAGTACACATGATTGTATGCCTTGTCAGATTGATGGAAGTGTATCGACATTTGAAGTCGAGCAAAGCCGATCACGATCAGTATGGTGGTACCGAATTCTGATAGATGTTGAGCTTCTCAAAATATTTTACTTCTCAGCACAAGGTGAGCTGGTTCTAGAGAATTCAGTATACGTAGGCTTCTCTACTTGTGTTCATTGTGCGCCGACATGTTCTGGAAATCAGCTTGCACGTCAACTACCCTGACGAAACTGACATCCTCAGGGCTCAGGTTCTCCAAGTTCATCTTGCTCTGATACACCAGTGCGGGTCACTCATTGTGGATGTGCGATGATGTAAACTCATCTTCCAGACACCTTCTACACATGTAATCCCGATGAGTTCCATCTGCCTATTTATTCATTTGCGTTGTTAGGAGCCCAGTGCAATCCTTTTATTTGGAACGTGGTGAAGATCCTTTATGGGTAGTGTGGGGTCCCTGAGTCAGATTTACCCACTGAAGCTTCCACCCCGCAGGCTCGTCTGGCCGTGATATCCTATGACACTTGAGCCTTTCGGCCCGTTGTATCCTATCTGATAAGAGTACAGGTCCAGGAGATCTCAGTTGATCTGCTACACAATAGCACTCCACCTGTTTCTTCCAGACCTTTTGTATCGGCCACTTCGAGGTCCCCCCTAGCAATTGCAGGTATTGCCGTGGCTACCTCACAGTGCTGGAGGTTCATCTGGATAGCCCCTATCGTTTATTCAGCACCCTGATGAGTCCTCTCCCGAACCTGTAGAAAGCTCGAAATCACATCCACTTCAATTTCCCGGACGGAACCAAGAAGGCCACGAGCTGTCCTCATTCCCTTTCGGTATTTCGGCTCAGTGGTCATTTTTTTTCATGATGAATGAAGGGGTTGGTCCAGTCGTGTGGTGCCCCCTGCACAGGGCAAAGTCTGATCAGTGCGAGATTTCGCCCTGTTTCTCGGAGGCTCCGTCGCGGCACCGCTCCTTTTGAGATCCCGGTGCCATACATCAGTCACCACGGTGCTCTCAGCTTGGATTTAGGTCTGTTTGTCAGAGCCTCGTTAGTAAAGTCGCGGCTGCCTTTCAGACCACGCGAATGTCTGCAAACTGCCCCATTCGCCTCACAGCCGCAGTCTGTTCACCCCAAACCATTTGAAGGTGAGGTTGGACTTCAAGGGGTCAGTAATAGTCCTGATAGCCCTTCTGTTGAGTGACATCTTTCGTAAGTTTCTTCGGAAGTATTTCCAAGAATAGCCCAGTCTGAGACATTTCCGATTCTATCTTGGCTACCATGTCTGCCTCTTCATTCACAGAAACACCTAAGTATCCTCGGACCCTCTTTTGCCAAACTTTCTATACTCGAATACCAATTTTAAAGCTATCTTATTTAATCCCAGCCTCAAAATCCCTACCTCTGGAAACACCAGAGATTTCCAGAAAATTTCAGGTTTGAGAGAAGCGTGATCGCCGGCATCCATAATAAGCCCTGGGAGCAGAAATAGGCCGATGACAAATAAAAATAAATATATCGTGATTATTTCAATAGGTAGTAAAAAAATTGAAAAGGCAATAATAAAGTTGGAGGAAGAAATGAAGTCGAGAGGATTGAACATAAATGAGGAAAATCCGAACATTTGTGCACTGATAGAGAAGATAAAGCAAACATTCATTTGAAACTCATTTTTGAGGAAATGGAAACATTAAAGAACCTAGAAATCATAATAAACAGAAATCATTAGGATCAATATTCAAATGGGATTATAAGGAAGGGATACAGGGCTTTTTACTACGACACGCAATTGTTCAAGTATGATAAAATAAGTATTTTTTCTAATTGAACGGTTTTATTGTAAAGAAACATGATAATGATGCAGATAATGAACTGTAAGCTAAAAAATAATTAGGTAGGTACCAGGTACCAGTCATCACAACTCTGTCCCCATCAATATAGGGCATTGATCATTCTAAAATAAAATCGTGGGGTGTAGTGTAACCTGAGTAAATATGTAAATGATCGTTCTGTGATGTCGCACGATGATAGTTACATTTTGCATGAGTTGTCTATTGAGAAGATGCATTCAAAGCACAAAATGGTATGAGCGGTTGACTGTAGATAATAGAAATTCGACTCGCCCCACGATTTTATTTTAGTATGATCAATGCCCTATATTGATGAGGAGAGTGGTGTGATGACTGGTACCTGGTACCTACCTAATTGTTTTTTAGCTTTTAGTACATTATCTGCATCACTATTATGTTTCTTCACAATACAGCCGTTCAACTTTAAAAAAAATACTTATTTGATTTTCAAGTTTTCAGTTATTTATTTAGTAACTTAATGTTTCTCATTCTATTTAGTTCATTTAGTGCCTCGATACATTATCCCTTCCGAAGACTTTACTCAACTCAGTGCCACGTAAGCTTGTCCTTTCGATCCTAAATACACAACTGCTTGGTCTACAATGCTGCCTTGCATTTTGTTGACATTGGAAACCCATGACAAAATTGAGGGCAACATCCTTCTTTCAGTCGTCCCATAACTGAACTTTGCTGGAAACTGTATGCTCAAGTCTTGAGAATAAAACCTCAACGACATATCATTTTCAGCCACCCTAATGCCACACAGTCCTCGACACGATACGAAATCTTGACTTGGGTGGGGGATTCATGCTTGAATCACGATTCTAAGTTGACATAGTCCTTTGTTTTGATCATATACCTAGATTTTAGTTTTAATGTATTGAGTGTCTAAACTCTTTGATCCACCAGTTTGTTTCGGACGCCATCTTGGATTTGGAATTTTTTCATGGTATATTGTATTCTACTAGTCAAGCTCTTCCATTTGAAATCCATATTGAGGGGGTTGTATTGACTGTCTAAGCTCTATGATCCACCATTTTGTTTCGGACGCCACCTTGGTTTTGGAATTTTTCATGGTGTACTATATTCCACCAGTCATGCTCTTTCATTTGATATCCATATTGAGGGGGTTGTAAAAAATATGTAATCCGCCATTTTGTGGGGGCGGCCATCTTGGATTTGCAATAATACTGAATAATATTAATGTATTGTCATCAGAACTGAAGTTTTTTACCAAATTTCAAATCAATCGGTCAACAGGAAGGGGGTAAAATTTCAATTACTAGATTTGACACACACAAGTCACAAACAAGGCATGCTAAATAAAACCATTTTATTAAAAAACCGTTTAATAAAAAACCTCTTTCTCACACGCGTATGCAAAATTTATTGCCGAGAAATTGTGGACGTTTATCAAGTAACCTTACATATGAAACTTTGTCAACTGATTTTCTCAAATACTCAAAAAAAGACCAATAGAGAAATAAACTTTCGTCAACGGAGGCGAGAATAACGTCACAACTCAAAAAACCTTATTTTACAGTACACCAAAAGTAAATGAAGTTCACTAACATTGCGAAATCAAATTTCAAATATTTGAGAAAGAGCAATTAGTGCAACATATACGTTTATTAGTTAGGAATTGTGTTACTTATTTATTTTAATTTGCTGTTTTGAATTTGACTTACTCAAATTTGTGCATTTTTTAGTTGTGAGTTATTCTTGCCGGGAGGCGAAATATGTGAGAACATACGAAGAATTCAAAAGTTAGGCACTGATTGAAAAAATTGGGATTGAACACCGATTTTCTATGTTTTTGTACATCTTGGAGAAAAACTCTCCAGATGAAAATTGTGTGGCTCAAAAAGACAATATTGTTATGGAAATTTGCGAATCTTTTTCAATATTATAGCCGCCATTTTCAAACTACGCGGCTGATTGTACCCAACTTTTACTTTTGTAATTGGACAGTGTCCCTAATGTCTCATTCTGCATACTCTTCCGAGAGGACTGAGGATCGGAGGGTGATTGTGCAATATTTCTCCTGGGTGAAGTCAATGAAGTGGAAATGTGGGCAGGGCATGTTTTGGGTCGGGAGACGGAAGAGTTTTCCAAGTATAGGGTAGTCTGCGTCTCTCCTTGCGTTTACTGAGGAGAGTTGGAAGCTTTTCGATCTGTAGTGCTTCACGAATGACTCTCTGTTCCTTCACGGTGTTTGGAAAATGTTGAGAAAGGATCTAAGAGTTGATGTTCGTAAATTCGGCTTGTCACTCTTCTCTTAGTTTGTCCTATGTATCTCTGCATTCGCAGCATGGTAATTCGTATATTTCTTGGGTCGCTTTGTCTATGATATATTTAGGCAATCTAAGGACATTTGCTTATTTTTCGTGAATCTTGTCTTTATGTCGCGATTTTGCCAATTTTGTGGGTGACATCTTTGAAGTAGGGAAGAAAAGCCGTGTATGATTGGATACTTCTTGGATTTTGAAAATTTGGGTCTGTTGATAGTGGATAGACCTGCAGATGTGAGTGTTCATTCAACCAATTTTTAGTGGTGCGGTTTTTGGCTTGTCCAACTCTTGTTATCGATTATGACTATCGGTGTGTTGAATAGATCTGTGAATGAGGAAGCTTAGGGCGGAATTTATTTGTGCTAGATGGTGAATCCTAAGCCCTTTATTAGTTACTACACCTGGTTGAGGCCTCAGTGTAAAATCACTTAAATTCCTTCTCAAGTGACTACATCTGAGGAGTAGGCAGATTGAGACCTCAGTGTGAAAATCACCTTTTTCCTCTACCACAACTGATAATCCCTCCAAATGGGAGCCGAAATGTCGATTTTTTTTCGGATGTGTGTGTCTCTCCGCGTATTATGGTGTTGGTACTCAAATGGTCCAATTTAACGAAGTTTTGGTATTTATATTGCTTACCATACTGAATCAACAAGTTTTATTTGTTATAAATAAATCGTGCGATAAAACTTGCCGAATCTTAAATGTGGAAAGCGTGCAATTTATTTTCTCAAATAATTAAAACAATGATATATACCTACATGCATTCCTCTGATGTGAGCTTAGACGCCATATTCATATTATCAGCTACAAAACTCAATAATAAACATATCACAGATAACATACGCGATGATACTCAACTTTAGATGATGAATTGGTAAAAATGATTGATATCAGGAAAATTGTATCTACGTATAAGGTATAATGACCTAAATGTTCTGATTAATATATTTTATTTGCAAATTTTGTACTCGAACATTTGCACCTGACTGCTTCATTTCGTCGATAGGTACGTTCTAAATCTTTCAGACGAATGACATAACAAGGTGAAAAGAAAAATCCAACTTCTAAAATTGTTTTATAGCACGAACAAAAAAATTTACAATTCATCCAAATAATATAATATGAAACTATTCCATAGATTTTGATCCTCCGTCAAGAGTGAAGTCGATAAGCAGCAACCTAATCACCTCATGAAATCGATTGTCTCCCAATGACCAGCATTTTTATAGAATATCGGCACCCAGCGCTGCTAGCTCGTACTTTAATATACCTGCTGGAATACAACCGAAATTAGAAATTCATAATTCATATAATTATACATCCTGTTGCCTGAAAAGTACATCTCTAACGTGTAATTCCGAAAAAAATTAAGGGGTTTCCGTCAACCAAAATGTTCCGAATAAACCTGTTACAATTTATCTAGATTCATCTCTCAAACGAACGAATGTTATTCAATCTAGTTCGAAACGAACATTTTAATCCGAGATGTGATCCTCTTTCCAAGAATGGTTACCCTAATACTGGAATTTGGGCATTAATAAATTAGACGTTTAAGAAGACAGGTCAATATTGCTGAATTATTTTTTTGTTTTTTGCAATATTTAGTTGATGTACCCTAATATCAGGACTATCGAAACTCTAGTTAACAGAATATTTTTTAACTGTACTATTTCTAACATTTGGTCAGGAATATTTCAGTTTCTGAAGAATTAAATGTAAATGTATTTAATTATACATGTATAACCGAGGAAACTTTCACGTACAGTTTTCAAAAACATTGTAGAATTCAACTCTCTAAATTTAAATGGCCTACTAGTCTGATCAACATGTGCCTTTTTTCGAATTCGAGTTTGCATTCACCGAAAATTATGATCAAGGTGTCATTCGATTCGTAATTGCATCTAGAAACTTTTTGAAAAAATTAAAGTCCTGCTCGGAAAAATTGCAAGACTTATAAACGATTTAGTAAACAAAAACAGTTGCAAACCCAAAATCGAAAAAATAATCCTTTGAATTTTAATTGAGAGGTGAAAATAGGCCTCAGAACGGATGATATGGCTTCCGCGCGCACCGCACGATTCGTTCACTTAAACAAAAAAAAATTAACCCATTAAATATGAATATTAAAGAACAGAAAAATTCATATACCATTTGTATACATGAATGAACAATAATTCGTTGGGAAAAAAATCCGCAATTTTTCTTTTAGTTGTGCTTTTGTTAATTGAGTTATTTTTACAAGTTGGAAATTAACATAAAAAACCTGATAATTTTCAAACTAAAAACCTGAGATTTTTTCCACTTCTTGGATCCATTCTTCAAAGGCTTCGAAAAAGATCCCTTTTGGAAAAATAAAAATAAAATCCACTTTTTTTAACAATTTAGGGCATTGAAAAATGAAAATTTCCAATAAAGTTATAATTTTTTTTAATATTCTGATTATTTCATGATGATTTTTATGAAAAAAATCGTTTCTTAAAAAAATGTTTTACTTGAAATCGCATTTGTTTATTAACATTTTTTGCTGCTAAATATTGATATTAAGGAACCGTTCTGTTTACAAAAATCATTATTCTCTCTTTCATGTTCTAAAAACAAATTGGTTTATTTTTCATTTGTTTATTCAATAAACAATTTGTTATAAACAAATGGATTTCCGCGCAATATTTTTTTCAGATACTAAAAAAAATTAAATAACCGTGACTTTGTGACATTTTTTCAATTTTTATCTGATTTTAAATATTTTCGTGTCCTTAAGCTCGTCGTTGTTTGTCAGTTTTTCATTATTTTAATTGAAATAACTTATTAACTATTGAAGATACGACAAAAACACATTCAGTCTTTTCTCTTCTCCGATAAAAAATAAATAAATTAAGCTTCTAACCGAGGCTCCAACTCAATTATTTATCAACTTTTTGCTATTACTTATGAAAATACCTCGATTTCTTTTTTTAACTTTTTCATTTAAATATTTTATAAACTATTAAAGGTATGACGAAACCACTTGGGCTCTTTTTTATATTCCGTAAATTAATAAATAAATATCCGAAATTAATATTAAGATTCTTGTAAATAATATAAATTTCAAGCTAAATATATTTTTTTATAATTTAAAACAAAAAATCAAATAACCAATTGAGCTACAGCTTCGGTTAGAAACTCAATTCATTTGTAAAATTACGGAGTACAGAAAATACCCGAAGTGGTTTTGTCGTATCTTCAATAGTTTATAAGATACTTAAATTCAAAAGTCTTTCAAAAAATATGTTCGGGGCATTTTTATAAATAATAGCAAATAACTTAATGAATAATTGAGTTAAAATAAAATGATTCATTGTTTAACGGAGAATAAAAAAGACTTGAAGTGTTTTTGTCGTATCTTTCGTTTACGTTTATAAGTTATTTCAATTACAATAATGAACTGAAAGACAAAGACAAGCTTAACACGAAGATATTTCAAATTATATAAAAAATAGAAAAAAAAGCATAACAAAGTCATACCTGGTTGTTTTTTTAGCATCTGAAAAACAAATTGCGCGGAAATCAATTTTTTTATAAAAAATGTTTATTAATTCAACAATAAAAACTAAACCAAAATATTTTTATTCAAATTAGGAAAGAGCAATAGAAATAATGATTTGGAAAAAAACTGTTTCTATATATTAATATTTAGCAGCAAAATAATTACAAATGCGTTTTTAAGGAACGGGGATCTTTTAAAAAGCCTTCAAATAATATGTCCAAGAAGTGGAAAAAATTTCAGGTTTTTAGTTTGAAAATTATCAGGTTTTTTATGTTAATCTCCAACCTGTAAAAATAACGTCATTAACGAAAGCACAACTGATAGAAACATTGCGGATTTTTCCCTCACCTTTGAATATATATTTCTGATACTGCACGTATTTTTGTGTTCTTCAAAACGGCCCATATTCGGAAAAATACTGGGGTAGTGCTGCTCAAACTACTAGGACACACTGTATAAAAAGAAAGAAGCCATCTACCAGAAAAATACTGCCGAGGTCTCTAGCAAGAGCTTCACTGGCGTTACTTTCTGTCTCCTCAGATTGTCGGACATATGGGCAAGTTTTTATGAAGTAGCGAGATGAAAAGAAAATATATTCCCTAATTTTTTGAATATTCAGTTTCACTATGCAATTTTGCATTCCGGAATTTCCGGTAAATTCTTCGTTTTTAATCCACGAGCAAAACGGATTTTAGCGATTGGTCAACCTTGAGAATAATAGATGTGTATCGCGAATTAGACGCGAGACGAATAAATTATCCAAAAATCGAAATACCCTATAAGTAATCTCTGATCTTGGCATAAACACGGAGTAACTACTTTTTCTGAATATATTATTCGGTATTATAATATTATAAATCTGAACATGGAATCCACAGGCAATTGTTTTGTTGAAAAAGGTGTGGTATTAAGATTTTAACTGTTTGTGTTGCGTCATTTCCTCAATGGAATAGTCAAATAGAAATATAATGAGATTTACTTTGGAATAATGAATTAATAATCCATTGTGAGTTTATTTTTCTATATCCAGTATCTCTTTACGTGATTCTAGATATCATTTTGAAATATTGGTTGTGCAATGATTTTGGGAGATTGTCTTGAATTTCGAGTAATATATAACTCCATGGTGAATATATTTCCTGTCATTTTCTTCACAAAAAAAAAACAATTATTGGATAGGGTACTAATCTCATAGCAAATGGCATTCGGTAATTGTTTTTTGACTTCATGATATTTTCTTATTCAGAACCGCTTCAATTCTTCCTCCTACCCATATGGTTGTTTCTGGTGCGAATTAGTAGATTTTAAATGCAACTATCGGTTTTCTCGGATATACAAATTTCAAATTGAAAGAATATTTTCGAGAAATTAACATACGACAGTAAAAAACGATAGTTGTTTGGTAGTTCTATTGAAGAAACATTCAATACCATTTTTGTGATGAAACAAATAATGGAAAAAAAGAAACGAGTATAACGCGAAAAACATATTTTTATTGACTGCAGAATATTTAAAATTACCGTAGAATAAGCGAATGGTGTAAATAAATAGTAGGCAATCTTTCCAGAAATAATTTGTGGAATACTTCATTATTGTCTATGGGAAAAAACGTATCGAATATTTATTTTGAGTAGTTTCATTTAATAACGTCAATTCAATTTGTACCGTATTTCTCTTTGTTCTGTCGTATCAATATTACAATTATAGAGATTATTTTCAATGTCAGAATGATTTTTTTTTGTCTGAGTAATTCAATGGATATTGAAGTATCAAATATTGTATTTCAAAGAGAAAATGAAAACCAGCAAGAAATATTAAATTAGTCAGTTATCTGAAATTTTGACAATCGGATAAAGAAATACAACTCATAGAAGTCGAAATAGATGCATTGGTTTGATGGTTTATATAATTTTCTTGCAGTTAGCAGCGGATGAAGATTTTCTCCATGAATAACTGTCTCATTTTTTATCATCAAAATTATTATAATATCGAAAAGGGGAACATTCTCAATTGAATAGAAATATTTTTCTGTGAATTGAACAATCCACGATAAACATTAAGTTATCTTTTGTGAATGTCTAACAGAAAACAACTATTTTTTCGGCTAAAGAAATTGAAGTACATCTGATAGAAGAACCCTAACTGGAAGAAAAAAATTTAAATTGAAAATTTGCATTTTCATTCTGATAGTTATTTGATTTTATATTCCAGTCTTAATTAGGAACTGATATAGATGAATGAGGCAGAGAAGAATGTTTTCCAAATCAGAGTACCCATCAGAAATAATTTGTAACGTTGACGCAAGAGAGGCATCGCATTCAGTAGGTCTTCAATACATTTTTGTCGACGAAAATCTATTTCACGCTGCAAAGATTAATTTGTTTGGAAATCATAATATCCTTCAGCAACCGTATCACTCTTCCAGCAACCATAGTGTTTCATGTTTTCCCAAATTTTCGATGAACTGGATATCCTTGTGAAGGTTCCTTGCACACTTGTTATTAGATTTAAACAAAAAACGAAAATATTGAGTGTTGCATAGTCCATTAACATTGTCAGAAGTTCAGAAAAAACCGTAAGAAAGCTTGGTTTTAATATTGGGTATAATAATTCTGACTATTTCCCTCATACTATTTCAACCAATGATCTGTCAGCATTTTTCAAATTTCAACCAATACTATCAAAATGACAGCGAAAAAATTTGCAAATCATCCCTTGGGTTTTTTTTTCGACAATATCTCTTGTAAACATACTTCTGTAATTGATTTTCGTGGTTAAGACAAAAGAACTCTGGACATATGTTTGTCATCTGACGTTGAATTTTGAAAGTGTCAAAATGAGTCGTTTTGGTACAAGTTCATTTGAACAAATTCAGACCAATATTTATAATATAACAAATCTGGGGACTATGAAGAAAGTTGCATAAAAAGTATATTGAATACAATAGCAAAGATGTAGCAGGAATATTATTTTGAAAATTTCAATATCATGATCAATATTCATTTGGAAAATAGTCTAATCAAATATATCTTGGTATATTATTTTTCAGGAAAAATGTGATCTATAGATTGTTGCTTATAAGTAACTTCCCTCGAAAAATGGATTCAAAAAATCTCTCGCCTTCGGCTCGAGATTTTGATCATGCAATTTGCCTCGGGATATTACTCATGCAACAATCTTTCGATCAAAAATTTCTCCGGTAAAATAATATTCTATAATTTTCCTGAGAACCAAAAAATGCAATAATATTCTGGGTATCCCATTAGAAAAAACAAAAGTTCATATCATAGCTTTTTAATGCGACGTTCAATTGTTTTTCTATTTATAATTCCTGGCATTTCAGAAAAAATGCTACAACTTTCCTAATTCAACCATTTTTGTAGCTCTCCAAATAAGGAGGATATCTATTGGTCCAAATATAACCAATGACCCTGTAAAGTTGGTTCAAAGATATTTCGTGCCAGCTTAGTGACTGTTAATATGATTAGCCCCTAACAATGGACAAAACTTAAGTATGCTCTGTAATTTTCTGTTCCAGGTATAATACAATAATAAATTAACAATCACCTACTTGATTATCTTTTCCTTATTAAAAAAAAATATATTATGTAGATATGAATCTGTCCCCGCGATAATAGATAACAATATGGTCGGATTTGTTTCACAAATGGAGGGTTTTTCTAAGGAAACGATGATAAGCTTAGGTAGAGGCACAGGTAGTTTACCTACTTGTGCCTCAGTGTTAAAAAAATTGAAATGTTTTGTTACTTTACGGTACTCCGCCTTCCGCCATATCAATGTGAATTAAACCCCATAGAATTGGTATGGGCGAAAGTAAAATGTTTTGTAGCAAGGTATACCACTACTTTTAAAATAAGAGATGTTGAAAACCTCTTGCAAGAGGGAATAAAGACAGTGGATTGCGAGAAATGGAGTAAGTGCGTCGAACATGTGATTGGAATAGAAGAAAGAATGTGGGAAACTGATATGCTAGAAAACACTGTAGAGCCCCTTATCATTTATCTGAACCCCAACGATGATAGTTCATCAGACTACTCGAAATACGATGGCTAAAATTTAAAAATTAAGTTGTACGTCCTAAATAACTGAAATATGGAATTTTTTGAAACTATCATTGCAAGTTTACAATACAACCTTTGAGTTGTCCACCCTGCTTAATGGGAAATAGAGTATAAGCACTAAGCTTCTTCGAGAAATGGTCGAAGCACTAAGCACTGGTTCAGAACCAGGGAAGTAATAATGGTTAATTATTAGATTCCTGAAAACTGACCGGCTTACAGATAATCAATTTCAGAGTTTTATCGATTGGCGAATGCCTACCACAGTTCAATTCGTGAAAATTAATATGAAAAATATTATTTCTCAAGATACGATTCGGAAAATGGAATTTGGTTTATATGGTTATTCAAGGTAGCTAATGTAACTATTTATGAGCCTAAAAATAAAGCAAAGATCACTAGTGGTTTTTCTAGAACATAATGTAAAATTTAATCTCCCTATCATTGCTGTACAGTCAGTTTTTATTAACAAAATACTTAAACAATTCATGAGAAATATATTCTTTTCATTGGGTTAACTGGAAAATATTCGCCATAACGTAAAACAAAACCCAACATTTGGGAAGCTTCAATGGAAATATTATGAATGTGCTTAACAAAATTAAGCTTTAGTGACTCTCAAATACCTGATCTCTGTGCTGCATTGAAAATCATTATTTTCAATTTAGTAAACAGTCTAAATTTTTTTTATACCTAGGCTCTTAGTTTCACACTATATGGCATCAAGTTATTCAAATCACTTTGTTGGTGTTTGGTCAGTTACCGAGTTTATAGTTTTGGAAAGGTTGAGATCATCGGCAAATAAAATATATTCACAATTTAGAATGGAAGTCCTTATTGATGGGTAGAGGTTCAAAATGTGATCCCTATGCGACTTCCGATGTTACTTCGAAGATGTTTGAAACTATTGAGCATATTTTAACTCTTTGATTACGTCCTTTTAGAAAGCATGCTATTCAATAATGTTTAATTAAAGCCCAATGCATCTACTTCCATCGACAGAATATCATGATCTACCCTGTCGAATGCCTTTGTTAAATCTATATGAACAGAGTCGTCCACTTATCCTCTTCTCTGAAGCATCGACTATAAAACTTCCATTCACCAGGAGATTAGTCACAGTTGATTTATTGGATGAGAAAAATTAATTGATTAAATACCAAATTAACGAACAATTTAGGGATCGAAGATTGATTAGAAATTATACGATAATTTTTACCATATCTTTTGTACCCAAATTCATGGATGGATAGACTTTACATTACTTTTCTTCCATGCACATGGGAATGTGTCCGTTAGTAGATATTGATTGGATAGCGGGAAACAAGAGAAAAGTTAAGGGGTAAAAACAGATTTTTAGGATATTTGGAACACCGCCTTGGCCTATTGTCAAGTTATTAGGTAGTGCGAATATTTTATCAAAAATTGAAGATTGATAAAATTCCATACAATAGATATTGAAGTTTTTTTGATAATATGGAAAGACAGAGTTCAAAATATTGGTATTATTGCTTACACAAACTAGAGTATCGATATTTCACGATCAATGTCAGGTCCATGTTTATGTTTAAATAAAAACAACTTTTTACTGGTTGACATTTTTGGGCCTAAATATTACTGAAACAGGAAAATATATTTCTGTTCATGAATTAGAATTAATAAAGAAAAAAAATCTGTTAAAATGTCTGGAGCTAAACCAAATCCGTTTTTTATGCAAATTTTAATACGTTTGTAGCTATTGTAGGTAAAATACTAATATTGCGAAATATCCTTATAAACAATTATTGGGTTATTCAATGTACCTTCTTAATGCTGAAAAATAGACCCGATCTTAGTTTTTCTGCAATTTACTTCAGTCACTTTGAAATATGTTAGGATGGAAATTATGGAAAAAAAAATGAGATTTGATGTTCCTTTTAAGTCAAACAAGGAAGAGTAAAATATTCTGAGAACATACCTATGTTGACTCTGATTTTACAAATTGCTCAATAGACTCAAAAAGCAAAACTGGTTTCACAACTGAACTTTTCAATAATTTTATTTTCTGAAAAACCAAGAACCAGAATACAGTTGCTCTTTTAGTTGCCGAATTAGAGAATTTGCTCTGTCTGCTTATACTACTGAATGCATATTTGTGCTACAGTTTTACAAATTGCTCAATTGATTTTAAAAGCATAACTGGTTTTACCTACTATAGATTTTTCAACAATTATATTTACTGGAAAGTCAAGAAGCAGATTACAAAATTGCTCTTTTAGTTGCCGAATTAGATAATTTTGCTCTGTCGGCTTATACTACTGAATAATTTGTGGTACAGTTATCAAAATACATTTCAGAGACAGTTTCTCCAGTGTATTTATTTGAGTATAATTAATCACGTATAAGTATAAGTAATCTTGTATTATGTAAAATTTGATTAATCTTAATTATGTTCTTCCGGCAGAACACTTTGCAGATATATTGAGAAAACCTTTGAATAAAACTAAGATTCATGTGTTATTGAAATGGAAAAGGTTGCGAAAAACTTTCGTTTTAGAAATTGAGTCTCATTGTATCTTAAGTATAAAGTGGCAATGTAGATAATGGGGTGGGAGTGTTGAAGATAGTTAAATTCTTCAGAAACAATATAATATAGCTTGATTTCCGAACTCATCCGTTTAGGTAATAAGAACTACTTGTACTTCTAAGGACAAGACAGTTGACAGTTATTAGTTTGGTACGTCATTGTATTGTTACTGAGAAGAAAATAGTGAAATTGAAATTTGTTTCTTCCAAAAGTTACATAGAAGTAACTGAAAAAAGGTAATGAATCAGAGTTGAAAAAAATCAAGGTTTTTTTATTTTTTCATTTTTTTTTCTATTTTTATTTATTGTTTACTAAAAATAAGACAAGTTGCTATTTTTAACAAGTTTTTGATTTTTTCCAACGCTCAGTCCTGCAAATTCCTGCCAGAATAAGTTAGAAAACCCTCCACTGTGTATATAAAGATGCGTCCGCCCTAAATCGCATTATTTGATAATTGGCCGTCTAATAAGCAGCGCGACGCGTGATTTCTGCGTCACATTCCTAAAAGTTACTTAAACAGCTGCAAATAGTGTAACAATGTCAACTCTTTATAGAAGTGGAAAAAAAAGACCCTATCTGGATACATTTTATAGAAAAATCTTATAAAACTGGAGGAAAATCTGGGAATATGCAAAAAAATGCAGACATGAAATGCAAGGTTTTGTCGAACGGATGGAAGTTCACTGGCAAAAGTGTAGTGAATACAAATCGAAGTACACAAACAGCAAATTAAAATGATAATAAGTAAATAAGTTTGTTTCTTTAAATTTTATATTTATTATAATTATCCAAAGATATACAGATCACAGGTTTTTTTTACCCAACATAGAATTCAGGAAAATAAGCCAATTTGCCAAATAAACTTATGTCCGGTAATGCGTCGATTTTGATATCAGGGTTTTGAAGTTAAAGATTTCCCTTTCCGCTGTAACTTTAAATTTAAATAGTGTCTTTTTTAAGGTTGAAGGTACTCCTGCCGTGAAGGCTCCACAAAACTCACAGGAACCAAGTACTTCCCAACCTTTACAGTCACTTTCCAGTCTTTCCACTCCAGATTGTAGGAAAAGAAAAGCAGTGTCTGAAACAAGGTCATCAAGTTCTAGTTCTGGATCTTTGTCATCTTTTGTCGTACGCACTGGCAAATCTACTAAAGACGAAATTGACAGAGTGCTTAGTAGATACTCTAGATACTACTGGGAATCCACATACTTCTGTATATTTAACAGAAATTGCACAGATATTAAAGCTAATATGGCTGCAATGCGACATCAAATAAAAAAATCTACTACTGAATTGAACCTTATTACATATGGTAGTGCTGCATACAGTGCTTCTCAAAAGTCCGCTCCCCCCCTCTTATTTTTGGAACGATTATACATAAACAAGTGAAATTTGGAAACTGAATATTAAAGGTTGTAAACTTCCCTACTAGTGATGATAGATGATGAAATCGTCGAAGATGACGTCACAAGGCCATTGTGACCAATAATTTCAAATGGAACCCTACGGCAAGCGACACTTCTTTTAAAAGGTATTGAAAAAACCTATTCAATGATACTAATTTTGTTTGTGTTTATGGCAGTTTTGGCAACTCGCTTTTGAAAAACGCAAAGCTGTGATGAATTAAATTAGTTAATACTAAAATTCGAAATTCAAGCTCCGCCTCTGTATAGTTGTCAAATCAGCTGACGTTTTTCTTAGTCTCCCTAATTCGACGTTTTTGTAATTGTCCAAGATTTTGTACATTTAATAATTTGTGTATTGTTGATCGAACTTTTAACTGTTTTAGCAGCTTTTGGTACTTTTAATATTTTTGTACATTTTAATAATTTGTTAAACTGTTGTGAGCCGAACGTTTAAGTACTTCAAGAAGCGAAATGGTACGTGCTTCAGGTGATAAAGTAGCAGCGATCCTAATTCTTGGTGAAACTGGACAAAATATTCATGCAGCAGAACGCATTTTTAATGAGAGGCCCCCGATTGCCCTGTTTCGAGGACTTATTTAAGGGAGCTTCTTCGTAAGTTTGAAACAACGGGTAGTATTAATGATGCGAAACGATCTGGCAGACCACAAATTTCTGATGAGAAATTTTTTTATATACTGGCAGAAGTAATAGTTAATCCTACTTCTTCAACAACTCACGTTGCATCTACCTGTGGAGTCAGTCGAAGAACAGTACACAGGGTGTTGAAAAAAAACAAATTTCATCCATACAAATTAAAAATGGTTCATCAATTCTCAGACGACGACCCAGGCCAAAGACTAGAAGTTTGTGAAAATATGGAAACTAAAATTAACCAACAGCCAGACTATGTCAAAACAATTTGTTTTAGTGACGAAAGTACTTTCTATCTGAATGGAAATTTAAATACACAAAATGTGAGGTATTGGAGTGACGCAAATCCTCACCTGTTTCGTGAAACACAAACCCAATTTCCCCAAAAGGTGAATGTTTGGGCAGGTATCCTGGGAAACCACATAGTTGGGCCTCTTTTTTAAATACTAATTCAACTGGTGAGGTTTATCTGGAGCTGTTGCAAAACGCAATAGAACCGTTAATCCTTGAAATTTTGGAAGATAATCCAGATGAATTCGGCAATTTGGAAATAACATTCCAACAGGATGGTGCTCCTCCACACTATTACGGTGCAGTAAGACGGTATTTGGATGAGGAGTATCGTGGTAGATGGATTGGACGACGAGGTTCAACGGAATGGCAGCTCGATCACCGGACCTCACACCTTTGGATTTTTTTCTGTGGGGGAACCTTAAATCGAAGGTTTACGCCACTGAATCTGACAATATTGACGTTTTAAAACAACGTATTGTTGCAGAATGTGAGGCTGTTTCCGCAGACACATTTGCAAAAGTACGAGAAGAGTTTAAAAATAGGATATTTCACTGTCAGGAAGTAAATGGAGGTCACTTCGAGCAATTTCTTTAGGTAGATACTGATTCTTAAATCTGTAATTATTGTCATACTGAATGGAATTTAAATTTTAATGTTTACTAATGAGCCATTAAAACTTCCATAAACACAAACAGAATTAGTATCATTGAATAGTTTTTTTCGACACCTTTTAAAAGAGATGTCGCTTGCCGTAGGGTTCCATTTGAAATTATGGGTCACAATGGCCTTGTGATGTCATCTTTGACGATTTCGTCATCTATCATCACTAGTAGGGGAGTTCACAACCTTTAATATTCAGTTTCCAAATTTCACTTGTTTATGTATAATCGTTCCAAAAATAAGAGGGGGGAGGGGACTTTTGAGAAGCACTGTATATTTTAAATTTACTTTGTAAGGATTTGGAAATCGCTAATATTAAAGAACATGTTGTTCACATTGTAACGATATATCTGTTACATTTCTCATTTATATGCTCTCTGCGTGATTCATTCACTTCTCTATTCACTTTACCTATTGAAAATCTTAGCGACATCTAACCGTCGGTAATGGAACAATCATTACGGCTAAGAGAAGAAGAGCTGTCGCAAATGATCTGACAGGACGAGGATACTTAAGACGATGCATATGACATTCTCGTCCCTTTTTCTGATCTTTCGGCAATTAAGATATATTTTCCTGAAGCTCGTCGGCCATTAAAGAGTAGAATATGCCATGTTGAAATAATTTATTGAATCAGAGCATTTTCGTTTCTCCGCGAATACAAATTCAAATCAGTGAAAAGTGATATCAAGGAAGGTGAGTGAGAACTTATGTTTGGACCGTAGATATATCAAATATGTCACATTCAAATAATTTTAAGAGAACGTTATATAATTCTTCACAAGGGAAGAATCTGAAGTTATCTACGCATTTTGGTTACGAAAACAGTAATTATTGTTTTCATGTTAAATCGCTGAGAACACACTTGATGGATCAGAAGCTGATGTTCGTGTTAATCTGATCGGTAGGCCAGCAGCTATAAGTACCCCCTGATTGCGAGCCAATTCACTTCGTGGAGTTTAGCTAAGTGCTAGACAAGGAAAAATACAATCAAGGTACATCGTCATCGAAAAAACCGACAGTTCAGCAAAGCAAATCAATATTAGTTTCCTACATTGGAATAAGAAAATAAATTTCTTTCATTCAAATGTTCTGAATTAAGAGATGTTAATTTTTGTAAATAGATTATTATAAGTTGGTATTTGTTTTATTGTTGTAGTTATTTACAGAAGGAAAGTTAATTGATGTGCAATCATTATTGAATAAGGTTTTGAATTTTTTGTCCTAGTTTAAATAAAAATTCTGGCGTCCATTCAAATTTACAATTTCTAAAACCTTGCTTGAAACTAGCAAAGCGGTCCAAAGAACTCCACACCGCTCTTCACTGAATAGTCTGGGCATTCTATTTCAACAAATAACCAGAACTGACATTACAACATTGCCAAATACTTCCGTAACAACTATTTTGCCTCTGCAGCATAAGTATGCCAAAGAAGGAGGCCAAATGATGTCAGATGGAATTCGCTTGCCGACTGTACACTTGAAAAGATTAGTCGATGATTACCTAACAATACTCAAGCCTATCTCTATAGCAATAGGTAGACCACCAAGCAACAGTGCCAGTCTTTCAGATGTTGTGGAAGAATTTAAAATATTATAAACCCTTTTTGACAAAACTGACATAACTTTGACAAATCTGCAGAAATTTAAGAGGCGTTATGAACAGTGTATAACCCCATATCATTTGTTGGCATATCTTCTTGACCCAACAAAAACTCAGCAAACACTACAGAGATTGAACAAATTTTTGCTTTAAAATCTGTTAAAGAATTATATCCAAATAGTGGTTTACTACCACTCATAATCAAGTTTCTTGCCAGATCAGAACCTATAACTGATATTATGTTCCATGATGATATTATTCAGAATGTAAAACTGATATATTGATGGAAGTCACAACAAAATATACCCATTATTCAAAAAGAGTTCGTCATAATTAGACAATTATTTTGTGCTGCTGCTTCTTCCGCATCAGTCGAGATAATTTTCTCAACATTTGGTTTAGTCCATTCCAAACTCAGAAATTGATTAGAAACGGAAAAAGCTGCAATTTTTTTTTGTACATTAAAATACATTTAGATACAGTGGTATGTTTTTTTGATATAATAAAGCCGTTAACTAAAACTCGAAGTTATTATTTTCTCCGGATTATAACTTATCAGAAATTTCGATTTTAATCATGATTTAAATTGAAAAAATCATGTGATTTAAATCATGTATTTATATCAATTGATTTAAATCGTTTCAACCCTGCAATAAATTGTTAACAAATATGATCAGCAATGAACATGAATTCTTTCAGTGTGAATATTCGAAATGGTATTATGATATTTTTCACATTGGGGAAAGCAATTTAATCTATCCTGTATGCTCACACCACTTGGTAACGCACATGATCGATCGAGGATACAACTCTCAGCAGGTTGAGTTCACTCTGTAACAGAGTTATTCCCACAAATGCGAAAATCCTTTTCCAATCCTTCACCTGTCTCACGCCTCTTCGTGCAAAAACAAAAAACAATTTGAATTGAAATCAGCTTCTCGCATACATATATATCTCGTATCGCACAAGAAAAGGTACCTATTTAAAATTATTGTGCAGACTGGAAAGCAGACGGACGGAGCGCACCCCGAGCTCATTTCAGCAGGATGGAGTGAGATAGTAACAGAGATTACTGACCACCTAAGTCGAAAGGCCGTGGTATCCGATTCAGAGCAAATGCGATGCTGACTGCGACCGACTTGAGCAAATGTACATTTAAATTCATTCTCTAATGAACGACACGCTAACTAGCGAAATTTAATACCTTTACTTAATCAATTGCATTTAAATTTTCGATTTTTTCGCTGATAGGGTACTCGAATGTAATTGTTGCTTGGATTCGCATGGTCGATATATTCGTTTTTGCACAATTATGCTTTTGTCCTTACTGCCATTGTGAAAAGAAACAGCTGATTTTACTGAAACTTTATCATTTTCCTCAACAAACAAAGTACATGAGCCGTATCTAAGCTGGCGAGTGAGCGAAAATAAACTGAAAAAACCGATAGCACGTCTAGTCGGAAATGTAGATTTCACAATGTTTTCATGATTATGAGATTATCATCAATCATGTTGACATATTATATGGTACATATTTTTCATCGAAAAACACCATCAGCATTTCTTTTTTTTGAAATGAAAAGTGTGACTATGTGCACGTATCGATATAATCGATGAAAGAAAATTATATTTCGTGCATAAAATAATTTATTAAAATCGTAGCGAAGTGCTTTCGACCCTTAGGTCATCATCAGTGCGTACCTGAAAGTAAGTAATATTGATAGAGAACAAGTTACTAAAAAGTTTTTTTTTTGAGAAACAAAATTTACATATTTTAATGTGAGGTTACTTACTCGTCAGGTGTACAAGAAGCCAAAAAGACCATAAAATATCTCATGATCAATGAGTGTTGTATAAGTTTACGTGACAAACATGTTAAAAAACATATCCTATGCCAGGATGAAAATTGAGATTACATTTTCATTATCTTTTGAAAGCCATTGTTGAGGTGTGATAGCTGGACCCAAGTGACAAAATTGACAAGTGAACGATGAAGTAGATTGACATGGAACACAGAACCATGGAGATATCAGAATCAAGAAAGGGATATTCCTTTAAATATTTTTATCTATCAATATCATACAAAGGCTTCATAAAAGAAATAGAATCTTGAAATATGTAAAAACACTATCTCTTGAACTACATAACAATATATATATATATATATATATATATATATATATATATATATATATATATATATATATATATATATATATATATATATATTTCGGCTATCTCGGAAACGGCTATAACGATTTCGATGAAATTTTGTATTAAGATAGGGCTTTGCATTTTCATTTGATCTATATAGGCGTCTTTCCAAAAACAAAATTATTACAAATCGATATGTATAGCGCCATCTCGTGAATTTTTGAGAATGAGAATGTTATTCGTATCTCCGACAAAAAGAATTATTTTACGGCAACCGACCACCGAGAAAAGCTCAGTCGCCCAGGTACTGTAGTTCTGATGATGGAGACTAAAGACAGCTGGGGGATCTCCTCAACGGTGCAATGCAGCTACCTTATGTTTGGGGTAATATGTACATACAGTATCGGAAAGTATTTATCTTGGATACGGTGGTTTCGTGAGAGCGTAAAGAATAGCTTGCTTTATGTTGAGAGAGCATTACAATTTCTCCTCGACTCGCTCGAGGAAGGGATATTTACGTCACGACACAGAGATAGGAGAATCAGGGCGGTCCCGGCGGTCAGCTCAGGACGTCAGTATCATACCAGCAGCAGTCGGGAGAATGTGCAATGAAGAAGAATTATTGACGATAATTTCACTCCAGATAATTTGAACAAATTAAACTGAATCATTGATTCAATTCAATCTGTCGGACGACAGGTAGATCAAAATATATTTGGTGACGTGGTGGCCGCGAAAACAGAAGAAAATTCTCAAACATAAACAAAAGAAAACGATATTTCTGTAAGACAATAAAAACAAAAAACTTATTTCTAACAGAAAAACAATTATTTCTTGAATGGAGAGAAAAAACATATTTACAAGAAAAGATAAACCAAATTAAATATTTTGTGTACGGAATTATTTTATTAAATGTTCGAACAAACCACCATTTTGGGCCAAACAATAGCCGAATCTATTGTACTTTCTCTACGGTTGTGTAAATAGGCGGCATGTTTCAAAAGGTAATCATTGTCACGATCTTGTGTTTTCGCAACCACGGCTCGGCAAGCTGTGCGCTGTGTCGCATTGCCACGAGGTCAGTTAATGCGTCGGGTGGAGTAACAGGAGGGGCGCACAGCAGTGCGTCTCTCTTGTTCATGTGGTATTATCATATCATTGCGTTCCTTGTTGCTCGTGTAGATTTCTTTCTATACCCCAGATAAAATGTTTACGGTACTGTATATAATTACATATCCTGACCAACTGTCCCACTGATTGACTGATATTCTATCAACGCCCAAACCAAACCGCTGGACCTAAGGGCTGACGTTTTGACATCATTTTTTTTATATTCCATCCCCAAATGGGTGAAGAGGTGGAAGAGGAAGGGGTTGAAAGTACAGTTGGTTTTGGAATTAGAGTCATGAAAATCAGTATTTGGGCTCTTCTTACAAATAAAGATAAATGTGTCTCAGGGTTTTCGAAAATTCTACCCTAAAATGGGGATTGAAAGTCTGTATAGTTAGTTTCGAAGTTAGGATCATGAAGTTTGTATAGGAATTCCGTTAGTTTTTGAATTGGGGTCGTAAACTTTAGTATTTGAAGTCTTGAGATCTTTGTTATAATTAAAGAAATGAGTGTTTCGGTATTTTTAGAAATTCCGTCCTTAAGGAATTAAGTAAGTTTGTAATAGTTGTCTCGAAAAATTTAAAAATCTACGCGGACGAAATCGCTGGGGCCAGCTAGTTATAGTATATAACAGTTAATAGTTGAAGTAAGGTGGGTAAGTATTCAGAAGGTAATCCGAATTAAGTAGATTTCAGCCACAAAAAATTAAAAAATAAAAACTTTAACAAAAATCAAATGTTCAAAAATTCAATCCTAAAATGGGGATTGAAAGTCTGTATGGTAGTTTTGAAGTTAGGATCATAAAAATTGGTGTTTGGGGGTCTTTGTTACAAATAAAAATACGTGTTTCGGTGTTTTTGGGAATTCAATCCCTAAAAGGGTGAAATGTGGATTGAATTGGGATTGGAAGTTTGTATAGGAATCCCGTTAGTTTTTGAATTGGGGTCGTAAAATTTTGTATTTGAAGTTTTGAGGTCTTTGTTATAATTAAAGAAATACGTGTTCTAGTATTTTTATAAATTCAATCGCTTAAGGGGTGAGTGAATTTGTAATAGTTGTCACAAAAAATTTAAAATCAATGCGGACGAAATCGCTGGTGCCAGCTAGTTATAGTATATAACAGTTAATAGTTAAAGTAAGGTGGATAAGTATTCAGAAGGTAATCCAAATTAAGTATATTTCAGCCACAAAAAAATAAAAAATAAAAACTTTTTAATAAAAATCAAATTTTTGAAAATTCAACCTTAAAATGGGGATTGAGAGTCTGTATAGTTAGTTCTCAAGTTAGGATCATGAAAATTGTTGTTTGGGGGGTCTTTGTTACAAATAAAAATACGTGTTTCGGTGTTTTTGGAAATTCAACCCCTAAAAGGGTGGAATGTGGATTAAATTGGGATTGGAAGTTTGTATAGAAATTCCGTTAGTTTTTGAATTGGGGTCATAAAATTTAGTATCTGAAGTCTTGAGGTCTTTGTTATTATAACATAACAATAAAGAAATGCGTGTTTCAGTATTTTTAGAAATTCTGTCCTTAAGGGGCGAGTGAATTTGTAATAGTTGTCACAAAAAAATACAAAAATCAACGCGGACGAAATCGTTGGTACCAGCTAGTTATAGTATATGACAGTTAATAGTTAAGATGAGGTGGATAAGTATTCAAAAGGTTATCCAAATTGAGTAGATTTCAGCCACAAAAAATTAAAGAATTTAAAACTTTTTAACAAAAATCAAACCGACCAAAAAAGAAACTGAGAAGCAAAAAATAAAATGAACCATTTTAGTCTAAATAATTAAGCTCCTAAACTAATGTTAGTAACTAATTTTGAGTCGGCGGAGATCATCAAATTACTTTAAAGAATGATCAAAACAAAATAACTGAAAATACAAAGTGAAAGACAGCGATAAAGAATAACATTCCAAAAATGCGCTCTCCGCACAACCACTCTCAATGACGTGTGCCCTCACGTGTGTGTCCGTGTCTTGCTGATATCGTCTTCGAGAACGCTCGGCAATTTCCGGCGAAGGGACGCGCATCCCGCTGTCATCATTTTACGCTTAACGTAATTAATTTGCTTGTTTGTTTGCTTGGCGCAGACTCAAAATTAGTTACTTACAATAGTTGACGAGCTTAGTTATTAAGATTAAAAGGGTTCATTTTATGTTTTGCTTAACAGTTTTTTTTTTCATCGGTTTGATTTTTAGTTTAAACATTTTTATTCACCTCATTGATGGTACCACATCAGTGGCACTGAAACCTGAAATCTGATAGTTGACTATCTCCACGAGTATCATTGAGTGATTATTTTGTATATGACCAACGAAGTCGAGATAGGCATTAATATGCTTCTGAAGACTGGAACAAGACGCTACAGATTCTTAGGATACCAATCGGAATATTTTACCCAGAGCATATAATTAATTTGTGTTTGGTGGAGGGGAAAAATTAATTCTACCTTTGTATTCATTCTTATTTCTCCGATTATTTGAACTTAGAATTGTGTTAATACATTTCACATATTCTTACCATTTTACATTTTCTTATTATGGAATTCTTCGATATTATCGAGAAGATTTGAAATACCAGAAGACTACACATCAGAAACAATATGAGAAAATATCTGGATTTGATGACCATCTATCTTTCATAAATGATAATTTGTCGAATTTCCTCTAGGATTATACGATTTCTTTATCTTCTTTTTTTGTCGGTAACATTCAATGCTACTAACTGGCCGCAACTTCCATTCGCCCTGGTTGCATTCTTCGTTATCGCATCGAAGGAAAAATAAAAATGAAAAATTTTTGTTGTTACCTAGATCAGATATAATTAATAGAAAATATAGAATTGTGAACGTTCGAAGGTAAAATTTTTGTAATAAAACTAATTTTCATTGAGGAATTGGTGTAGTTTCGAATTGGGACGTACTGTCAGAGCGTTTTCACACACACCGGCAAAACCTGTGCCGGTGCCGTGCCGGTGCTGGTACCGGTTCCGGATCGGACAACAGCGTATTTCACACAGCCCGGCATATCGTTGCCGTTATCTGTGTTAGTATACGTTGAACAGTGCAGGAATAAAGATGTGTGCTGTTACTACTGTCAACAGACGTTATTTTCTAGGGTTATTGTATCTTAGGAGAAAATTCCGAAAAAGCAAATATAAAAGACAACACTGGGTACATCCCCTGTTGACTGTGAGATACTTAGAAGGTTCCTTTCACACGCTCTATGAAAAACTAAGGGAGGATAACTTCAAATTCTTCAATTACTTCTTACTAAAATAATACAGTAATAATTCTATGAACATTTATTTACTAAATAAAGGCAAATATTTACAGAGGAAAGTAATCAAATCACAGCAACCGACCGATCTGTCTTCCGATTGTCGAGATCCCCGCCGGCTGCATAAATCAGAATCGGCGGCCGTACCGGAAATAGGTCGGACCGGGCTATGTGTGAAAATTATGATTTGATTACATTGCATTCGGTGCCGGCACCGTCACCGGCACCGGTTTTGCCGGTGTGTGTGAAAACGCTCTTATAGTTTTCCCAATATCAATTGCAGAAGCATAAAAAAGTCTTGCGGCGAAATCCTGTGAGCAGCAGTGGCGGAGATAACTAATTTTATTTAGATATTTCAAGATTTTGAAAATACTTCATAAATAATGAAGAATGGAAAAAAATTAAAGACAAGCTTTTATTTATACAAATACATTAAGAAAGAAAAATAATTTCTTTCATTGTTTGATGTAGGTTATAATTATATCCTAAAACGTGTTTCGATCGGCATACACCAAGACCACAGACGCTACTGGTTTTTAATCTTTCAGAGCTATTAAAACACAAATATAACGCTTGATTTATGACTTCCCATCGTATAGACACACCCCCCAAGCATTGATGTCCGACTTGATTGGCCCAGACGAATCGCTTGTAGAACAGACAGCAGTCACTCAAGTCCACGTTGACTATCGGCTCTTTTGATCTTCCCTTCGCCGACGGAGAATGTTTACGAGTAGTACAGATTATTTTTTGTTCCGTTTCTTCGCATATACGCTCGTGTTAGCGAAGTGAGTTTTTATTTGCTCCCTATAGAAACAGCTTCTGCAATTGATATTGGATGGACTATAGGTACCTATTTGATATCGAATACATGAAGTAGATTTTTTTAATTGGACGATTATTTGTTATTCTGAGTAGATGGACTGAAAAAAAAAACATTTCTCAAACAGAGTGAGGGATTGCAGTACGAGTGGGTAAGAAGTGTTTCTAAAAACTTCCTTTTTGGAGATTCAGAAAAAAAAACAGTTGTATAAAAATTCTCCACCAATTTAGAATGCGAGCGCTTGCTCCTATTTAAAAATATGAAACTTAAAAAGTAATGTTATATAAACATAAAAAAGGAACGTTGCATGAACACTAAAAACGGAATGTTGTATGAACATCTCCTAATACCCACTCATCAGAATGGTAGAGATCATTCTGTTTAAAATATATGGAATTTTATTAGTTTTCAAAATTCCTAACTTTTCGTCCACAGCCCTACAAACTATTCTGCATAACTGTATTACTATTGCGCGATCATGTGTTTCCTCAACTTAGTTTGAAATATAAATGAATTAACTGGGAATACAGAACGACTTCCGTAGATAAGATATGACTGCGCAGTGTTTTTCAGTTTTTTTCATTGCGTAATAATCTACAAATAGCTTCAGTGAACAATATCAAGTATTTAGGAATAATGCTGGTTGTGCATTTGCAATGGAATAAACATATCAACTTTGTCTTGAAGAAATTGCGTTTTGTACTCCATAAATTCCAACAACCCAACCATTTTCTTGATCTGAAACAGAATAAAATATTTCATCGTGGCTTGGTGAAAAGTCATCTGGCTTACGGACTGGGATGGGGAGGAGCATCTAAAATTAATCTTCTACTACTTGAAATCATGCGAAACTGTTTTCTTAAAATAATGTTATCTACAAATTTGTGATATCCAAGTGATCGGTTTTATGAAGAAGCAGGAGTACAAGACTTGAGACAGTTTTATTATATAAACAGAAATATAGAGCAAAACAATTACAAGAATGAACTTGTAAAACTAACACACAGCGCATTAGGAGATATATGCATCTATTAGACAGAAAAATTTTTACAAGCTTTTATTCAGTTTCATCTGTCCCAGTGTCTGTCTGTAATCAAATCTTTGCAAGTTAAATTTGACCCACTTCTAGTTGACCGATTAACGTGCAATTTAGCAGGTGTTCATAGTTCCCGTGACAATGCATTCTTTATTTATTCATTTATTTATACTGACAAATCAACAGGCCTAGGCCCAATTACAGACAGACAGTTCCTATACAGTAAAATACATTACACACTACACAGCAGATATAATACACTCAAATTTCTTATCTTAATCTTAATAATCGCCTATAGCTATTTGGTCTTAAAGAGATGGAGAACAGCCTTTAATTTCAGTAGTACTGGAAATAAAAATATCAATATCACAGTGGTTTGTATATTCATTTACAGCTCTTCGGCATCTCTCAAAAGGTGAGCAAGATGTGACGTCAACATAGAAAATATTATGATTTCTCCTACGTAGTCTTACTTCAGGTACATGAATATTTATTGCATTAAGTAAATCAGGTACATTCAGTTTATCATTGATTATGTCTGATATAAATAGCACATCACTGGTATCTCTTCGGGACTCTAGTGTTTTTTGATCAAATTCCAGCAGTTGAGTTCTGTATGAGATCATAAAAGCTGATTCTTTATGTTTCCTGTAGTAAAGGCTTCTCAGGAATTTCCTTTGCACTTTTTCTATCATTTCGGAGTGTACAATGGTGTGGGGATTCCAAATGACCGAGGCATATTCTAATTTAGGTCTTACAAAAGCATTGTATAGAAGTATTCCGGTTTTCCAGTTGAAAAGATATGAATTTCTAAGCACAAAACTCAAACTTCTATAGCTTTCCTTTACAATATTCATAATGTGAGAGGTCTAAATTTTTTTTCAAAAACTACACCCAGATCTTTGAGGTCGTTTATCCTTTCTAGTCTAGTTTCATTTACCCAGTATTCGGTATCAATGAGATTGGTTTTACGAGTAAATGATATGAATTTGCATTTATTCTCATTCAGTAAGAGATCATTTGACTTGCAGAACAACATGAATCTGTCAAGGTCTTGTTGTATTAAGTTTTTGTCATTTTCATCATTGATTATTTTATATAGCTTCAAGTCATCAGCCTACAGTAAGAACTCAGATGTTTTTATGAAGTCTCCAATGTCATTCACAAAAAGGATGAAGAGCAATGGACCCAATATAGATCCCTGGGGTACTCCTGATAATGCAGTGAAATTCTCTGATCTATGTTTATTGAATTGAACAAATTGGGATCTGTCTGACAGATATGATTCTACGAATGATATTAGATTTTCATTGATTCAGAATTTCTTTAGTTTATGTACTAATGTTTTGTGATTGACTTCATCGAAAGCTTTCGCTATCAGTGTAGATGGCATCTTGTTTGCCCTGGTCCATAGCGAATGCTATATCTTGACTAGAGGTCATTAGATTATGGGTTTCTTGTTAGAAAAAAATCAAAATGGCGGCTCTAAGATGGCGGACGAGATTTGTGTTTATGGTCCGATTCGACTTAAAATTGGTTTGAGGGGGTTTTCGGGGTCGAAGATTATGAAGTTTCGTCAAAATTCATGAAATAGAAATGACGGCTCCAAGATGTCCGACGATATCTGTGATTATGGTCCGATTCTATTCAAAATTGGTATGTGGAGGTTTTCGGGGTCGGAGATTATGAATTTTCATTCAAAATTTACAAATTTAAATGGCGGCCACGATGGGAAGTTTTTAATTTGAAATTGGTATGTCGGGGTTTTTGGTTTCGGAGTTTATGAATGTATTCGAAGATTATTGATTTTTTGTAAGAATTAATAAATTGAAGAAGGAAGCTCCAGAATGGCGGACGAGTTATTCTTCAGATGGTCTCCTCATTGAAGAACTAGATGCTCAGGACTTACAGGAAAAAGGCTTCATAATGACGATCCATTAACAAAAATGCATAGATTGAGGGGTACTTACTAAAAAGCACAAAATACAATAATTTATAAGAAAAACCTTTTTAAAGGCAAGCTTTCATTCAAATGCGCTAAAAAGTAGAAAATAATTGCTTTGGATGTGCGACGTAGGTCGCGCTACCGGTGGTTTATAGACCAGGGTCGATAATTTTTGAAACCAAAAAAAATTATAGTAGAATGAAACTCATTGGAAAAGGAAGAGAATATAACAAAAATGAAAGGAAAAATAATGTACCGGCGATCTGAGGTCGGGAAGTGGAAGGGGGTGAGTTTTCAAAGGTAAAAAACGATTTTTCTCGATTTCCGGCAAAACTACAAGTCGTATGGAAAAAAGTTGAGCAGCAAAGTTGTAGGCAGTAAGAAGATCTAAACTTTGGTATCCACTTTTTTTTCACATAATCTCAAAATAAATGTGAAAAATTCAAATAACCAAGTTTTTGGTTTTTTATTTCTACCTTTTACAAAAAAAATATTTTTTTTCACGAAATTTGGTGAAACCTTACTTTTTTATATCTCAAACACACTGTAATTGTTTTTATTTAAAATATTTATTTTTCCACCTTATTTTGAAAAAGTCGGTGGGCTTTTTATTTGTTGAAATCTCTACTTTCTGATAGTGTAAAAAAAATATACATTACTATGGTAAATGTTCTCAGAAAATGCAAAGAAATAACAGGTAGTAAGGCCCAGACCCTCCTAGCCCCGTCCCCACTTCTCTAAGAAATACCTTTTGATGAGCTAAAATTTTCCGTATGTCACTCAGGTATATAAGTTATCTTAAAATAGCAATAAATAGGCATCTACGCATATAATTTGAAGAAGATTCTACAACTTTCTCAAAATATTGTAGATGACTTATTAAATTCGGATTCGAGTTTTTTTCGTTTCTTTGCATTTTCTGTCATAGTAATGTACTTTTTTAATAACGTCAGAAAGTAGAGATCTCAACGAACAAAAAGCCCACCGACTTTTTTTAAAAAGCTGATATTTTGACGGGAGAATTTTTGATTGAAAATTAGGGTGCTTTTTCGATATTAAGTCAAAATAAGGTGAAAAAATTAATATTTTAAATCAAAAAAATTACAGTGTGTTTGGAACATGAAAAAGAAGGTTTTAACCAAATTTCGTGAAAAAAAAAATTGTTGTAGAAGATAAAAATAAAAAACCAAAAACTTGGTTATTTGAATTTTTCACATAAATTTTGAGGTTATGTGAAAAAAGTATAGTGACAAAAGTTGTAGATCTTTTCATTACCTACAACTTTGCCATTCAAGTTTTTTCCATAGGACTTGTAGTTTTGCCGGAAATCGAGATAAACTGTTTTTTACCCTTAAAAACTCACCCCCTTCCACCCGACCTCAGATCGCCCGTAAATTATTTTCATTTTTGTCATATTCTCTTCCTTTTCCAATGGGTTTCATCCTACTATTATTTTTTTTTTAACTTTTTACCATTTTCAAAGGCTTCAGCACTGGTTTATTAGCCATACTATATAAAAATTACTATTCTGTCCGTGACCTTGACACATGTCCTTGGTGGATGATATACCTTTTTGAGCACGGTAGCGTAAAACTCATTGTCTGTGCAACCTACTTTCGTCCTTCCCTAGATTTAGATGAACTTCTTAGTATGTTTCATATGGCATTATTCGAAATTCTTCAAAGATATTATGATCATAACTTTACTTTACTGGGTGACTTTAACTGTAGAGTAGTGGAGCTAGGCGCAATACCTGTTCAACTTATTGAGAATGCCATACTGTTCCCCAACATGCTTAGTTTTGACAAAAATGTTAATAGTAGGGGTCGTAAGCTAATTGGTTGTATGATGAGAAACGAATTTTCATTTTTGAACGGATGTATCAACTCTGATCGGAATTTGCAAAAAAATTATAAAAATAATAGTTTAAAAAAAACTAAAAAAACACACTTTTATAAATAAACCAAACTAAAAAGTAGGAAATAAATAATTGTTTAAAAAAACTTAAAACACGCTTTTATAGAAAACCAAAATTAAAAAATATAAAATAAGAAAAAAATGTATTTTATTTAAAAAAAAAGCGTGGGGTGCATGGTATCGCCTCGGCCAACAATTACCTGTGATCTGAGACATTTCTCACTTTACTGCCCTAGGTAATGTACTTTATAATTATTGATACCATGCACCCCACGCTTTTTTTAAATAAAATAATTTTTTTTCTTATTTTCTATTTTTTAGTTTGGTTTTCTATAAAAGCGTGTTTTTTAGTTTTTTAAAACTATTATTTATTTTTTTCGAATTACATTCAACCCGATAGTTATGAAAGAAATATATTATTTGTAAACTCCATAGGCTGGAGTCGGTTGAACATTTTCTTTTCGAATGTCCAGTCTATGCCGGTGTAAGGGATTGTCGATTTTTTCAAGATGTGAAATCTCTAGAGGATTTGATATATCTCCTAAATGATGGGGGGCCGTCTTGTTCAGGTACTGATAAATTTCTTCAAACTCAGATATTTTTGAACAGTAATCTGCTCAGTAATATATTGCTTCAATGTTGTCCTTTGTTGCTAACCTACAGTCATGCATTTTTTTGTATTTTTGTTATATTACGCAGGTAGGATATCTATTTGTACACGTGCATTTATTTATTTTTACAACGTTGTTCCCACTCCTTGTAATAAGAATTGTTTTTCTTTATCGTCAAGCCGAGGCCTTCGCCATCACTCATGGCCTAGAACAACTGGTCGAGCTACCAACCCGCATCCCTGATGTCAACAACCAGTCTGCCAATACACTAGATCTTTTCCCCACCACCAATCCTGACCCGTATAGAATAGAAGTTTGTGCCCCACTTGGAAACTCTGACCACACCCTCATCTCCACAACATGCTCTTTCCATTTACCATCGAGCTGCACAATACCACCCCGTCTCATGTGGCATTACAATTCGGCCGACTGGGAAGGTCTTCGTATGTTTTTCTCAGCGTTTCCATGGAAGAGAGTTTGTTTCTCTTCAGTAGATCCAACACGATGTGCTGAGACAATTTCTGAAATCATCATGTTGGGGATGCAAACTTACATACCGAATACCGAAAGAAGAACATCATCCGATAAGACCTGGTTTAACAGAAACTGCTCTAGAGCTGTGGCTTCCAAACAGGCAGCATACCATCGATGGCTAAAAAATCCGGGCCCTGAGACCAGAGCAGCATATGTCGAGGCTAGAGGCATATGTAAAGAGACAATAGAAAGCTCAAAAGATGCCCACAAAGCCAAAATAAGATCAAAACTTGCTGAATGTCCTAACGGATCCCGTTCATTTTGGTCTTTCGTTAGCTGTGGGAAGAAATTTCACTTCCAGCTCATTTCTCCCCTAACCAAAGAAGATGGAACACTAGCAACGACTGCCCAGGAAAAGCCAATATCTTTGCGCACCTATTTGCTGGAAATTCCACTCTGGAGTCATCGGGAAAACAACCCCCGAACATTACACCTATTGACAGTCACATGCCCGAGATCACCTTTCGCCAACGTACTATCAGAAAGATTTTGCTGGGTCTCAACACCAACAAAGCCTGTGGATCTGACGGAATCCCGCCGATTGTTCTCAAGAAATGTGCCCCCGAACTAACACCTGTTCTTTGCAAGTTGTTCAACCACTCTTACAATTTGGGGGTATTTCCGTCCAATTGGAAAATTGCAAGAGTACAGCCAGTCCCTAAAAAGGCAAAAGGCCCTACCTAGCAACTACAGACCTATCGCACTGCTATCTATTATTTCAAAGGTCATGGAAAAAGCCATCAACATCGAGCTCATGAAATATCTGGAAGACTCCAGGAATTGTCAACGATAGGCAATATGGCTTCCGCCATCAGAGATCAACTGGTGACCTGCTCGCTTACGTCTCACATATATGGCAGCTATCTATTGAAAAGCATGGAGAAACTTTAGCTGTGGCATTAGATATCTCCAAGGCGTTCGATCGAGTTTGGCACCAGGGACTCCTCGCCAAGCTTCCGTCTTATGGCTTGCCCCTCAGCTGTGTTCTCTGCTTGCTAGTTTTCTCTCAAACAGGTCTCTCCATGTAGTGGTCGATGGAGTTTCATCTGACACTCTACTCATAAATGCTGGTGTTCCGCAGGATCCATTCTCGCACCAACACTATTTCTACTTCACATCAACGACCTGTTGAAAGCAACTTCATGTCCAGTACACAGCTTTGCTGATGATAGTACCCTCCATACCGCTTTCTCTTCCAGGGCCCCTATATCAGCCCGTGAAACCAGAAATGAACGAGGAAGAAATGTTAATAATATAAATATGGACTTAGCAACAATCTCGAGTGGGGATCTAATAACTTGGTAGAATTCAATGCAAACAAAACACAAGCATGTCTTTTCTCTAAAAAGCCGATCTCACTGTGCCTAACATAACTTTGTCAGGGTAACCATACCACTGAAGTCATCCATATCGATGTTTGGTATTACTATCAGCAATAACCTTTCCTGGGAAAATCACGTGAGGTCCATTGCCAAAAGTGCATCCCAAAACTTGGTTTTCTGTTTCGTGCCAAGAGCTATTTCACCCCATCAGCTGCTTATGATCTATAAGGCACAGATCCGACCTGTCCTAGAATACTGTTCCATATTTGGAGCGCGGCACCTAAACATATCCTGAGGCTATTGGATTCTGTCCAAAAAAGGGCAATCCGTCTCGTCGGTGATGCCTCTCTTACAAACTCGCTCACTTGTCTGGAACACCGTAGAAAAGTTGGCGATTTGTCTCTATTTTATAGATATTTTCATGGGCGATGCTCTTCTGAAATATCAACAATCGTTCCTGCTTTGGCAGTCTCTTCGAGATTAACCCGTCAAGTTCAGTCATCACACCCCTTCGTGGTCACTTTGGAAACCTGCAGAACATCACTTTCCAAAGACTCGTTCATCCAACGAACAGCGAGGCTTTGGAACTCATTGCCTAGGGGGGTGTTCCCCGAGGCATACAACCTTCAGAAATTTAAGAAGAACACCAACTCCTACCTTCTTTCCCTAGGTTCCCACGATGTTCTCTGAACATTACAGGATATCCCTTTTCGTGGGAACCAGAACATATAAAAAAAAAAAAATATACAATAAAAATATCTATCCATGTACTTCGTACATCAAATTATTTTTCACGAATGGAAAAATATTCAATTAGTAACTTGTCGTATTCTAAGTTTTGCCTAACAGGAAAAGTTATTGAATTAAAAGATATTTCTGACACTCTTGACGTTTCGAAAATTGCATCTGTTACCGTTTTCAAAAATCTTTTAAATATGTTTGAAATTTCTCAGTTCTCGCTGTATTTTTGAAATATTTTTCGAACGTGAACTTTTTTGACTAATGAGACATTGTCTCGTTTATCTGATGTATGGAGTGATGTCCGGATAATGGATTCAATCCATTATCTTTCTGCCAAATGCAAGATCTTCTTTCAGTAAGGGTATCCACGTGTGATCCATATTAGAAGAATTCGTTGCAAAACAGTTTTCACTTGTTATGCAGTTATTTGGCTAGAATCATCGTTTTATTCCATTTCACCAGGTGGTCGCCATCGGATTTCAAAATTTGTTCTGATAATTTTGGACCTGTGATCTGTCTGTTCTCAATATAATCTCGATGTTCGTCCTGGCGCACTTTTAATAAACGGTCTTGATGTCTCACCAATATAACTCTTGCTACAAGAGCAAGGTATATTGCATATACCTTTTTTTTTTCTGTGTTTTTTTTTGGTTTTGGTTTGGTTGTTCTGATATCATACTTATTGCCAATCCGCTTAACCCTTTCAGATAATCCGGGAGTTTTTGGTGGTTGTGTCTGTACTGAATTTATTACTCGGTTGTTTTGTTTATTGTTTTTTGTAATTCCATTGATAGTGTTTTCTACAAATTTATCTAAATACGCATTATTTTTCAGTTTGGCTCTTATGAAAAAAAAATCTTCCTCAAAGTTTCCTCACTGTAAGCTGACCCCAAGCTATAGCAGTTAGTGAATTGGGCCAAATATCCATCAGAAAACATCTACTTTGATGAACCTTGGATTACATCTGATGATAAGCAGTTATCTGTATTGATGAGTGGCAAAAAACCCGAAACCGGTATACAGGTGGTCAACCCGAATTGTATGGATTAATAATGTCTCAGCTTCACAGCAAGCATTTGCAAAGTTACCTAGTCTCGAGATGCTTTACACAAGTAATCCAACTTTCGTCGAGGCATAAGACAGGAAAACAGTTGTTTCCTGATATTCGACCCACTTCAATAAGCCCTATAGTTTGTGGTTAGCTTACAGTGAACTTGCATGATTCAATGAGGGCAGAAGTTAAATAAATTCATGCTAATATTGGAAGGAGATGGTTTGAATTAATATAAAACTGTGAAGTTACTACTTGCTAGTACTTACCCATATAATAGGTGTGTGGTTGTTCAAAAATCGATCAGAAAACTATTACTGTCCCTGCTAACACCTCGACGAATATAAGAACATTTGATGGATGATCGTCCTACAAATAGAACAGTATTGATCAATTCATTCCGCGTTCACCACCTCAAGCCCGTTCCATGTCTCAAGGACAAAATGACATGGTTCGCGATGAATTAGGTCTAGGTTACGAATAACAGATTTTTACTTGAAGATAAGAGTATTCCTTGAATATATGTTTCCAATCTGAAATAGTTTGAAAAACAGGGTTTTTGGAGGTTTACAGGAAAACTTTTGCTTGTTGGGAATGATCTCCTTTTTACACGCTTTATATTAGCTTCACTTGTATGTTTGTTTGTTTGTTTGTTTGTAACCAACTCCTTTGGGCGCGATTTTGACCCACTTCCAGACGTCCGAATGATTTGAAATTTGGCAGGTGTACATAATTCCGGTTACAATGCATTAAGAAATTTTTGTGTGAAGAAAAAACGAAATGGCGGCTCGAATATGGCGTACGAGTTTTGTGATTATGGTCCGATTCGCTTCAAAATTGGTATCCAAGGGTTTTTGTGGTCGGAGATTATGATTCTTTAGTCAAAATTGAAAAATTCAAGATGGCGGCTCCAAAATGGGGGACGAGTTTTGTGATTATGGTCTGATTCTATTCAAAATTGGTATGTGGGGGTTTTTGGGGTCAAATATTATGATTCTTTTGTAAATTGGAAAATTCAAGATGGCGGCCGAGTTTTGTGATTATGATCCGATTCGCTTCAAATTTGGTATCTGAGGGTTTTTGTGGTCGGAGATCATGATTCTTTCGTCAAAATTGAAAAATTTGTGATTATGATCTGATTCTATTAAAAATTGAAATGTGGGGGTTTCTGGGGTCGAAAATTATGATTCTTTTGTAAAAAATGGAAAATTCGAAATGGCGGCTTCAAAATGGCGGCCGAGATTCGTGATTATGGTCTGAATCTATTCAAAATTGGTATGTGGGGGTTTTTGAGGTCAAATTTTATGATTCTCTTGTAAAAATTGGAAAATTCAAGATGGCGGCCGGGGTTTTGTGATTATGGTCTGATTCTATTCAAAATTGGTATGTGGGGGTTTTTGAGGTCGAATATTATGAGTTTTTTTGTAAAAATTGGAAAATTCAAGATGGCGGCTTCAAAATGGCGGCCAAGTTTTGTGATTATGCTCTGATTTTATACAAAATTGGTATGTGGGGGTTTTTGGGGTCGAATATTATGGGTCTTTTGTGAAAATTGAAAAATTCAAGATGGCGGCCGAGTTTTGTGATTATGGTCTGATTCTATTCAAAATTGGTATGTGGGGGTTTTTGGGATCGAATATTATGATTCTTTTATAAAAATTGAAAAATTCAAGATGGCGGCTTCAAAATGGCGGCCGAGTTTTGTGATTATGCTCTGATTTTATACAAAATTGGTATGTGGGGGTTGTTAGGGTCGGAGATTATGATTACCTAATTTGATATGATCATTCCATTTTTTAATTTGCAAAAAAATTATAAAAACAATAAAAACTAAAAAAACACGTTTTTTCAAATAAACCACACTAAAAAGTAGGAAATAAATGATAGTTTGAAAAAACTAAAAAACACGCTTTTATAGAAAACCAGACTAAAAAAATAGAAAAAAAGAAAAAAAAATATTTTATTTAAAAAAAAGCGTGGGCTGCATGGTATCAATAATTATATAGTACATTACACACCGTGGCGATACCATGCACCCCAGGCTTTTAAAAAAAATAAAAAAAAATTCTCATTTTCTATTTTTTTAGTCTGGTTTTCTATAGAAGCGTGTTTTTTAGTTTTTTCAAACTATTATTTATTTGTGAGAGAAAATATAGAAACTAATTACAATTATCATTTAATTTGAAAAGGATACACTCGTTTCTTCGAAGTCAATAAATAAAATAGTACATGGTACAGAACCCATAGGAATAGTACATGGTACAGAACCCATAGTAATAGTACATCGTACAGAACCCATGATAGGTAAGTCCCACTCGCTCTTAGCAGCTTTTTTGAAACGAACGATAAATAAGTCATCAGTATGATTTCTGTTATGGTGATATACAGTTAAATAATAAATGCCACAGGCGGCTCCAGGGGTAAATATACTAGCTATTGTATGCTCTTAATAAGATCCATTGGTTGGTTGAATGAACCCAAACCATTTTTGTCTCGAACGAATAATTCGATTCGCGAAATACTCCTCAGAGTTACATTCCGAACTGTGAGATATGAAATATATTTCTGGTTTATTATTTCTTGTGAGTAGCTTTTGAAACAGGAATTCCTTAGATCACATCAGATATTCCACGATGATTTTTCAAAATCAAGACGAATGACTTGACTCATTTTTCAAGCCGTTTAGAATGTTTGATTCGAGCAACTTCTTCAGTACTTCAATCATCTTATTATTCTCAGAAAATATACAATAATTATTCTAAACAATGGGATCCCCGCAGTGAATAACATTGGAGATAAATCCAAAAGTTGTCTGTTTCCTTCGTTCTTAGGGTTCTTTTTCGATTGAGATCGACTTCTATTGTGCTTATAGATTATTCGTTTCATTACAATATAAAAAAGATATAAGCTGGTATTTGAAATATGTGTATACGAATGCGAGGTTTGATTTGGGAATGTAGAAAGAGATTTATCATTTTCAGATTTCTCATTCTCCAAATGAAGTGGATTGATGGACAGGTAGTCACATTTATCTGTTTGGTGTGGTTATTTTGAAATATCTGGTAATCTGAATGGAATTTTAACCTCGCAGGACCCCAATAAATAATCGTTATCGCTACCATTACATGTACCAGGATATCCATTCTTCGTGGGTTTTCACACATATAAATGATTTGTTTTTTTTTAGAATATGTCAATCGAAATTAGAAAAAACAAAAATTAAACTCGACTACGGCATAATCGAAAAAAAATATGTGGATGTGTTTCTCCTCCTCAAGTCAGATCGAAAAATTTTTGAATTTTTTTATTGGAGGAGGGGAAGCAGATCTCCTTTACATCTGGGTGCCGGCACTTTTTGTTTCCTGAAACTCCCTCCTACGAGCCGTATCCTGCACTCCTATTCTCTTCTGTTTGTGCGGGAAGGGTGGATCATAGAGAAACTAAAAATAAAGAGAGTTGTCAAACATGCGGAAAAAGTTGGCACCACGTTTAGACAGTGGCGACCTATCTCGCAACTGGCCGAACTAAGTTAGTACAGTTGGTGAAACAGCTTTCTCTTTAGTTACCTATTGAGATAAGGCGGGTTTTTTAAATGTATTACTTTTATATGGATGATTTGATATATATTCTACTAGCGGACCCGACAGACGTCTGTCCAAATTTCTATGTTCCCTAAAATGTTTTTTCCGAAAACTCTCGTCCGCGTAGAATTCCTTTTTTTCTATGTTTTCCTTTATGTTTTTCCATCTAGATTATGCTTCTGACTCCTTCCGCTTCCTGTTGTCCCGTTATCTCGTTTTCCCGTTATCTCGTTATCCCATTTTCCTGTTACCCCTTTTTTTCTTAATCCCGTTTTCCCGTTATCCCCTTATCCTGTCATCCCGTTATCCCGTTTTTTCGTTATCCTGTTATTCCCGTTATCCCGTTATCCCATTATCCCGTTATCCCATTTTCCTGTTATCCCATTTTTTCTTCATCTCGTTATCCAGTTTTCCCCTCATCCCATTATCCTGTCATCCCGTTATCCCGTTTTTTCGTTATCCCGTTATTCCCGTTATCCTGTTTTCCTGTTATCCCGTTTTTTATTTATCAAGTTATTCCGTTTTCTCGTTATTCCCTCATCCTGTCATCCCGTTTTCCCGTTTTTTCGTTATCCCGTTATCCCGTTATCCAATTATCCGTATCCTTTTTTCTTTATCCCATTTTCCGTTTTCCCCTTATCCCCTTATCATGTCATCCCGTTATCCCGTTTTCCCGTTTTTTCGTTATCCCGTTATTCCTGTTTTCCTGTTATCCCGTTTTTTCTATAAAATAAGAAAAAATAAAAATAGGGGTTGATCGTAGAAGGGTGAAAATTAAGAGTAATATGATTTTTTCTATTCTAAGTCATGACAAAATAAAAATAAAAATGTTGAAAAGGGAAACATTCTCAATTGAATATTTTATGAACATCCTGTTTATATTTTCAACAAATCAAAAATAAAAATCTTGACAAAAAAACAGGGATTGATCGTAGAAGGGTGAAAATTCAGGGTTGTATGTATTTTTGAATGCTGTATCATAAAAAAATAAAAACAAAAAAAAAAACAAAAAAATTGAAATAAAAATCAAGGGGTGGACCACCCTCAACATTTAGGTGAATGATTTGTGAATCTAAACCATCCAGAGCGCCACCCAAACGCATACAAAAAAAATTAATTCAAATCGGTCCAGCCGTTTATGATACCGACTGCAGCGCCATCTGCCAGGCTGATTTGTGAATCTAAACCATCCAGGGCGCCACCCAAACGCATACAAAAAAATCATTCAAATCGGAGGAGTTCAGTGCCACACACGTACAGTATAATTATATATATATAAAGATAAGTGATCGATTTGCCATTCCTGTATTTGATATAAATGGTTGTGAAATACAGGAATTCCAGATCTATCACTAATAAAATAGATACAGCAATCGATTCGTAGAATGTTAGTTCGTGGTTAAAATAAAGTTTCAAAATAAATCTTTGTTTCATGATATCAAGAACAAAATCAAAGTTCTTATAAAACAAGAATAATAAGTTGAACTCTATAAAAACACATTTTATTTTATCTAGGACAAGGTACAACTACAGACGAAACAATAATAAAACACTGAAAAACAACAAAATTAAAAATATTTTTCAGTCTTATCATCAAATCAACCAAAATAAAAACAAATTACATTTACACCAAACCTTCAATTTCAATAATTTTGTTAATTTATTAGCACAAAGGAGAACGAGTAGGTATAACAAATACTCCAGTTTGATAATCAAGTAGACCATGTACTTCGTACTTCCTCAAATAGTGATAGGAAATGAAAACTGATGGATGGAAATAAGTAACAGTTTGTAAAAAAAATTCTGGAACCGATGGATGGAAATAAGTATCAGTTTATGAAAAGCAACTCGAATAACAAAACATTCTATTTTCGGCGTTGGGTTCCGAATTCAAGTCCATAGTATAATTTCTATCATTAATTTTTCGATGACAATAACTGTAGTATCATTCTGAAATTATTACGTGGTTTGTCATTTTCTGACAAATGTCGAAATTGGAAAATTATCATGTAATCAGTAATCAGTCGTCTGTCGATTGCGGGCAGCGCCTCCATGCGCGACTGGCCGTACCAAAAACTTGGTGGTCAAGATCGCCAATGTTTCAAACAGTCTCTTTATTTTTTATTTATCTATGGGGTGGATTCTATTCGTCTGTATTGAAATCATTCTCCGTTTGCCATATGCGATATGGCCCCCCAGCCTCACCGTGTCTCGATCAATAAGATCTTTCCTAGATTTCCCTTCATCTATTCAAGACCCGGGATTCCGAGACCCATTGCGAAGTGTATTAGTTGTCTGGGAGCTAAGTTCCTAATATCTGGGGGCGTTAGTGCAGCGAAGATCTTGCAGTATCTGTCACTGTCTGATCTATCCATTTTTTTGAGGTGATCTATCCATTTTCTTGAGCGGTCCCGTTACCAGTGTCAAGTCTTTCTCGTCCAACTCGAGAAACTGTTTAGGTTTCTTTGGCGATGGACTCAGAAGCCTTTTCGCTTGTCTGAAACCATATTAATCTGGTCAACTTCCCAGCGCCGAAATTATTCCTCAATGTGAATTTTGAAAAGACCACTGAAGGGTTCTGGGCCAGAAAATTGAGTGTTCACACAAGGCTGTCTGCTTCCTCATTGCCTTTGATTCCCTTGTCCTGGCACCCACATCAGACCTGATTATTCGTAATCAGTTGCCTTAGGAAGAGTTTGCAGTCCCAAGTCAGTCTAGATTCACAAGTGTGTGACTTTAGAGCTTTCAGTTCTTCTTGCCTGTCTGGGAGGATATAAATCTTTGCCCCCCTGGAGCTTCTTTCAAGGCGCAAATTTTTATAGCAGGGGTTTCTGCTTAAAAAAAAATTGATATCTCCGTGGAAGTGTGAAAAATACATTCGCATCTGCTGAAAGGATTTGGGATCGGAAATATCCATCGGTGGTAAATGAACAAGGCACGAAGGATCAGAAAAGGAAACAAGAGCCTACAGAGGACAGCACAATGATTTATGTAAGTGCCAGAGTCGTTTTCGATTTTTCCCCGGAAGAAGATAGATCATTTGGATATCAGTTTCTTAACTCATAGGTAAATTGATTCATTTATGTTCATTAGCTCACATTCAGTTGTAGGACTCAATATGAACAATTTAATATAATAATATATCCTAATCTATTGATTGTTCTCATAACATTCTTGTATGGATAATATTGAAGATATTCCAGAGTCGGTACTATTTCTATTGAAAATAATAGTAATTTTGAAGACATAGTGCTACCAGTAGAACAACTCCAAATGAACTGGAATCTTCTCAGATCTCGGATAGAAAATATCATATCATAGAAAGATGATAGCAACACTCAATGTATTACTCGTTGCGACAGTTTCCTTGAGTGATTATCAAAAGATATCAACATCTTTCCATAAACACATCCTTGAGTGCATGCAGGAAAAATTGTGTGGAAAGTTTGAAGAATGCTCTAAAATTGTGTTTGTCCGATCGTATATATTTAAATGGTCTAACAAGAACTGGGTCATACAAAAAAGAATAGATAATTGACTTTGGGGGTAGAATTCAATTATTGAGGAGCAATGTCCTACGAATGAAAGTTAAATATTACAGCATTGAATACTTTCATTGCAGGATGCATTGGCATCCATGAAAATAATATCAACCTCAAGCAATCAGCCTCTTTTGAAGATGCCATGGCTTATGCCAATTGATTTGGAAATTCATTGGAAGTCTCTATAAAGCAAAACATATACTATAGATAATTGAGGAGCGTATCTGAATAAACCTCAATGATATTGAAATAATTTCAATTATTAGCATCATTTCCAGTCATCTTTATTTTTCTGCACGAATTAAAATTCTTCTGAATCTCAAATGAACCCGTTACCCCAAAATAGTATGGACCAATCAGTCAATACTAGTTCAACCTAGAACAACAGGTCAAACACTCTACAAATCACGATGTCTTTGACGCCCAAAAAAATATTTTAAACTGATTCAAATACCTATAAATCAGTTGCCAAATTATTCCAACGATCGATCTAGCCAGTTGATTTCACCAGATTGATTGATTAATGAATTTTTGAATGAAAATATGCCGTTTGCTCCAAGCTTTCATAGGGTTATAATAAGGTCCTGAAAGACCCCAAAAATAACATGAACGATATAATTTTTAGTGCTGGACGCAAATGCACAGATTGAAAATTTCAAAAAAGTTTTTGGAAAATTGCGTGAAGTTAGGCTAAAAATTCAGTTAAATGAGGCAAATTCTTGCGAAAAATTTATAATTCTTAGTCACACCAGATGAGATTAAACCAAATCCGACAATATCGATATCACCGGAAAATGTTCGATACTATGTATTCAAAATAATATCAAATATTTCCTTGGCCTTTTCGGATACTATCGTGAATTCATTAATAATTTCGGGAAAACTTCAAAACACATGGCGTCATTTAAAAAAAATCCCGGAAAATTGAACTATTAAATGTTTCAATGTTTCTGAAAATAACTCCAGTACGTGTATTAGCCTACTATGATTTCGATATGGATCCAATCGGCCTGTTCGCCCATATCAATAAAGCCAATACTTTATTGATATGGGCGATGGTGTAGGTGACGTGATATTACTGATAAGTAAGCTGGAAAAAATATGGGGATGTGTCTTATTCTGCACAACTTTGGAAATTAATTGTGGAGATATTCTGAAACATTTTTCCCCAGTTAAATTATACTCTTCAGTACCAACAGTAGAGGCTCCACATGCTTTTTGTGCGATATTGGAAGGTTAGACCAAACGGACCGGAAATGTATGAATCTACATATGTTTGAAAATATGAATAGGATGTTCATAAAAGTTCTAAAATTTGATTAATTGTACTTTTGATATATATATATATATATATATATATATATATATATATATATATATATTTAATATATATTTTAATATATATTTTAATATATATATATATATATAAATATATAACTGTTCCCAATATTTAAATAACATTTTGACATTACTATACATTAAAGTGGTAAAGTGCTTCAATAAACGATTTTGAATTGGGTAAAAGCACATTATTAGCCAAAAAGCGAAAAAATATATTTCCAAAGTGAATGCTTGAGAAAATTCCTCAGCTACCACAATTCATGGGAATACGATATTACAATCACATATATCTGTTTATCTGATGTCATGTCATAATGACAAAACGTTATGTCACTCAATTTTGATGACATGAGGAAGCTCATTATGGTACCTAGTCCCATAATGATTTCATTATGGTACTAAGTACCATAATGAAATTCTATAAGAAAAACATGTGATGGTGAGATCAAAAAAGTTTATTCAAAATGCATAACTATGTACAAAACTATTTATTATAAATGGTAAAAGAGCAATTACTACAATTTGCAGTATTAATTCCAATGGATTCTATAGAGTTTTGACATCAGCAGTTGATGCTTTTTGGTAAACTTATAATCCTGTTTGGTTGTTGGCACCAAAAATTGCTTCTGATATTATTTTCTTTTGCTCTTTCGAACTTTCGATGTAACCTTCAGCAACAGTATTGCTTTTCCATCCGCCATGGCGTTTCACGGTACACAGATCAGCTCCAGAATCGGCCAAAAATGAAGCAGACGATCGCCGAAAACAATGTCCGGTATATTCTTCAGGGTGAGGTCAATTAAAAAAAGTGGCAACAACTTTTGGCATTTTACCAAAGGTGTGAATTCCAACGGGTTGTTTCGTGCATTTCTTATTTTTATAAGTGACAAAAAAACGTCGATGGTTTGTGTTGCAAGGTCGTATTTTCACATATTGTCTGACAACTTCTACCATATTAAATCCTGGGATATTCCCCGATGTTACAAAAAATTCTCGCATTACCTTTGTTTTTGTATTCGGTAAAGTAATTCTAAAAACGGATCCTTCATCTATCACATTTTCAACAAGCATATTTGTCAGTTCCTCTCTTCTGCATGCTCCACTTAGTCCGATTATCATAGCAACGTTTTTAAATAAATATGTATTATCTGATGCTTCGGTTAAAAACTTTGTGACATCTTGTTTAGTAAACATTTTGGATTTTTAAGCTCTGTAACCTTCTGATTTACGTTTTAGTAATGCAACCAGCTGTAGGTACTTACTAATATCGACGTTTTTTCTTTTTAATAAAATACTTCTTATCATCGAATAATACGACCAGAGAGAAGATGGTTTTCTTTCTCCAGATAAGCATTCAAAGTAAGCCAACAATACTTTTTCATGAGTGATATTCTTGATTTTCTTAGTAGAACACCATTCTTCGTACCGATTAAACGCTATTTCATATACACTCCGTGATTTTTCCGGCAAAAGGGAGTCCACGATATTTCGCGTCATTTCTTCCAAATCGGAAGGTAAACTACCAGTTTCAGAATCACTCATTATTATTTAAATTATATTCAATTCTACGTGACAATTGTGTTTGACAGCAGATTAATAAATGTTGCCGTTACAACCTGACGTTGTCAAGGAAATGGCAAAGCACAGCTCACTAACCTACTAATATTTGAAACTACACATATACATACTCCTTTAAAAATAGTTGTCATTGTAACATGTCATAAATGCAGTTTTTGATTTTTCGAAAATGTATTAATATAAATGCCATCAGATAAAATTTTGTATGTAATACGAATCATAAACAATCATTATGGCACACGTCGTGTTATCGGACTCAGCTACCATAATGATCGTCTTTATGATCCTTATTACATAAATAACTATTATGGGTACGTCATGCTTGGAAAACGGAATACATATCAGAAAGAAGCTAGCTTATACGTAGTAAACCGATTCTTTAGTGGTTTCAATAGTGTTCACATTCTATCAAATTGGAGGTTTCAGTGGGAAAAAATAATTATCATCCACCCACCCATAAAATAAAAAACTTTCATGCGTAGGTATGTGCCCTTGCTAGGAAACCATATACGCAATTATTTGACTCAGTTATTCAGATTTGAGAATATCCTTTTTCTATCATCAATGGGCGTATTTTATCTCTCATAATGATACGTTGGAGCGTCTTCCACAATTCGAAAAACTCGAATGACACGATTTTATATCGGAGAAAAAAATAATGATACATAAATATAGCATTGACATCGGCATAATAATCCGAGCGGAGCAGTTGATATTGCCATGAGCGTAGGTACGAGAGTTCTTGGATCACACACCCGCATCTGCTATGTAATTTTACAGATTTTCGATCGGAAACCCTATATTTTCTCATGAGTGTGTTTTTTTCCAGGAAATTTGTATTTTTTTGTTTCAAGAATTGAAATTAATATGGCACTCTATTCAATTCACTTAATTTTAAGAGATTGATCTTTCCGAAACGATGGTGTCTATAGGGAAAAATTTTGAACTATACATTTTATGCACATATATTTCAAATTAGTCAAAGTGGGCGTTCAGTATAGTGTGTTTTTATTTCAAATTGCATCGAGAAACGGTTACACTTTGAGAACTCAAATTTAGTAGGTAACATCAGAAAGAAGTAGAGTACTAATTGAAAATATTGAGATTGAATTCATTTCGAAAATTGAGATTTCTTCTGTCGAAAATTGAAAGAAATAAGCCAATACATGCTTCTTTTTTATTTCAATCGGAAGACCCATGAAAATAGATATTGAAAACTGTTTTTTTTTGTGAAATTTGAGCAAAGTTTTGTTGAGAAAAGATTTTTTTTTCTCAAAAATTATGAGCTGCAACTTCCAACTCTGATATCTTCTGGTGTAGGAATCCAACCAGTGAATTATGCCATCCAAAGATTATTCATTGATTTCATAAAATTTGGTTCATTCCGTACGACCTAAACATATGAACCTGGGATTCAAAACTAATAGATGCCCGGTTGACAATGCGAGACGTTAAAAACTATCACTAGAAGAATATCAAAATTCAAAATCCAATAATGATTCCTCTGCCGCTGGCGCTAAAATTATATATTTTGCCGTAAAATCCGTAACGAGGATTTCCTCATTTCACCTTCACAGAACAACCCAACTGGCATGTTGCCAAGCCCGCCAATATAATAACGAATCTCTAGGTTCATTTTTAACCCCTGTTGGACCCCATAATAGAGGATATAACAACGTTTGATTTTATTTTCAAATAATGTTATTTCGGAATAACTATTTCACGAATCATTTCTTCCAGATTAATTTCCAAAGCAAATTATAATTGATACTTCAAGACAGCTATCACATGGAGTACGTTACTTTATCGGCAACAATGCCCGCCGGCCAGTTCTCCGGCTATTGTCTTGTAGTAGACATTGGTTTCGACTATAATTACTCATTTGCACGGTGGCTCCTCTATCGGATAAGTTATACAAGCCATATTTGTCGTCAACCTTAAAGTGAAGGGATGATGATTGTCCTGATTCCATCATCAAGTGCTTCACTTGGGTGAATGGATTAATTCATCCATTTCAGGGTATTTGGTATCAGGATTTTTTTTGAATTGCCTCTCTATTTTCCCAGTTTTTTTTTCGATTTTGTTGAAAAGCTCATTGGGAATCTTTCTGTTCTTCTGCTTCCATTGTCTATATCAATGGAAGCAATTTAAGTTCATTAAAACCGGAAAAAAATATACTGTAAAATTTCAAAATATATTAAATTTTGTAATAATCCAAGTATTTAAAATCAATGGATTGCTTGATTTAAACAAATGAAATACTCAATTGAAAGGATTGATATAGGGCAGCCTCGGGCTGGTTGTGACTTTTTTTTAATGAAGTATTACAATTTTTTATTTGTTTGATTGTTTCACCTGAATATAGTTTTGTTTCATTGAGTAACTACTTAAAATTTGAATTTAAAAATAATTTCAGTTACCAGCCAGAAATGACATAAATGAATGAATTCTGGGAAAAAAGGCATGTAACTTTTAACCCCGTGCCAGGGACTGGTTGTTACACCACAAGGGGAAAACTATTACAACAAAAACAAACGTAATCTAAGACTTCCTATCAAGAAAAATCACAGTTTTTTCCTTAATTTGAATAGAAATAAAAAATTGTTATGTCTACAATGTATTACAGAGTAGCTTTTTGCCTCATCAAACTTCTAAGTTTAAACAATATTATAATTAATATTATTTTTAAACAAAACCTTGAGCATGTAATTTTTTTGGTTTTAAATATGGGTAACTTTCAACTTAGAAGTAAATTATGGACATCTTTGTTGAACAAAAAATAAATGAATGAAATGAAATAAACTGTACCCATCCACGCCAGCTCAACTCTGATCAAGCGGTTCACAACATATCAGCCAAAAATAATCATCTTCTACTCTTTCTTCGTCAGAGTCACATTTTCCTCTCAACAGCAATCTTTCCTGTTCCCTTAACTGTTTTTACTCCCTTACTTGTAATTCCTTGTTTATCTTTCTCTTTTAAAATAAAGAAGTAGAAAGCCAAATATATTCCCCAAATGTATCCATAATGTTAAACAAATAATAATAATGTTCAAATAAATTAGTTATACTTCAATTCCCTCAATTATCCCGAAAAAAGGTTCAGATAACTCTACCACAGCAAGAATGGGTGAAAATGCCTGTACAGAATAATTCAAATGTTTTAACTAACCTCCACTTTTATTCACACGGATGTTACCAAAATATGTAAGAGGGTATCTCAATATGCTAATAATGTGCATAAATGCATAGAATCTGAAAAAAACACATATGTTCTCACATATCATGCATAAGTTGTACACACATTTGACACTAAATGAAATAGAGGTTACCGATTGTGCAATAAATCTCATAATGACATGTATAAAGATACTTTCTTTCGACATTTAACCCCTGCTAATCTGGCATAAACAGCAGGTAATGTCAAATTAATGAATTCTATTCATATTAAATGAACTTTGCGTGAATTAATCATTTCAAAATATTTGTTTAGAACTCACCTGCGTTGTTATTCACATTGAGTTATATATTATACACATGCCAATGTCTTCTCCATATGATTGTTTATTTTCAAACTATTCGCCCACTTCGTTACCTCTTACTCGAACTTTTCATATCAAGTTCCCTCGAGTATATATAATACCACGTTCTCGAAAAGACCCGAAATAAATAAAGACGCAAAAGCGCCGGTTTCTTCTCGTAATTTTTTCACGTATTGTCATAAATACAGACCGAGAATAAATTTAAAAATTCGAATTCCAAAATTATAGACTCCGACAACAATAAAAATTGAATCCTGACAGAATGGTATATAGGTACGTACCTGGCCAAATCAGATATTTTAAGCACAAAACTGGTTGGGGCATTATTAATCTTCGATGTTCAATTATTTTTCCAGATCTTCCTCTCGAAAACAAAAGAATAAAACCACCCATTATTGTTATGAAACCGAACGAGAGGATTGAATGAAATTAATGGTAATGTTCAGAGGCGGAACATTAATGTATGACATTTCTTTCGCATAGTGAGTCAGACTTTCAGGTCTTGGGTTCAAGTTATTCGATATGTTATGAACAATTAACTCATTCATGCTTGTTTGAGATATATATGTTTTATTTCTGTGAGTCGAATTCGTCCAAGAATATCCTTCTCTCGGATAGTCAGCGAACATATAAACATGTAGTCTTGATAACTGAGCTCCTAAACTAATGTAAATAACCAATTAAATTAAATTAAATGAAGGATCATAACAAAATAATATAAAAATACAACGTAAAAACTCTATAAAAGCAATAAAATTCCAAAAATGCTCTATCCTCACGACCACTTGCAACGATGTGTGCCCTCACGTGTGTGCCTGTTCGGGTAGCTGTCTCACTGATATTAACTTCGGGAACGCTCGGCAATTTCCGATGAAGGAGCGCGCCGCCGCCGCGCATCCCACTGCTATCGTTTTACGCTTTACGTAATTAATTCACTCGTTTGTTTGTTTGGCGCCGATTAGTTACTTACATCAGTTTAGGAGCTAACTTATTACGACTTAAAGAGTTATATTTTATTTTTCGCTTTTCAGTTTCTTTTTTCGTCGGTTTAATTTTTTGTCAAAAAGTTTTTTTATCAATTTTAACAATTGCATATGGAAGTCTCACTTTTTTTCTCAGTAGCTAACAGTATAGCTTCTGTATTTTTCAATTTTTATTTCAATTTTTACAATTCTTGGTCAAATTTGTATTCCATTTTCCGTTTTTTTACCGGACTACGGCGAAGCGAAAAGGAGGATCATGATTTTGACCGGTATGTATGTATGTTCATCTGTTCCCTCATAACTTCTAAACTAATTATCATAGTTTGACAATTGAGGTATCGTTGAAAGCGTCTTGATCGTGTGCTGGTTATAGGTTATGTGACGTCACATTAAATTGTATATAGAGCCCTAGAGGACATAAAGTCATGAACCGAATTTTTTTTAATGGTGACATGTTGGGTATCAAATGAAAGGGCTTAATTAGCACATTTCAAATATATATATATATATATATATATATAATAATATGAATCTTGTTGATATTTCTATTTTTTGGAGGTTCTTGGGATGTAGATTCAATAAGAGAAATGAGAGTTTTTAGATAGACGTTTCGCCTCTAGTGATGAAGCCTCTGGCCAGAGGCGAAACGTCTATCTGAAAACTCTCATTTCTCTTAATGAATCTACATCCCAAGAACCTCCAAAAAATAGATATATATATATATATATATATATATATATATATATCTGTTTGTTGACTCCGTTGATTTGTCGTTTTCTACCAAGTGTTGTTCATCCTTGCACTTCTCCACCGTACTGATGAGGGCCGAGAGCCCGAAACACGTGTCTACGGTTAGCACTTTTTTCTGAGGGCTATGTCCATTAAATTACTTCCATTTTGTTTTTAACAGTCCCCTCGATATTACTCTCTTTCATATTTATATTCCTGGACTCGGATGTCACGCAGGTAGCTATAGCTGCCTCCGTGGTGACGTTGGTTGTTGCCCTGGAATTCAGGGTCTGCTGACCGAAATCACAAATGAGCGCGGCTGGCTTCTGTTTGTTGACTCCGTTGATTTGTCGTTTTCTACCAAGTGTTGTTCATCCTTGCACTTCTCCACCGTACTGATGAGGGCCGAGAGCCCGAAACACGTGTCTACGGTTAGCACTTTTCTCTGAGGGCTATGTCCATTAAATTACTTCCATTTTATATATATATATACAGGGCTATTCAAATTCGTTTCTGTACATGGGGATCTCGTAAACGATAAGAGATAGAGTGTTGGTTAAATCGTGGCATAGTTGCGTATTTTATAGACCTATTCAATGATGTGAAAAAATCGAATTTAGCTCTTTTGGTTCTGGAGATATACAGGAAAAACAAAAAAATCCCAAATTATTTTTTTGCCTGTATTTTCTTTATTCGCAGACATATTGAAAATCTGTCCACATTTTGCTAATGGCACTTGATGTGAGCTATCAGAATATGTTCATGAATCTTTTATACAGGGTGTCATCTGGCTTGGGCCACCCCCATCTTTGAATTTTTAAATACGGACCTGTATTTTTTGTTGTAGTTTTTGGATCGTCGACGTTCACTTCATACTGAGAAATTGAAGTTTCGGTAATATTTTATTATAATTGGGTGAATTATTCCCTTTTAAATTACGGCCCTGGAAATTGGTTGACTGAGTTAAATAAAAACACAATAGCAACTTTCACGTCTCCCCATGTACCATAGTGTTTTAGAGAGTATTTTTTTCATTTTTAGGTACCAATTCATATTTCTTCACATTTTCAATGCTCTTTGAGCGTTTTCTACAATGAACTTCGAATAGCAAAACCTTTTATGATTTTTTGAAACATATCTACAACAAAAATAGATTATACATATGTATTTTGATAAGCTGAAAAAAAAAACGATAGCAATAATTACATCCGAAACGAACACTATAATTGTAATGAAAATTGAAATGAAGTAATTTATATACACAAAAAAATTAATGGCGCAATAAATGTTCGAATTGGAGTCCTTCCATTTCGAGACATTTTTGAACTCGTTTTTTCATATTATTTATTGCCCTTAATACACTTCTTTGCTGCATTGTTGCGAAAGCATTCAAAATCCTCAATCTCAAGTCTTCCACATTTTCTATCTCTCCGCCAGCGTCAATCCTATTTTTCAATGTCCCCCATAGAATAGTCAAAAATAGTAAGATCTGGTGATCTTGCAGGCCATATTATTGGCCCATTATTTGCTATCCATCTGTTGTTGAATGTGGTATTCAGAAACTGATTAACCTCTCTTGTACAATGAGGACGAGCTCCATCATATTGAAACCAGATTCCATTCAACCTACCTATTGGAATATCTTCGAGGTATTCAGTGAAGGTGGTCCTTAAGAATTGCAAATAACGTTCGCCATTCAATGTCTCCTGGAAAATATATGGCCCAAGAATTTTATTATCAAAAATTCCTGCCCATACATTGAATCCAAATCGCACTTGAGGACGAACTTCTCTGAAATTATTTTCATTGGTCTGAGACCAGACATGTTCATTATTCCTATTGAATACACCGCAATTTGTGAAACGACTCTCATCGGTCCAAATGATGTTATTCAAAAAATTCCCATCTCTCACGATTTGTCTACGCAACCAGTTGCAGAAATTTCTTCTTCTTTCGGGATTTCCTGGATGTAATTTATGAAACGTTTTAATTTTGTAACATTTAAAATTATGCTTCCTGAGAGTGCGCCAAACTGTCGTTTGTGGCAAATTCAATTCATCTGCAATTTGTACCGATGATTTCGATGAATTTTCATTAATATAAAATTTCAGTGATATTACTGAAAGTTTATTAAAATTTAAAAAAAAATACTTTTTCAACAATACTTTCCTCTATTTCGGCTGGAGTTCTGTTGCCATAACTTTTGCGAGGCTTATTGAATGATCCAAATTCGCTAAGGTTTTTGTCTGATTTCTGGAACAAAGTTTCATGCGGTTGACGCCTTTCAGGATAAATTTCCATATACCGTCGGGCTGTAGCATAACTGTTTCTATGGTTTTCATAAAAAATTTCACCATGTCCCGTTTTTCTTCAGCGGAAAACATAATTTTTACACCAATAAACTCAAAAATATACAACAAATATGACAAATGTCAAAATATTATCGACAATTGTTCTCATAGTCTACTGAGATTTCATCGGTATTAAACATGGTAACTAAAGACATTAGCAACTTATAGGTAAGTATTATAGTAACTAGCGAAAATGTGGTGTTATGATCTTTCTATCTCCAAGAATCACTTATGGTGCAAGAAAATGTGGAAGACTTGAGATTGAGGATTTTGAATGCTTTCGCAACAATGCAGCAAAGAAGTGTATTAAGGGCAATAAATAATATGAAAAAACGAGTTCAAAAATGTCTCGAATTGGAAGGACTCCAATTCGAACATTTATTGCGCCATTAATTTTTTTGTGTATATAAATTACTTCATTTCAATTTTCATTACAATTATAGTGTTCGTTTCGGATGTAATTATTGCTATCATTTCTTTTTCAGCTTATCAAAATACATATGTATAATCTATTTTGTTGTAGATATGTTTCAGATAATCATAAAAGGTTTTGCTATTCGAAGTTCATTGTAGAAAACGCTCAAAGAGCATTGAAAATGTGAAGAAATATGAATTGGTACATAAAAATGAAAAAAATACTCTCTAAAAACACTATGGTACATGGGGAGACGTGAAAGTTGCTATTGTGTTTTTATTTAACTCAGTCAACCAATTTCCAGGGCCGTAATTTAAAAGGGAATAATTCACCCAATTATAATAAAATATTACCGAAACTTCCCGAAATATAAAATTAAATTTAATTTCTCAGTATGAAGTGAACGTCGACGATCCAAAAACTACAAAAAAAATACAGGTCCGTATTTAAAAATTCAAAGTTGGGGGTGGCCCAAGTCAGATGACACCCTGTATAAACGATTCATGAACATAATCTGATAGCCCAAAACAAGTGCCAATAGCAAAATGTGACAGATTTTCAATATGTCTGCGAATAAAGAAGATACAGGCAAAAAACATAAATTTGGGATTTTTTGGTTTTCCTGTATATTTGCAGAACCAAAAGAGCTAAATTCGATTTTCACATCATTGAACAGGTCTCTAAAATACCAACTTTGCTAGATTCAACGACACTCTATCTCTTATCGTTTACAGATCCCATGTACAGAAACGAATTTGAATAGCCCTGTAGAACTTCTAAAATCACGCCTCAGATGTGAGCCAAACATATTTTCTCTCCAAACCGACCCTATATATATATATATATATATATATATATATATATATATATATATATATTGTTAGCCATTGCTCGCGGAATAATTTCTAAAATCACGCCTCAGATGTGAGCCAAACATATTTTCTCTCCAAACCGACCCAAAATACATATATTATAAAAACGTATTTCATTATGGACTATGGTACACATGTTAAAATTAAATAAAAAAAAACTTGTGTAATAATAATGACATAAGCTGGGAGTACCTCCACGCCGTATACTACCTAGGTACGTGTAAGACAATAAAATCTAGAGCGGATCTGCAAATTCTTCATCACGTAATTTTAACCCCAAAATAATTTAAATAAAAAGTAAGTTCAAACCCGACTGCTGAAAAATCACGCTCTAAAAAGTATGAATTAGAAATAAGTTCAAAAACTAAAGCCCGACTACTCAAAAATCACGCTTTGAAAAGTAGGAAACAAGAAAATATTCTCATCTGAAATTGTTATATACAAACTATTCAATATGTATCGTTTATTAAATGAACAACTTACATGTATGTATTTAATACATATTCATAGTGATGTTCAGAGGATAGCCGTGGTCATATGCCACCTACCCTAACAAAATAATACATTCTAATAGTAGTGAGCGATCATAAGCTTTAGGGCAGTGGATATGACCACGGCCTCTGAACATCACCATGCATATGTATTAAATACATTAAAATATATTACGTGTTGTTTATTTAATAGACGATAAATATTGAATAGTTTGTACATAACAATTTCAAATGAGAATATTTTCTTGTATCATACTTTTTAGAGCGTGATTTTTCAGTAGTTGGGTTTTAGTTTTTGAACTTATTCAAGTTCTGGTCCTAAGCTTAAACATTTATCCTGAATTTCAGGTTTCTTTTTGAATTTTGTTTGCTGAATATAAAGAAAACGTTTTATAGTTCTAACTTAATATTTGATTTCCAATGTCTACTATTCCGTCGAAGGAAATCTGTTCCTAAAATACCGTCAAATTCGATATCTAAATCATAAACATAAACTTTGTGAAATAATGTATTTTTATCCTCCGACGCAGGGGGTTGTTATAAGTTTAATGTGTGTATGTATGTGAGTACATTTTTTGTTTGAAAGGTGACTTGATTGAGAGTGTTCTTAGCTACGATTCAAATAATCTGTTCAACCGTTTGAAGATTATCAGCTGTTTTCTAGTTGAAGAAGGGATGTGAGCAACTTCCACAGGTCTGATCGATTCGAAATTTGGTATCCTGTTACTTCGACCATATTGCAAGAACATGGTAATCTTGACCCCATGCTGCAGTATCACCTGGTATCTGCAGGATACCCAACTCCTCAACAACTTACAGTGGAGGTATCGTGTTTGGGCTCATTGGAATCATCTCAATGAATGGGTTATAGATAGATGGTGATCAGGATCTCATGATGGAGTAGGAAAGAGAAATGAGGATGAATTGGGGAGGGATTCTTAGCGACTTTCACTTGTTCAATCGATATGGAATTTTGGTATACGATCTAGTACCGTTTGTGGCGAATTAGTATATGAATGTGTAAAGTGAATGAAAGAATGAATGAGAGAATTGGATTGAGGAAATGAATAAACACGATTTGATGGTATGGTGCTGAATATAATAAGGCCTGGTGGGGTACGGTACGGATTTCGAACATGGGAGGTGATTAAATGGGATTAATGAATGAATGACTACGATTTGGTTGGATGAGGATGGGGTTTATCATCCACTCCTGATAAAACATAATAGGATTTGCACTTTGATCAAAAATTCGGACCATAGGCGAAGATTTATCCTTCTACTTCAAATATAACGTTGCCTATTTATGTTTAAAAACAAATTTCAGTAAACTATCTGCAAATGGAGATTATTAAAGGATTCAGAAGGGATCTTTTATCAGGTCTATTGGGTGATAATAAGAAACGGTTCGAAAATTAATAATAATTCTATTTTTTGTATCTAAGCAAAAATATTGTAACCGTTTATTAATGTAACCCTGGGCTTAGAAGGTATATTCAGGATAGTCGGATAATTTCTTGGTAATTGAGTCCACGGTCCAATTTTTGATCTTTTCGTTTTCTTTCCAGATAATGATCTACGACATAACCTTGTATTCTCAAGATTCTTTTTGTGTTGATGAACAATTAGATTTCGTCTGCCTAAATCTGTTCGAACATTTGTATAATTGTTTTTTATGGAGACTGTGTTGGATTTGAAGGAAAATTTAAGATTTCCGCTTCTACATTTTGTATAAAAAATTAAATTTGTAATTCGGGGAATCTCTTCCAGATGTGGAAATAATTCATTTTGTTTCTTATTGAAGTTTTATTCCGAAGCAAATATCTTACATTGGGAATTTTCCACAATTCCAACGTTAATTTCTTTCAAATCCAAAGCCATACCGCAGTTTCACATTCAAGAATGAATAATGAAACAATTGCTGATTGCTACTAAAGTCCGTTGTAATGGTTTTTCAGTCGGGAAACCGAGGTATGGCTTCATATTTAGAAGATCTTTCCGTTGAGTGGAAACCCCTTTTCTATGAATTGTATAAACTTCCCATTGTAAGTGAAATATTTGAGTTTGAAAAGAAAAGGTGATCCTTTTGCAACCCAACGCATTTGATATTTCCACATCTGAGGAACCTTTTTCTGAATTAAAATTTGTCACAGAAAATCGAATTATAGAAATATTTCTTCTCAAATCAATGAGTATTGATTGAGCTATTTTTTCTTAGTTTCAAATATAAGAATATCTTATTTTTGTTTTTGCACTAATTGTTACTCAAGCTCATGTGAATCACTGATTTGGAATAAGTTGGGATTTATCAAAAATTGCTTCGATAAACACTCCGCAGTCACTTTTTCGCGTTAAGAAAACTGGGGTTCTCCACTTCGTCATTGTACCATTTTTTCTTCTTCATCACAATTGTCATTTTTGAACATTAAAAAAGAGTTTTCGGAACTTTTTTATATCTTTGAAAATGTAATAATTATTTAAATTAATCTAAGAAAGTATTTTGACTTATTGTCTAATATTTATCTCCAAACTTTCCAGAAGGTCGAGTTTACAAGCTTTCTTTTATACATATAATATTTCAAACCATGTGGCCCATTTAATAATACAAGATTGGTATCCAACACTTTCTTTGTTGTACAAATTTAAATCAGATTTGCTTGAGCCACAAATTTGATGTGGATGGTACTCTCGACTAATGCACAAGATTTTTCTTGCAGTAGTTCACCATACATGGATGTCTCTGCACAGATACACACCACACCACTGTTCTACTAATAGATTCTATTTTATATACCCCAAACCCGATCAAGTTTAATCTGCAGTGGTTTACAGTAATTTATGCTATAAGTGGTCGGCGAAGTTATTGACTGGATTTTACGCGGGAATAGTTTTCACTTCTATATGCTTCATATTGGAAATCATATTTATTTCTCTCTCCGGATTTCTTCACAATTCAACATTATAATATGTACAATTTTGAACGAACCCTATATTTTGAGTCGAAGATGACTTTATTCAACTGAGAATGGATATACTATACAGTAGGGTGCGGAAAACAGTATGGTATGGATGGTGTAGTACTGTATAGAGTACATAACAATGGTATGATAGTGTTTAATGCATTTTAATTACTAATGGTAGCTTCAAATGAGAATTGCAAAGTATTCTACATGTAAAAATATTTTTAAATACTAAAGTACGACACTAAAATATTTTTAAATACTAAAGTACGACACTTAGTACAAAATCAAAGTACTGAAGTACTGCTTCTCAGTCTTTGAAATCATGCTAAATCCGATCTGTCATGAATTAATAAGTTTTCAATAACGCTAGGTACGTTATTACAGTAATCGTAAACTTAATGTACAAAACAATCACCTTAGCGTAAGTAAATTATTATTAATTAAACTTAACCTAAGAAGAGTACATGAATTCGGCAAAAAACTTAATCTAAGAAATTGAAACTGATAAGTTGTTTGTAATCAATCACCCTAAGTCGCCTACTTAACTGAATTTAATCACATGTATCAACAAAATATCAAAGAAAATAAAAAAGTCGGAATAATAATTCCAGATTGAAACTCAAAACCGCACGTGCCATATTGCATTGCCACAATCTTGCAACTGTAAGAATATTTATGAAAATACATTCGTTGTCAGAATACGCAGATTTCGTCGTGGTATAATCTCGTGTGGTAATTTCGTTTTTCGTCCCGGAAAGTATTTGTGTGAATGTGGGGGATATATTATCAATCGTAGCGTGTCTACTAGTAATATATTAAGTTTAAAAAGCATGAGATAAAATAAAATTGAAAGTAAAAAAACTCGACACAAAAACCTGGCCCTTTAAGTTTAATATAAGTAGTATGATTTAGACCCAAGCGTCGTCGATCGGTGGACCGCTAATTAAATAAAATAAAAATCTAATACAACTTAAAATGATAAAGTATAAAAACTTTTTTTAACAAAAAATCAAACCAACGAAAAAATCAACTGAAAAGCAAAAAATAAAATAAACCTTCTTAGTCTAAATGATAATTGAGCTCCTAAACTAATGTGAGTAACTGATTTTGAGTCGGCGCCAAACAAACTAGCAATTGAATTAGGTAAAGCGTAAAATGATGGCAGCGAGATGCACGGCTGCGTTTTGATTACTTCTTTCAAAGTAATATAATTACTAGTTTGTTTGGCGCCGACTCAAAATCAGTTACCCACATTAGTTTAGTAGCTCAATTATCATTTAGACTAAGGTTTATTTTATTTTTTTATTTTGAGTTGAGTTTTTCGTCGGTTTAATTTTTTGTTAAAAAGTTTTTATTTTTAAATTTTTTATTGCTGAAATCTACTAATTACTACCCACTTAATTTTTCATTACTTCCAAAATACTTACTTACCTAGCTTACTTCAACTATTAACTATTAAATAATATGATTTTCTATTTCAACTATTTATTGTTATATAATATAAATTAATTTCGAAAGTTCTGGTTAGTTGATTTCATTACTTTCTGTATAATTCCCCTTCATAGAATGTAATCATTTTGACGGATGTAGGAGGGTCTGTCAATGTCAACTACATATGTGTGCCAAAGTTCACAAGTGAAAAATCAATCATTCCCTATTTTTCTACCCATAGGGGTGGATCATTCCATTCCAAATTGTGATATGATCAACTATGAGGTATACCCTTCCTAATAAAAGAAGAATCATCCAAATCGGAAAACTCACTACAAAGTTATGCCTGATGGAATCGGTCAACGGACCAAAATTCAGAGGGTGAACGATCAATATCCTTCATTTTGCTACCCTTAGGGATGTATTTTGTTGTTCAAATTGGAATGGGACCAACTTCGAAGTACACCCTATCCAATGAAGAAAGATTCATCGGAATCGAACTGCTCTGTAAAAAGTTGTGCGTAATCATAAATAAAAAAAAATATACGCGTCGAATAGAGAACGTCCTCTTTTTTGTTTTCGTCGGTTAATTAAATTAAAATACAAGTAAGCTACCTAGGCAACGTAGGTAAATATCAAAACAACAATATCAAATCGTCTTAATTACCGCTCCCCTGACGCGACGACGCGACGCTTGGATCAAAATATTACTACTTATACTAAAGGGCCATTACATATTATTTTTCTACTTTTTAATTTAATTTTCCTTTCGTTCCAAAAGATAACATAACTGATTCATTAATAACTAGTTTTTCTTCTGTAATACCCGTAACGGGAATATTTTCTGGATATGTTTCTGAATAATACTCTACTGTTCTTTTCTAACAGATAGATAATGCGGCTCCTGCATTAATTAAAATTCTGAAATTGCTTGTACTTACGAAATAAAATAAATAGCTGAAGTTTGGATTTATAGAAACTGTTGGTCTGATTGTTCGTTGTTTTGATCATTGTAGGGTTCAAAGATTTGACAACCGCTGCAAGGTTTTCTGTTATCAGTAGTGGTTGAGTTGTGCATTCTTGATGGGTTATTAATAGATGTCCGTATATAGACTTTCTTGGAATTGAGGGCTGGAGTTGTCTATTTGATTTATGTTGAACTCGATAGGTGTGTCGTGAAACTCCGCATTAAATAGATCTGTATCAATTTCTTCAGATCCATTTGGTAGTATTGGTTCTTCGTAGTATGCATTTCGAGTTGTAAAAGGAATTACTATTATTAGAAAAAGAGTCTTCGTAATAAAAATGTTCATAATCATTCGATTGAAAATCAATAGGATTATTGAATTCATCATAATGAACTAAATTAGTTCTTGATGCATGCATGTATTTTGAGAATTTCTTTGAACAACTGATGGTCTCTTCTGTTGGTTTGGATTACTAGGTTGACGAAATTGATTGAAATTCAACTGTGTTGGTTGAGGACCTTGTTGAGTCTGAAAATTTGGGATGTATTGAAATTTTGTCGTGGTTGTTTTTCAGAAAGATTATCTCCCCTTTGAAAATACTTTTGTCTATTCATAGACAGGGAATATTTGGGATATTCCTTGTACTTGTAATGATATGACTGATTTTTGGTTCTGAACCTGTCAATAAAGGGTTCAATGGCATTGATTAATGTGCAGCTTTTTTATCATTGGGAAGATTTTATTTTTGAATAAATGAATACATTTTCGCATTATGGCTTTTTAATCTTGAGAACAATGCTGCTTCATTACCCCTTTGCCTGATTATTTGTAGATCCTGTATTGATGAGGTTAAATCTCGAAAGTTACCAAAGTAAGAATTCAGTAAACATCTAATTTCTACGTATATTTCAGGATTTCTAGAATGTATCAATTGGGAAGCTTCCTCTCTGAGTTTGTTTCTAATATGGATTGTTAATCATCTACGATGATCTACAGTCATTTGTTCTGCATAATTACAAGCATTTTAAAAAATTCCAAGAAAAATTGAATCAAATGCTTGTTGCTCAAAATTTCCAGTTCTAGTACGAAAGCGACAAGCTTTTGAATCTATAACTCACGGAATAACCTACCACACATCCAAAGCAATTATTTTTTACTTTTTAGTGCATTTGAATAAAAGCTCGTCTTTAAAAAGTTCTTCTATCGATTATTTCATATTGTGCTTTCTAGTACTTAAGTACGCCTCAATCTATGCATTTTTGTTGAAGCATCGTTATTATCCTGTGAGTTTTGAGCTATCTAGTCCATCAATGAGGAGACCATCTAAAGATTAACTCATCCGCCATCAAGAGGTTGCCATCTTCAATTTATGAATTTTAACTAAAAATCAATAATCACGACTGAATTCATAATCTCCGACCCCGAAAACCCCGACATACCAATTCTGAATCGAATCGGGCCATAATGACAAAAATAGTCCGCCATCTTGAATTTGTGAATTTTGATTAAAAAAATGTATAATCTCTGACACCGAAAACTCCCACATACCAATTTTAAATAGAATAGAACCATAAACACAGAGATCATCGACCATTTTGAAGCCGCCATTTTCATTTTGAAGAAAAAAAATTCCCATGAACATATCTCCGCCATCTTGGAGCCCCCAATTTATTTTGACAGGAAATTCATAATCTCCGACCCCGAAAACCCCCCTCATACCAATTTTGAATCAAATCCCACCATAATCCCAAAATTCGTCCGCCATCTTGGAGCGTCCATCTCGAATTCATGAATTTTGATGAAAAAATCATAATCTCCAACCCCGACAACCCCCACATACCAATTTTGAATCGGATCGGACCATAATCACAAAACACGTCCGCCATCTTGGAGCCGCCATCTTAAATTTATGAATTTTGACAAAAAATTCATAATTACCGATTCCGAAAACCCCCACATACCAATTTTGAATCAAATCGGAGGATAATCCCAAAACTCGTCCGCCATCTTGGAGTCGCCATCTTGAATTTATGAATTTTGACAAAAAATTCATAATGACCGCAAAATCCTCAACATACCAATTTTGAATCGAATCGGATCATAATTACAAATCTCGTCCGCCATTTTGGAGCCGCTATTTTGTTTTTTCTCTAACGAAAATTTCATAATGCATTGTCACCGGAATTATGGATACCTGCCAAATTTCAAATTAATCGGACACCTAGAAGTCGGTCGAAATTCACTTGCAAGATTTGACCCGAACATACATACATACATACAAACATTGCAAGTTAAATAAAAACTTTGTAATAACATTATATTCAAGACTTCAGTCACTTATTAAAACGTATTGATAATTATATTATTATTCTTTCTCTGAATTTTACTCTAATCATTTTTTATTGGCATTAGGATATAATTTATGATTTTCATCAATAATTTGTAACTAAAAATGTTTCTTTTCTTCATCAATAGCACTTCGATTGTACCATTGTTGCACTTTCAGCTGTATCGTTAACAACTTTCAGAGCACGAACAATTTTTTAACCTTTCAAGTATTATTGACAAAATTCTAACTATTCAAAACAATTTAAAATGATAGTAGTTTTTCGTACACGCTCCACAAAATGCCTACTTTGAATACTGAAAAGAGTCCGCAAAATACCATTTTAGCGGACTTGAAGTCGTCATGGCAACTCTTTAGTGTACTGAAATTCGTTTATTCCGAAAACTTACAATTAATATCCTAAAAACGTTTCAGGAGACGCAATAAACTAGATTATTTGAAATTTTGTAGTGACATCACTCGTTTTCCTCGAAATATTCTTTGGAATACTTATTTCAGTGATAAACAATCGCTCACTAGGATTTTGCACAACTTTCTTACACTACCGTACGGAAGGTAATTGAAAATGTATGCACGACGAGAAACTAAATGTGTGGCATTTCTGTTCTGTTCATTTTGGAAGATAAATAAAAAAATAATTATGGTTATGTAATATGAATATGATATCCGCTAAAGCCATTTGCGTACATGTTGCATACAACCTTTTTTCTATTAGCTTTCCAAATAAACATAACAGAAATGCCACATATTCCTTCGCCGTGCATACATTTTCAATAACCGTCCATACGGTCCATACTTTTGTCAAATACTTCAAATATTAGTGTTCATTTTCCATAAAATAATTATCCCAAAAGAATATTTCGAAGAAAACGTGTGATTGATAATCTTTATTTTATTGCGTCTCCTGAAACGGTTTTAGGATATTAATAATAAGTTTACTGAATAAACAAGTATCAGTCCTGTAAAATGTTGGTATGTTGATTTTACGTATGAATCCGCTAAAGTGGCATTTTGCGGATAGTTTTCAGTATTCAAAGTAGGCATTTTGAAGATCGCTCGAAAACGTCTAATCTATAGTACCTACTCCACAAGATTCAAAATTCTTGAGCGACCTTTGAATTTTTTAAATTTTGAGCAAACATTTCGAAGATGCAATTTTTTTTGTATGTACAAACAATTGCCGGCAAGAGAAAAAAAATTGAAAAAAAAAATTTTTTTTACCATTTTTGAAATTTTTAAATTCTTGAACGACCCCTTAAAAATATTTGTTTCATCTAAAATTTCAAGAGAGCTCCTCAATTATAAAAAACTAAATTAAAAAACAAATAGTCTGTCAAAATCAGTTCTAACAGGGCTGCTGTTCTTTTCGAAGGGTTCGGTATAAATGCCTCCTCGTTGATTTGTCCCACTGTTTCATACCAGTACTAGCGTTTTTCCGCTCGGTCCAGTCTTATAACAGTTATTTGGCTATGCTCTTTGATATTCCGAAAAAGAGCTCTGGTCCTATAACAGTGCGTTATTTTACCAGTTCGGCTTTCTCATTTCCTTCAAAGCCCTTGTGTCCGGGGACCCATAGCAGAGTTATTCTGTTGTCTCTGCTTTGAAGAGCCTTCTCGCAGTTCCCGCCTATCCTTTCGTTATCATTTTCGTTGAATTGGCCTACCTACCTATTACCCGGAGGGCGAACTTACTTCATATGAGATGAAAATTTCAAAAAAACTTTAGAATGAAAAAAATATTGTTTCCGATTTCTACTTAGCGTGTGGCGTACTGGAAGTATTTTGAATGCACTTGACGACATGTGAAATGTTGGCCCTACTATGCGGCGCTGATCACTTGAAAAAAATATCGATCAACTTATCGGTATATCTGTAGGTAGGACGCCTGAATGTTGTATCGGCCTCTCAAAAAGATTACAACAATGATTTTATAATTCCTGAAGTATGATAGGCGTTCTGAAAGAGCAAAGTCATTCTCATAGTGAGCAGACGTACATGACGGCTCATACCTATTGTTCGGGAAACGAGAATTATACCAATCGTACTGGTACTGAAACATGTATATCTTCGATATATCGGTATTGATTTTTATCCTTCTGATTTTGTTGTTTTAATTATTGTCGAATTAAAATAAGTAATGAGGTGCTGATGAGGTATTACTAACGTGATCGAGATATGAAAAATATGTCTTGATATATCCCCATATAATCTGAAGATCAAATGTTGATTTTTCTGAATCAAACCTGGAACCTTATCTGGAAAGCTGTATAGAATAGTGACCGAAAATTTCATTCAGCGGGGAAATCGGTCAGAATGATGAAAAAACTTGAATAGTAGACGTTTCGAAACATTAATGACTCATCTTTGGGACCCTGAAATATTGAAAACCAATAATAAATGTTGAAATGCATGAGACAAGACGATAGATATGCCGTCCTTCGGAGGGGACATTAAGATGGCGGTCCCTAGTTCATAGTTGTTAAGCTCTTTAAATAACCCCACCTCTGAAACAACAGAGGATTCGGCAAAATGTTCGGTTGGGGGAAGTGTGCTCACCGGCGTCGGTGTTTCGCCCTGGTCGCAGAAATAGGCCGGCGTTAAAATAAAGCAATAAAAAAAATGTTGAAATGAAATTCCTGTATGATGTTTAGGTTGAAAAATGTGTCACAACAGCATAATCAGACATCGGAGGAAAGAGATAACACAATATACATAAAAATGAACAAACGTCAACAGTGTTCAATATACCATTAATAAACAACGAGGGGGAAAACCACCTGCGACAGTGCTTATTCCCAATTTGTGTTTGATTTAGATACGATATGTTCGAGTTCCATATGTCAAATCTTTTATTAACCCATTTTCTTGATATTTTGTTAATTCAATAGTTTTCGTCGAAATTGTTTGTTGTCCAATAATGCTCACTGATTCAGTATCAGAAGTATGGAGAGAAGACTTGGAGTGACAAGTTTAGGTACTACTCACCAATTTATATGACTGCCGGTGCAATGATGCGTGTAATTCCGCCATGTGCAGTGGTGCTTGTAATTTCGCGCGGTGAGGTGGTGCGTGAAGTTTCGCGCCTCTGCAGCCCGCCAGAAAGAGCAATCAGTGGTTTCCATACGTTCTTGATCTCAACGCTTGGTTGACTGAAGGCGTTATTGGCTTCGATGTAGGCGGCCTCTTTGAACTTTCGTTTGAACCAATGCTCCTCTCTATGTAGAACACTTGCGTCGTCCCATATAACTCGATGGTGCTCAGTCCAGGCGTGGTCAGCGATTCCCGATTTTGACGTTTCTCCACGTAGAGTCCATTTCTTGTGCTCATCCAATCTTACCGATAACGGCCTCTTTGTCTCCACAATGTAGGAATCTCCGTATTCACATGGAACTTCATAAATGCAATTCTTACTGATTTCATTTTTGTTGTCAGGTTTGGTCTTGGTCAGGAAACTTCGTAAAGTACTGCCGGATTGGCCGCCTACATCGAAGGCAATAACGCCTTCAGTCAACCAAGCGTTGAGATCAAAAACGTATGGAAACCACTGATTGCTCTTTCTGGCGGGCTCCAGAGGCGCGAAACTTCACGCACCACCACACCGCGCGAAATTACACGCACCACTACACCGCACGAAATTAGACATCCGAAACGAGAGTAATCAAGTTACCACATCGTCTACAACCTTCAAACAAACAATCAGCATATCATGTTTTGTGAATAATATTAGATTTTTGGTATTTTGGATTGTAAGTCTTCAATTTTCTATCACATGATTTCAACTGTTTTCAGATTTTATTGATTTTTGATTTTCTAGAATTTTGCATAGTTGGGGTTTCAAACCTTCCACATACGGTAGCTAGACACATTTAACGTATGTTGCTGTTTTTTCCCATTTTGAGTATTTTCTTTTGCAGTATATACTTTTTATACTGAAGATTTAGAGTGGAAAATTCTTTGAAAACATTGTTTTAATTGTGCATTTGCTGAGAATGTGGCTCTTTGCTTAAGATTGTTGATGCGGGTGCGAAGAGTGGTAGTTTATAATTGAGTAGCGTGGTTTTTTATACCAATCAGTTATACTTTTGTTATTTGATTTCATCGGTAGAATGTCCAAAAGTATATAAATGATGAGAATATTTCCATTTTAATTGGAGGCCACTCGAGGACCTGCAATCAAGTGACCACTTTCCCATACATTAACTAATTTATATCCCACCTCAATGAAACAACGTTGGTGAGAAGTGGCTAATTAAGAAGGCAAAGTGGGATGAATACTCAAAACTAGTATCTATCACCAATCCTGAGTTGTACGAGAAGACTGCCACGCTGTGGAAGCTGTCGCATTCTCCATCATACATGCTATCCATAAATCGAATTGTATCTTCAAAAGCGGTATGTATGTGGAACGAAAATATAGGACAAGCTATAAAAGATAGAAAAACAGCCCTGAAATCCTTTCGAAGATATTACTCTTCAGGAAACCTGATCAAATTGAAAAAACTGAGTGTTTGTACGCGTAGGCTAATTAACGGGAGTAAAAACATATCATGGAGAAATACGTATCTTCCCTAACTGCAGATATCTCTGTTCCGGAAGTCTGGAAACAGATACAATCTTTCCCTGGAAAAAATACAATTATCCCCAAGCTTTAGTGGTCAATGATAACATAATAACTAGTGATCAGAAAATGTGTGAAGCTTTTGCTGACAACTACGAGTCTGTGAGCAGCCCTTACAACTACAACCCAGATTTCCAGATGATTCAACACAGAAAACAATGCGAACAGTAAACTTCGGAACGGATATGAATTTGGATTACAATGCTGCTTTCAGTCTTGATGAACTAGAATATGGACTGAGCTCCTGTTAGGAAAGCACATCTGGATGTGATGATATAATGTGCGCCATAATATGACATCTACCACTCAACTGCAAGAAAGAGCTGCTGAAATTATATTATGCAATATGGGCATCCAAAATATACCCTAACAACTGGAAAGTGGCCATTACAATTCCTGTCCTCAAAGGCGTTGGCATATCCATGGACCCAAAACAATATCGACTTATTTCATTGACATCTTGTCTAGGTAAAATTTTTGAAAAATTATCACCTGAGTACTGGAATCCAATTCATTCTTGTCGAGACTCCAGTTAGGTTGCCGTCGAAACAACTCAAGCATTGACGCTTTGACAGCAATGGAGTCAGACATCTGGAAAGCATTCGAAGCAAGATAATAACTTCGTAGCAGTCTCATTGGATCTCCAAAAAGCCTACAATATGGAAGAATGCGATAATAAAACAAATCCATTTGTATGGTCTTCGAGGTGATAGTTTTCTTCTCGATAGATACTTTTCAGTGAGGACAGGTGGTCATTTGTCATCTCAAAGCTTACTGGGGAACGCAATATCACAAGGATCATGAGCATAACTTTTTTTTTTCAATTGCCATCAACGCCCTCATCAAGAACTTGCCCGACTCGATAAATGCCGTGTTTCATGTGGTTGACGTTGTTACACTCTCTACATTCAATGGACAATGACCTACGAGAGGAACTGAACAGACAAAAATAAATGGCAAGAATGCGTGGTTTCAAATGTTCTCCTTCAAAATCTCATGCCGTCCATTTCTGTAGATTGAGATCTTATCTCCAACCCTCCTCTCAGAAGACCAACAGATAGTGAAGTAGAAACTTAATAAGTAGGCATAATATCCGAATATCAACTACGTGTCCATAAAATGCCGTAAAGCCATCAATGTCATGAATTGCATGGAAAGTACTGAAAGTTCACCAAGCACTCGTTCAAAGCAGATTTGACTGTGGTAGTATCATTTAGCGATCTGCATGCCAGCCCAGATTAAAATATAAGACATAATTTCAAACCCATATATACGCATCGCGGGCTTTCAGGGTGTGTCATATATAAGCAATTTTGTGTGAATCCTCTATTCTGCCTCTCAAAACCCGTAGGGAAATGCAAACCTCAACATATGGTACAAAAATGCAGTCATTACCCCGACATCTGTATCACAGCTCCTGCAATTGTAGCAAAACTAATAGAGAAATACCCAGTCATGGACCAGCACGACATTATGCCATTGTCTCAAAATGTGGCACCATGGATAATGACTCTCCTTCGTATTAACATATGCTTCAGTGAGTGGAGAAATTAACCTACAGAACCCTTTTCCCGAAACAACTATCATTCTATGAGCACTTTCTGTTAATATACACAGATGAATCAAAAACTACCAAAGGTACGGGGCAGCTCTAGCATTGATTTTTTTCAATCCCACTCGTGGATAATGAGTCTCATTACCAGTTAAAACGTTTGATATGTCTACTGTCTTTAGGTGTGACACCACAATTCAGCAAAGAAGTGAAAATATAGGTAAAAATAATGTTATAACTCCTGACCGTTTACCCCTTGACATTTTTTGTAGAGTTACTCCTTTGATGATGGTAGGGAAGCGAAGAAAGAGACCCCTAGTCCTCGAAGGCACTAATACGTCAACAGGGACGGTAGAAGTTGACAACAGACTTATCCCAGACTTGTTGAATCAAAATGAATCTGGTGCTGGTGGCCAGGGTAGTAGGTGCAATCTACTAGATCCCAGCAATGAGCTACTTCACCTTTATTCTGGCTTGTGACCGGCATGGAAAGATCTATTCTCTCCCATCGAGGTGCTGGCCTCTCCATGGCGGAGTTAAATTCTAAAAGTAAAGTTTAAAATATCGTGTTTAATTTGGAAGATAAAATTACCCTTCTTTAGGGTGGAAGTCATTACGGCATAATAGGCAACAAAACAGTAGACAGTCTAGAGCCTTGCTTGTTGATCTCTCGAATTCTTGATATTGTTAATGCCGTCTTGCTTAGTTTTGTGAGTTACAGTTGGTGACAATTTATCTTGTCGAAAAGCATTGCACAATAGCAAAAATGGCCTTTCAATTTGAACTATCGTACTTCCACTCAAGCTTGAACAACTTTTCACCTATTATTGACATAGTAAATCTAACAAAGAACGAAATTTGTACTAGCTGGAGAAGACAATGGAAATTCTTCACTGCAGAATAAAATACTCAACATACACTCATACATTCCATATTACCACGATATATTCTTTATTTCTCCTGATTCAACCTACTAATAAAAGTCACTATTTATTACCCTCTTAAAACTCACACGGAAATTCCCCTCCCATCTACACAATCAGATCTGTCACCATAGACTTGCCGTGACAACTGTTATTCTAACATTTTGTTCTGAGGATAGGTATAACCAAAACGTCGTAGGGACCCAACGTAAATCGAATATCTTCGTTAAAGATAACACTGATAAATATCGATAGAAATTAAATACCTATTTAAATAAAGGTTTCCTCCAATTCCATTCAAAATATTTCCGCAAAATAGAAAAAACCCTCTCTATTAACATTTCTTTTTTTCCAATTCCACATATTATCATGTATGTCCATTCAACAGGAATGAACTCTAAAGATTTAAAATAGAAACAGTGCCATACATTTTTAATCACATTTCCTTTCAATTCATTCAAGAAAACACATGATATCATATATTTTATGGAAATTTTGAAATACCCATCTTATGTATTATGGGTTTTTTGGTCTCTTAACGACGATTTTTATATTCACAGAGACTCGATAATTCACTTAACAATTCACCTGAATTCTCCAACATATCTTTATAGTTCCATAACAAATTTGGAGTTTCGTCGTTTCGAGGTTGATCATTAATTTTATGACTTTATACAAAAATGTAGGGATTTTATGGGGTAATATATGCCGCTAAGTGAATTGGTGGCTACAGGTGATGCACGGAAAGGTGTACAGTGTCGTTTCTGATTCTCAGAGGTGTAACTAAGAGATGTCTTTAAAACATTTAAGTCAGGCAATGACCTTAATCTTTTTTTTCTTCTTTTCCTCGGCTTCAATATACTTCTTCATGGTTTCGAACAAGTTTTCGAAAAATGCAGTCTCTGCATTCAGTAAGTTGGCGCCAAAAATAATTCAATGATATTTAAAATACTTACATCATGAAAATTAATCTGTGATTGAATATTATTTATAATATATATATATATATATATATATATATATTGTAATGCTTTGATGAATTGGAAATATTATATATATATATATATATATATATATATATATATATATATTGTTTTTGTATATTGAAATTTGTTAATTATTTTTGGTTATTCTTTGTGAGCCTAATTGATATGATATAAATAGATATTTCTGCCCCTGTATTGTATGCTGTAATAATAATTGCCAGCGAACGTCACTGTTCTCTCGTCACGCTACCAACAATTATTATTTCCTCACCAGGCTAAACTACAGTTGGTACGCCCTTATCTCAAGGTGGCCGGTTCAAAGCAATAGAGCCACTTGCCACTGCTGGCTAACTTCAGTTTATTGAATGGTCTTTGATATGTTATTGATCACTGTGAGAAAACAAACAACAAAATATCATAAAGCAATTATCTCCTTTATTCAGGAAGACTTAAAATACCTGGCCTACGAGAAATAACTTATACTAGGGTGAATCAAACAAATATTCACGGATAATAATAAATCAGATCATGGATAGATAAACAGAACCTCACTTTTTCCGTGAGAGTGAAGTTTTCTGTTATTGTTCAAAATAGAGTGACATAAAGTTGTTCGAATGTGAAATTCGTTATTGGGGAAATAGTTCAGGACCTGAAGAGCACTATTAAAGTTTTATACCTGGTTGGAACTGTTGGTGTTCTAATTATACCATGAAACAGGATGTTTCCTCTCTCCAATCGCTGTCAGGACTGCAATATCATGAATCAGGAACTATATATATGAGGAAATCAGCATTTGGATCCGTGGATATGTTATCATTAAGGTAATATTGGTTTTGTTTACCAAATGATGGGATTATTCCAATTTTCTTTCAGTAAAATTTTTGCGTGGCATCCGCTTGGAAATTTATTTTCGATCTCCTGGAAGCTTTGTTTTTCTATCGCCTAGATACATCTTTTTCTCCTTGTTTTTTCATTTGAATTTTTGAATTGGTGCACTAAATTGTCACTTTTCACTGTTTATATTTATATTGCATAATTTATATATACAATTCTTTTTCCACTCTTATCATCATTTACAAATTTCAAAAATAATTGCTTCTGATACCATCTCATTGCTTTGGAACTCATTGCCTAGGGAGGTGTTTCCCGAGGCATACAACCTCCAGAAATTTAAGAAGAACACCAACTCCTACCTTCTTTCCCTTGGTTCCCACGATGTTCTCTGAACATTACAGGATATCCCTTTTCGTGGGAACCAGAACATAAAAAAAAAAAAAAACTCCCACAATTTCCAATTTTACACCTGACCATCTATTCCCTGATTGGCTATTTTTATAAAGACATTTGCTGTTCTATCATTGGCTACTTTTTGTTAGCTACAATTTCATATACTGTATGTTTCAAATTTATAAATGTGTTGATTCCTTTTTATTAATGAAAATTTTGTAAATTTAGACTTTTTGTTGTCTTTTGAGCAATTATGGGTTATAATAATTTTGACAGTGTATGAAATTGTTTGTTTTATAGTATTTTGACATTTTCATCTATCCATATTCTACCTAGGCTCACAATATACATAGAATTTCAAAAGTTATTCACAAACAAACTCTTGAAATCATTAACCATCTAGTAATTATTCTTTTTGTGGTTTTTAGTCTTTTAAAATTTACAACTGGCATAACATAACATAACAATATATATATATATATATATATATATATATATTTATATATATACAAGGTGTCCCATATAAAACTCCGCAGGCAAATATCTGGGAAATGAAAGATGATATCCATATTTCGTGAAAGCAGATGATCTTAATGTCAAAGGGTCCTGTTATTTGCGTAGAGGTCCATCACTAGGCGTCATCCGTTAGGGCGTCGCGACACCAACGCCAATTTTTAAATGGCATCAAATTCTGAATTAGCCATATAGCACACTCATAGTTTCCCTTGAATACTGATGAAAAACAGCAACTTTATTGCCATGAAAGCGTCAAAATAAATGCAATAGTACGAGTATCCATCGATCTGTTCAGTTTTCCTTTGAAAAGTAATAGGGAGCCACAAGACTGTATTTCCTTTGGAAGATTGTTGAAAATTTTTGGTCCAAACATATTAGGAGCATATGCGTATTAAGAGCGTATTATGTTCGTGAATATCCATATTGAGGAGAAATGCATGTTCGTATTGGAAAACGTATAAACATATTTCAAATATATAGAGACTAGGTAGTGTCAGTATATTGAAAGCTTTAAAAATATTTTTGCATGAACCATCCGCGGAATTCCGAAAATACACCTCAAAATTCGTTTCCGAATAATTAAAATATCCCGTGCATGTGTTGAATTGCTCCAAAAACGAATACCAAATTTTAGCCAGGACTCGATTTGTGCATAATACAAATTCAGGAACTGATACATATCCAAAATAGTGCGAAGGTTAGAAAACATATATTTCAGTGAGCTCAATTTTGAAATTAATTGTTCACATTACCGGTTCATGAGAATTAATGAGTAAATTATTTTCTATCATAATCTGCATATTTTCCACACTTTTTTGACTATTGTGAATCCTTATAATTTGTGTTTTTTCAACATTGAAAAAAAGGTCACGCCCATTAAAGAACCTGCTAGTTTATCCGTGGTATCATAACATTCTGCTTCTAATATTTCTGTATCTGCATCGGAGATTATTAGTGAGGAGTCATCTGCGTATGCAGTATAATGCTCTTTTTCAATACTTTGATCTAAATGATTCACATACAAAATAAACAGTATAGGCCCTAATATTGACCCCTGTGGGACGCCTCTTATCAAATTCCCAGTTTCAGATATTTTTATATGTTTTTCGTTTTTTTTATACGGGAGCCAATACTTCTGACTAGAAACAATCACATTTTTGTCAACTCATCTTTTATTTATGTTTCTCATATAGTTTTGGAAAATTAACATCAAAATTGAATAAAAAGATATTATTGAAGTATGCGAAAGCGTCCTGGAAACAGTCTCCAAAATTATGTATATCCTCTCTACTGAAATTTCTTCTCAGAATTATATTATTTTCATATTTTCTGTTTTACACTTATCAATTCTTGTAATATCTTTCTGTGATCAGATATATCATTATCCAGAACACAACATGTTCTCTCATTGTTGAAGTTGATCAATCAATCGATGTACAGAATATCTCAGAAACTCGAATGGGCCATTCCACCAGAGGAGCTAGATTTAAGAGAAACAAAATGATCATTTTTGAACCGATCGAAATTAAAATCTCCACAGATAATCAAGTTCATATTTGGCCTGTAAATGGTTCCCAATACTGTGGATACTTTGTAATAGAATATGCTTTGTTCTCCACATGGTGACCAATAGCAATTTAAAATTATATTTTAACGGTGATTTGTTTTGAAAGATATAGCACATATTTAAAAATGTTTTTCCTCACAATATTCTAGAACATCGATACGTTAAGCCTGGATATCCCGTCTTGCCCATATACCTACACCCCCACAACACTTATTTGATCGACAAAATGATGTGATCAAATCAAAACCCTCAGATTAATCTGAATAATTCTCCTTTGTGGAAATTGTTGTATTGGAGATTAAACAGATAATGAATAGATTCTCCGGTCTATTTGTTCACCTATGAGGATATCCTCAATTACATTCTTATAGCTACTTGTACCTGCTCTGTATATTTAACATGAAACATCGTGATTGTCGAGTTAGTGTTATATCCACCCGAAGAGACTCTTATTGTATAGAAAAACACGTGCCGTGGTTTTGTAAACCCAATTCAGTAAAGTGTCTTTTGTTTATATTGTTTTCCATATTTTGGTTTTTCTCTCCCCATGGAAGTAAAAAATGTTAATTATCTGTTCTAAGAGCAAATTACCAAATTTGCCCCGATACGTTACTGCATCCTTGTTATATTAACAAGAATTTGAGAAAGGGAACAGAGGTGATTCCCGAAACGTAATCAAAGGAAGTATATTTTTTATTTAGAATTCCTAATATAAGTTTTGTTGTGAGATATTTTAAGCAAATCATTTTCAAAGGGTACCTTACTGACAAATTCGAAATTTTCCCAGTTTATTTGTATCCAGAATACCAAAAACGCAGTAAAGTATCGGGGCCAATTTAGTAATTTGCATTTCTTCGAACAGATAATTAATATTTTTTACTTTCAGGGAAAGAGAAACTCAAAATATGGAAATAGTATATTATGCAACAAGTTGGGAAAGTTTAACTTTTCTCAAGAGTGTGGAAGTTTGTGGCATGAGCCTGAATGGCGAGTGCCGCAAACACACGAGTGAGAAAAAGTACTTTTCCCGCACATGTTGCACACTATACTTTTTCTACAGCTGCACAAATTTAAAGAATTCAAGTAAGGTACCTTAATATTTATTTTTATGGTTGGCGAAACTAAAAAAAACATTAAAGTATCCTATCTCTAACAGTCAAATAATTTATTTAAAATTATAGTTTAGTAAAATTTGTACAATTTTGTATGGTCAAACCCGGAATGTCATTTCTTTTTAGTAAATTTTCTGTTATATTGATTTTAGAAGTTGAGGGTTGATCATTCATATACGGTGCATTTCCTGTCTCCATTTCAGTAAATAGTTCGAGTGGTTGTTCATAAGAGTTGACGATTTTATTAGCAATGTTAATTTTATTTTTAACAGAATATTGTGACCAAAGTGTAGACGCCTTTAACGTTTTCGACATCTCTTCAAAGAATACCAAAAGTATACTTTCTGAAAAAGATTTAATTTTTGTATTTCTTCTCCATTCCATAAATTTTTTGTATGCCAATTCATACTTTTTTCTTGAAATTTCCGACAACAAATCTGACGTTACTTTTGCAGCTTTTTCCAATATCTCTGGCGGAGTATTATCAAAATCGTCACTACTGTCAGTATCTATATTATTTATTATAAATAGGTATATGTTTATTAAAATAATATTCAATAGAAATTGCGATTTTTATCAAAGCACGAATGAAAACTACCTTAAGAATTTAAAAAACTTCTACAATCTGACAGTTGTGATAACTAATCAAAGCTGAACAGCAGCCAACTAAGATTTTGTAGATTTTTGTTGATTCTGCATATAAATGTAAGTGGTGTGGGCAAAGTACCGTGAGAAAAAATATTTCTCACAGTATGAGCAATACATTTTGAAATTAAGTAAGCTATGAGAAATACGCTACTTTTCATAGCAGTTGTAGGAAAACAATATTCCTTTTGTTTGCTTATATGCATTTCATCAAATATTGGCCACGTCAATTAAAAAAATATGCATCAAAATACTTTCCAATTGCAGCAGCAATTTAAATTTTCTCTTGTATTTCTGAAGCAATTGAAAATAATTTTAATATCTCAATCAACAACGAAAAATCGAAAATAAAAATTATATTTTCTTATATCTGGTTATGTTCTTTCCCTTTCTTTTCTAAAATAATTGCCGTCTCGGAAATAATGTTCATAAAGTTCCACAGTTGCAAAATAAAGCGTGCGAGTTTTTGAGAGGCATAAAAATTCAATTTGATTGATTATTGAAAATCCACAATTTTTCTCACACCACCAATTGTCAACAAATATTTGCCTTCACCTTTTAAAAATGGGATGCCTGAATTGTTATTCGAAAATGATAAATGATAATGAACTTTCGTTACGCAACAAAATGAAAGAATTATCAAGATATTGTTGGCTATATTTTCGAATGATTCGTGAATTCGTATTCATACTCAATCAGCATGATAGGTACAACCTGTAATTCCCGTATCGCGCTGGCCACCAATAAATATGATTTGTTTCGAGTATTTGGTACAGTCGAAACCGCCTATGGTAGGTATTCAAAGAAAACGAACAAAAAACCGCATCTTGATACAAAACAATGGGAGATGAATGACATGGCTCGGTAGAAAAAACGCCTCGAAGTCGGAGTTATATACAGAAAAGACTTAATATTAACAATTATAATACGTGATTGGTCCATTTTGAGAGAATATACCTATAAATCGAAATGATTCCATCTCTCAGAAAAATTTCTTCACGAGAATCCGAGACACCCGCACAACAATACAGACGGCAGTGGAAAAACAAAAGAGCGGGCGCTACGTGTAGTAAATCGTAGCGCGCTATGAATTCCTCGATAAATATCTTTGGATGACTCGGAAATTTCAATACATACTAATTATCTTTTGAATCAGATAAGAGGTTGATTCATTTGAAAAACGACTCGAATAATCGAAAGATGTTAAAAAACCTATATCAAAATTATTTGACAGCACGGGTTTTTAATGTAGTTATGCATAAAAGAATGATAATCATGGGAATGAACTGATTCATTTTTGATAATCGGCATTTTTTATTCCACTTCCTATTCGTTGTTTGAAGAGAGAGAGGGGGTTTTGAAAAGAGATTTGGATAACTCATATTATTATTAAAATAAAAAAAAATATTTGAATATTTAATTTAATGATATTCAAAAAGTAGGTATTTTGAAAATTATCTGTAGTCGAGGATAGTTTTCTCAAATTATTCCTGACTGAGAAGAAATGTCTGAAATAATTATAGCACGTATTCGGTATAAAACACTGAAATCTTGATAAAATTGAAAAACAAACTTGACATTTTGAATACATCTCGCATTTTTGAATTATAAGGAACAAACTATTGATTTTTTTATCAAAGGGGGATACTCTTTTCCGGTATTTTCGACTTTGGAATATACATGATGTCTTATAATCATGAAGTCACAATATTGGAATATCTGTGCTGATGGGAAACAGAAGTCTAAATTATAAATAATTTTCACACGCTTTATATTAGCTTCACTTGTATGTTTGTTTGTAACCGACTCACTTGTATGTTTGTTTGTAACCGACTCCTTTGGGCGCGACTTTGACCCACTTTAAACGGTCAGATTTCATTCAAACTTTGTAGATTTATCGAGGACGAATGACAATACACTAATTTGATAAGATTATTCCATTTTTTAATTTGCAAAAAAATAATAAAAATAATAGTTTAAAAAAAAACTGAAAAAACACGCTTTTATAAATAAACCAAACTTAAAAGTAGGAAATAAATAATAGTTTAAAAAATCTAAAAAACACGCTTTTATAGAAAACCAAAATAAACAAATATAAAATGAGAATGTTTTTTATTTTATTTCAAAAAAAGCGTGGAGTGCATGGTATCGCCTCGGCCAAGAATTACCTGTGATCTGAGACATTTCTTACTTTACTGCCCTAGGTGTGTAATGTACTATATAATTATTGATACCATGCACCCCACGCTTTTTTTTTTAAATAAATTTTTTTCTGATTTTCTATTTTTTTAATTTGGTTTTCTATAAAAGCGTGCTTTTCAGTTCTTTTAAACTATCAATAATTTTAAAAAAATTTTTTTTTTCTTATTTAGGAATCGTTTTTGGAGTGTTGTAAGTGGTTGTAAATTTATAATATAGTTTCTTCGTAGATTTTCGCGGTTATAGTGTTTCGATATTTTCTCAGGTGTCTGACCGCGTTCTTGGTCCTCAAAAGGTTCGATTTCACGACGTTTCGGCAAATTCACATTTGCCATCTTCAGGTGATGTCTCATTCATTCCAGTGTTTCGAACTCGACTGATGTTTTCGTCACAGTTTATAGCTAAAGAAGCAGTTAGCTCACTTGGCGTCGGCACTTTGATCTTTATGTTCCCGTTTGTACACTGCGCAACTCTGATTTTTATCCCTCGCGCATACCGCGTGTTACTGTGTTACTAATACTGACATTTTTCGTATACTTCGAAGAGCGATAATCGCGTACAGTCTTCTGCGCATCCTGAATTCTTTCCCTGGAGTGGATGTTACCTTGGAACATGAATTTGGGCCAAGTGAGCTAACTGCTTCTTTAGCTATAAACTGTGTTTTCGTGTTGTGCCCCTCAATTTGTAATGGTGGTTAGTCGATTGCGCATGATCGTCACGATCGGTTTCCTTCGTTCGTGCCCTGTTGCGTGTGGAGCCGGAAGACGCCTTGTTGGATGCGTTGTTGCCAGATCGCTCCGGTGTTGCTCAATTATGATTTGATCGTCACGATCGGTCTCCTTCCTTCGTGTTCTGCCAGGTCCCATGGGTGTTGCTGAGTGAACACTCTGGATCAAGATAGATCGCCATATGGTTGGTAGTCTTCGACTGTCATCGCTGTTGTTCATATTATGTGGTCGTTTTTCGATTTCGATGGCTTCTCTCGTAGTTCTTGAGGGAAATTCCATCACTTGCCAATGTCCGAGTGTCATTAAAGTTTATGCTGTGTCCTGTTGTAGTACATGTTGGATAGTGACGATGTGGTCTCCTGTTTCGTATAGAAATTTGCGTTCTCTTTGCGGATGTTGATTTTTCTGTTTGTTTGGCCTATGTACGTCTTTTCACATTATATTTCATAGACTCCTTGGCATTCTTGTGAGATTTCTGAGGGTAGATCTTATTGTACGGTCTGTTGTTAACGTTGTAAGGATATTGTGACGTTGAAGAATTCTACTGATCCTGTACGTTGTACCCTTTATATATGGTAAGAATGTGGTTCCTGAACCTCTCGTTGTTTCTTCTTCGGCTTCCATAGTGAATTTTATCTGCGGATGAATTTCATTCAGGTGGTTGAAGAATTTTGATAGTTCCTGATGTCTGTGAGTGCTTTTGTTTCTACTTCTTCCATGAAAAGGTTTGCGATGACTGATGATAGTGGTAATCTCATTGGTGCTCCATCTACTTCTGTATCTGGTTTTCATAAATGAAAGGTGTTTTTGATGCATGAGTCGCCAAAGTGATTATGTGTTATTCGGGCTTGTCTTGTTTCTGAGCTTCTTGAGTAGGTATCTGTGTGAATAATGATGTAATCCAAGCCTCAGGATGTCATCTGGTTGGATGGTTTGTGACTTCAAAATATCTATCAAGTGATCCGAATTTCGTACGTATGATTTGATTTTTTCTGCATGAGGTTGCATTGCTTCAGCAAGGTATCTCGCAAGTTGATGTACTGGTGATCCTATAGAACTGACAATTGCCTGAGAGGTGTCCCTGGTTTATGGATCTTGGAAAGGCCAAATAGTTTGGGACATTTTGATGATTTCTCTCTTGGGATGAGTTGTTCTCTGGTTTCCTTATCGATTGTGACTTTCTGCTATGTTTCTGGTTGTCTTTTATGTAGGTCGTTGAGTCTGTCGATATTTTCTTGTAGGCTGGATCATCTAGCAATGCGATCATTTTGGTCATGTAATCTTCGGTGTTCATAACTATCGTTGCGTTGCCTTTGTCAGCCGGTAAAATGGTGATATTTTCATTTTCTCGGAGAGGCTTCATTGGTAGGAATACTTCGTGAGAAATGTTTTTGTTCGGCGGTTTTGAATTCCGTAGAATATACGCGATGTGTTGTATCGACTCCCTGTGTCTTTGTCACCTATTCTCTGCATGGTTGATTCTACGTTGCTGATGATATTCTCAACCGGTATATGGGCTGGTGCGATGGCGAAGTTGAAACCTTTAGCAAGAGCTTCTGTGGCAACTTCGTTCAGGGGGCGATTAGACAAATTGTGAACCATTCTGGAAGCTTCTATCCTTGGGGTGCTTTTTTTTGGTTTTTGGGTTGACCATTACAAATTTAGGAGCACAACACGAAAACATCAGTCGAATTCGAAACAATCGAATGAATGAGACATCACCTGAAGATTGTAAATGTGAATTTTTCGAAACTTCGTAAAATCGGACCTTTTGAGGACTAAGAACATAGAACGGGTGTCACTTGGAAATTGTTACAGTGGTGCCAACTGTTAGATTAGTACTAACTGATGTTCCCAGGTGGCGGTGATATTAAAAAGAACTATTATTTGATAATATATTGTTGTCAATTTTGATTGATACCTGAAGACAATAAATAAGAGTAGATCTCACTCAAATGGTTAATATCTGTTTTTTTATTCATACAATTGTTTTCTTAGGAAATGAAAGCCATTTCTAAGAATGTTCTCTTAGATGTATGTCGCTCTGTCGCTAGCACTTTCACTGAATCGTAATTCATCTGGTGGTCAAATTTATTCACATGTTCTGCCAGTGTACATCTTTCAGGATGCAATCTGCAGTCACTTTTATGAGAAATTATTCTGTTCGATAATGATCTTTGCGTTTGACCAATATATTGTTTATTACAACCATGACAAGGAATACTACTATGAATTACATTTGACATTGAAAGTATTGGAAATTTATCTTTACCTTTAGCATACATTGATCTAATTGTTAGAACTGTTTTATATGATATTTGAAAATTTTCAGGATTGTAAAATAATCTGGAGAGTTTAGGACTGATCTCTCTTATATATGGTGATAGAGTGAAAAAAGGTTGAGTAGGGGTAGTGTTAGTTTCATTGTTGTTTGAAACAATGTTCGAATTATTACTATTCAAGGCTAGTACTCCTAAGTGAGAGAAGGTTATTAAGTAACGTTTCTGGATATGAATTTTCTATGAAAAGGTTAGAGAGCATGTTTGAATTCTGTTGATGGAATTAAGGATCTGAGATTTTCAGTACTCTTAATTTCATTTTTTTTACCAAATTCACTTTCATAGACTGTTTGTAACAAGAATGGTAATTCAGGTATCTACCTGAGCTGCATGGTTTTCTATACCAATCTACCAGTAGCTTGTTTTCTGTTGTCCGTATAAGCTTGATATAAAAAAATGGTACGGAATTTTTGCTGTTGCTGTTTAATTGTGAACTGGATATGAGGATCGTAGTTTTTTGTATCACTATTTAAATGAATATGTTTCACACTAGAATATGTATTACTATTGGTTTTTCCATCTATTTTAGTCTCCCTTATGATGAAAATAAACATTTCCGAAAACTTGGATGAACCTTAGAGAGTTTACTTTTTCATTGCTGTGTACCCCAATATCCCTAGTTTTGTACCTAACTAGTCAGCAAATACTACCCACACAACTATATTTTTATAATCTTACTGAAATATCAATTAATAATATTTCATTAATGTATATTATGAAGGGTATTGGCCATGAAACAGTGCCGGATATACTCCGCATTGATATTTGATGGCTCGATCAGTATGTCGTCTATTTAAACCATTCATATTCTTCCGTTGACGTAGTCTCTGATGACATCGTTTGTAAGACCTATGATATCAATATTGTAACGAACCCACTACGCCACTGCCGGGTGCGAAGTAAAAGCTCCCAGCAGGTAGAAAGGTCGAGGTTATTGTCGAAGCGTTCACCGATCTTTCGAAGCATCGAAACAGGTGCGGGACATGTGCGGGATATAGCATCGCATGCGAGCTAGCGAGTTAGTTGTTTTGAGTGATGAGTTATTTGTTTGATCAGTAGAGTAGTGCAATTCAAGCGCGGTATTTTGAACTGTAATTGATTTATTTAATCATCAGAGTACAGTGTTGTGTTATAATAGTGAAATGAAATAAACGAAAAATTTATGGTCGATTATTCTAATAATCACGGACCTCAGTTCCGTAAAGTTAGCGTTAGAAGTGAGGATTTAGACTATTTGAGAACAATTATGGTGAATAGGTAAGTACACGTACGACAACATGGAGGCCAAAAGAAATGATCAAGCAACAAGAGGAAGAGAAACTTCGACAGAAGGAAGAAGAACGGCGACAGAAAAAAAAACAAGAAGAGTAGGTTCGTCGACAAAAGGAGGAAAAACGACGTGAGAGAAAAAAACAAGAGGAAAAGGAAAAGCGACAGAGAGAAAAGCAAGAGGAAGGCGGCGAATAGAAAAACAAGAGAAAAATGATAAGTTACAGGAGAATTTTTGGAAAAATTCTCGAAGAATAAAACAAGATACGGGAACAACATAAAACATTTTTCGAGCAGACGTTCTAGGAAACCTGGGAACAAATCGTGGACCTGGAAAGATTCCGAAATCAATGGAAGAAACGAGAAAGTGAACGAGAAAATGATGCAGAACTCGAGAAAAAAATGTTCAACTGAAGATCCAATAGCAACTGGTTTCACGAAATAATGCGATGTGACAGCCCTGGCACATCGCATTATTTCGTGAAACCACCGACTTTTGGTCCCATGGCCCCTATATCGCAGATAGTTTGAAGCTGCGACAACGGCCAATGTATGAGCGATGAGAAAGTGGCTACTGCACTCCTAGTGGCTTCGAGGGGATTCGCTCTGATTATGATACAGACTATACCAGTAGACCAGCATCGCAAGTATGGAAACCTGAGAGAAAAACTGGAACCCAGAAATAGCAGCGCTACTAACCAATCAAGAGGAACTGTTTCAGAAGTGATAGGAGCGGACATTTCAAGATATATTCCACGGTGAGGATACCACCACGCTTGTCATCACCTTCCAGAACACCACTACGTTCTCACTCACCTGCGAGGATAGGATTATCCAGAGAGTCCTCGGATAGGTACCAGGAAAACTAAAATTAGCCAGCATATCAAGGCGCATACTGGCTAGCGATAACGAAGCCTTCAATAGAATCAGAAGAACTACCGCTAGTTCGAACATCAGAGGAAAGGAACTTCATATGCACTATATATACTGGTGCATCAGTTCTCCTGGTCCACAGCGGTGTGCCAACACTAAGACCACTCACATCCACTTCCGTCCTACAAACGGTCACTGGAAAGAGTGAAGCGATACGAAGAAAAGTTGACACATCAACCCCCGGAAGACGACGAATCATGAAAAGAATTTTTGTGGTAGACATAGAAGACGAGTTCATTCTTGAGATGGATCTGATCGGTGACTGTGGATTTTTTTCGATAGTGAGCAGAAAACTATCAAATTTGGAGGGAAATAATTCATTTTAATAACAGTATCCGAAATTGCGAGTAGCCAAAACTGTCAGATTACCTGGTTCATCTGAGAAGATCCTTGAGGCTTGACTTGAAGAAGACCCTGGGTGCTGAGTTGGAATAGATAGCCATGTGAAGAATCCCCTAGCAAATTATTACTTGCACCAGCTCTAACTAGGACAAAACAGGACATTTCTGTCAGAATTGCTACTGTATTATCTGATGGAATAGTAGTCCGGAAAGGAGACATCACAGGAGTATGCGAACCAGTTATGTGGGTAGTAACTGCCAAACAATCGGATGCTGGGACAGGCACAGCTGATGACATACTGAGAACTATCGGGGAATCCTTGAATCATTTGTCACCGAAAGTATACAAAGTTGTCATGAGACTCATTGCCAAAGAAAGTGGCGTATTTGAGTCCGCAGGGTCACCAACAGAACGAACTAACGTGGTCCAGCACAAAATAGATACCGGTCAAGCCCATTCAATTCGTTAATTACCAAGAAGATTACCGTTTGCCAAACAACAAGAGATGAAAAAGCTTGTCGAAAGAATGACCAAAGATGGCATTATCGAAGAATCATATAGTAGATGGTCGCCCCGGCGGTACTGGTTTTTATGAAAGATGGATCTATAAGTTTCTATGTGGACTATAGAAAACTTAATAACGTCACAAAGATGGACAGCTACCAATTACCCCGAATTGACGACACACTTGCCATATTGGCAAGTGTGAATACACGAAGACGATAAGGAAAAGACTGCGTCTACTACTGGGGGTGGACTGAATCAGTTTACTGTTATGCAGTTTGGTCTTCGTAATGCCCCGGCGACCCGCGAGCGATTGATGGAGCTGAGATTGCGTGGACTCACTTGGAAATATTTCCCGGTGTGTCTGGATGATGTCATGATCATAGGAAGAAATTTTGAGCAACATCTGACCAAAATCTCTCTTCAGTAAATACCTAACCCTGGAATGTAAACCTCATGCAAAATTTCCCTCTCCTATTACCGATACTTTTCGAGATATAATCTGTTTCATAATCGGGTTAGATAGTTTTTACCTGCTGGGGTGTAAAATTGAAAAGTGAAAACAAAACTTATTCCCACGTGAAAAAATGAATAAAAATTGCGTATTCTGCCATTTTTCTCAATTAACAAACTCATAGAAAAAAATATTGATTACAATTTTACTCAATTGTGTGTTACATCTGAATGAGGCCACTCTGTATGCGCCCAAAAATGACTAAGTTGTTTCATATTAATAACCACATAAAAATATGTTGTAGATCATCTCCGTTAATTACAGGTGAACTAAATACATTACACCCTTTCAGAATGCTTTTAGAACATTTTATCACAGCGGGATGGTGGTAGAGAAAATAAAATCTCCATTAAAACGGGCATTTGAAATATGAAATCTTGAATTTGTGCTTTGTCATCGCTTTCGTTGCAGGTTTTGTTATTATGTGGAAAATATAACGAAGTGGTTGGATGAGTATAATACAGTATCAATATAGGCACGAATATACATAGTGATTATTTGGATTCAACATAGGGAAAAAACTATTCCTCACATTTTGTCCATAAATTTTTACAAATTAAAAATTGATTTTGAATATGATTGATATGATGATATTTCATTAAATAATTTTACACTTGTTGGAAGCCATTTTTATTGGGTGGGTTTGCCACTAGTGTTTTATTCACAAGTAATATTGCTTATTGGTGAAGATAGGCAAAATATTGAAATTATGAATACTTCCGATCACTTCATTAAAAGGCCAATCAATAGAGATTTTCTGATCTATTGATTCCGTGACAAAAATACTGGTACTAGTAGTTATATCCTGTTATGTTTTCTACTCCCAACTGTCATTGCTCACTTTGTTATAAACATTTAAAAGCATTTTTTTCATTTTTTATCGTTTTTGAATTGTAACTTGAAAAATAATGAAGCAATCTCAATACTGTCAATGGACGAATTGTAGAGAATTATAATGCAGAAAAAATGTGCGCTAGCACGACTCGGATTATTAGTAACGAAGAAAAACCGGAAAAAATCTGCATTTATTTTCAAATTCATAACACCGCCATTTTTCAAGTTTTGGAGCAGGCTCTCCACGACAGTAGTGATTGATATGTACTTTATGGCTGAAAAACTCAGGCACTGTTGGATTATTAGCTTTGGCATAATTGCAATTTGATTTTTCTAAACCACTTTATTGCAGCAGACCTGGTTGCGTCATAGCTGGTCCCATTCCAATTTTTCGAAAAGATTTCGAGAGTAGAAGTCTAGTACTACAAAACGTGTATTCTCATTTTGCGTTGAAATGCTGCAAAATAGGTGTAAAATACTTGCAATCATGACCGAAATCATGACCAATTTCTGTTGGGAGTTTTTGTTTAATTCGTTATTTTTGGTTGTAATGGTGGTTGTAAATTTTTTCATGTGTAGTTCGTTATCAGCTATAAGTAAGCTTAATAGTTGTTTTTTTTACAATTACCTGTTGGAACCTGTGTTTTAGGTTGCTGCGATGTGGTCAATATTTGATTTTAAAAAATTTGGAAAAATGTTTTGGTCTGTGCAACGAAGTAGGAATATTATTCTATTTTTTGATTGATGACTTTTCTTGAGGTCTTGGTTAACTTCTTCATCAGTATCACAGTGGTGTGACCATAATTTTGGTTGATAGACTCGTAGTAAGTCGGCATTTTCATCCCAAATGCTTGATATGTTTTTGTGTGAGTTTTCTTGAACCATGTAAAATGTATCAATATAGGGGGTAGTTTCTTGGGAATTGGTTCTGTATAAAAAATAAAAACCAGTATAGATTCTGTGTTTTTTTTTATAAAGTAGTGAGACGACTTTTCTCCTGGATGCCTCCAGGCTTCTTCAAGTCTACAATAAAATTAGAATTTATAAATAATATTAGAAAGAATTGATATAAGTGGTGGGGTTATGTTACCTTTATAACACAGATTCCAATAGGTAGAAAATAATGCGACCAGATAGGCCATAATGTTTATATCTTGCACATTTTTGTGTTTGTATATGAGTATTCAATATATATATGTGTGTGAAAGGGTAGTCTTTGCTGACTAGTTAGGATATAAACTAGTTAATAGTGGGGAATGCAGCAATATCATAAAGAAAATCTTGTATTTGTCCAAACTTTGGAATTGGTTTATTCCATCATCAGGAAACCACTTTTTTTTTAAATATTACATATGAGAGATTATATTAGGTGAATTGATAATACTTACAACTTAGGTGAGAATGATTCAGTAAAAAATATTTTTTTGTCTTTTGACATTATGGTAATAAATAATGAGAAATGTAAAACAGAGAAATGAACTTATGTTCAATCACCACACTTATATGTTAAAAATTATAAATAACACATGTTAAAATCTCTTCAACCATGTGGTTGGAATCAAAACTTGGACAAACTTACAAGAGTTTTCTTTTTGATATTGCTGCATTCCCCACTATTAACTAGTTAATATATAATATCAGAAACCTGACTTTCGTAACAAAAGTAATATTATTTCCGTTGGAATATTTCATTAATATATGATTAATTTTTTTTTACAATGGATATTTTCACTCATTACAGTGTGTATTTCCTCACTCAGTTAGCATTTCATAAAGAATATGGTTCGATTAACACGAACCATTGGCAAATCGTCATCAAATTTACATTTATAATACTCTCAAATTGCCATAAAACAATTTGTAGAAGCTGAAAACACTTAATCGTGGCTAATGTTAATGTTCACCGGACAACTTAATGTGCATATGTAATTTTCCTGGGTCTGTTCACACAGGTGAAGACAAATAATAAGAAGTTGCTCACGCGTAATCAACTGATTCAAATCTGAAATTAATAAATTTTGAGAGTTTCTGAAATCGTTTCATGAATATAATATAAGATTTTGATGGGATACGGGCGCTCCGTGTGAACAAATTGAATTTGTGGTAAAGATAATAAAAAAACCTAATTTATTTAATCAAGGAATCAGTAAATTAGAAATTTCGTGGTAATTTGGATGGCGCACGCCGGGTGGTCATCAAATATCCTGACGAGCTGGCCGACCACAAGTCATTCTAGCCTTATTTATGATTGGAAAAAAAAAGCAAAAGTATCAATCACTGCAAGAAGTATTATAATGAACAGTCTCGTGCTTGCCAAATTGGAGTGGTCATTTCAATTTGAAGAATTATATTCAATATTTGTATGTTGATTGGAAAGTTTATCCTTTGAATCACTTATGTTTCCTTGTCCCAAAAGGACAAAAATCGAAACCCTTATGAGATCACACACGTATTCGTCTGCATGTTTGTCTGTCACAGCTGTTTTTCTTAGATACCGTTTGACGTAGAAAATTTGAATATGGCACGGTTAAGATGTCTAAAAACCCTGGTGCTTGCACACCTGTAGAAGTTTGGGATCGACTTGCGACACTTGGCCTACTTGATAATAGAGATTACTAGCTTGTCAGATGGCGCCAATTCCATTTTAGTTTCAATACAGTAACAGGGTATATTTATTTCCTCAGCTTTCTTTTTGAGATGAACTGTTCGCGGGTTCTAATTCTAGCTTTGCTATTGGTTGAAAAGAGATATCTGTCAAACTTCATCAATAGCAAAGCTAGAATTAGAAGCCCCCAGCATTGCACAAAGAAACACTGTCCTGTTGTTTTTCGTATTTTGTACCATTTGAATTTGAGGTTAACTGCATTTTGACAGATGGAGAATTGGAAATGAAATTGTCATTAAATTGCAGAAAATATAAAATTCAATGCATACAATATGATGAACTATGAAAATATCATTATTAGTCAATTCGTCAAGATTAGTACTTGCTTTTGGTACTGAATTCAGGTGAATATTCGAATGTGCGGTTTTATACTGTCCACACAAAATACAAATGTGGTCCATTCTACGAAAAGTATCCTTACACACTACACTACCTGAAAATAAATAATTCCTCACGCACTATATAATAATATAATAAAATATATAAGTTTATTCACTAAGAAACAAGAGTGTTTATATAATGAAGGTGGTTATAGTAAATAAACATGGGGTCCACAGAAGCTTTAGTTCCAAGAACTACGCTTGTACGTAGTTTCGTAAGAATATAATGTAATGATGACAATGATAATAATAATAAAGTAGTGTAAGTTATGACAAAAGTAATGTAGCGTAATAAATAAATAATATAATATAAATACACATGAACATGCAATATGTAAACGCATTCATATACTAGTAGGGTAAATATATAATTAACAGTGGGGTTTTATGTTGAGACAAACGGGACATATAATAGATTTAAAGCAGATTAATATACACACACATATACATGTATATATACATATATACACACACATATACACGTACACCTATATATACACACATACATACATACACACACACACACACACACACATATACATATATATAAAATCATAGCATCAATTATGGAGCCATTCATACCGTTTTATGTTTGAGATCATTAGGGTAGTATGGAGTTGGTATTTTTTTTTTTTTTTTAGTGTTGATATTTCTGGTTAACAAAATCGTGTATATTATTTCTCTCAATACTAGAAATCCAGTTAATAATTTTTTTTTATATAAGTTTAAATTATTTATGCTTTTTTTCGAGCTAGGTATCATGCTGTAGAGTCTGGGTGCAAGATAGTCACAGTGACGTTGACCTATTGTTTTTTTCACAACGTGGTAGTAGTTGCGATCCATGTCTGGTGGTGTAGTTGTGGGTCACTTTTTCTGGAGTTTTTTTGTGTTTTTTGAGATTGGTGAGCATGGACACTCAGAAAAGTTGTCTCACATCGTACATACCAGACAATACATATAATTGGTCATTGGGAAATAAGAGTGGCTTATCGAATATTATTCCAGAATCCACCTCTGGAGAACGTTCAAGTTTTCAAGATGAGTATCATTTACACCTCCCCATCCTATTATTCCATAAGTTAGCTGTGATTGTACGAATGCGTAGTATAGTACAGTAAGATGTTTAGTGTCAAGATAGTCTTTTAGGTATTTGAGTCTTAAGAGCACGCCTCTTAGTTTTTTTATTATATTCTTCATTTGAAGGTTCCATTTGAGGTGTCGGTCGACTATGATACCTAAATATTTTATCGAATCGGCTTCAGGAATATGTGATTGGGGACCAATGTTCAACGGTCCCAGATTAGGTAATCCACTCGAGTATGATGTGAATGGCAGATATTTTGTTTTTCCAGATTGAGTGTGAGGGTATTATGTCTAAACCATTTTTCAATTATTTTAAAGTCGTCCTCCGCTAGCGATTTCAATGTATTCCATGATTTCGATTCATAGAATATAGCTGTGTCGTCAGCAAAGCTTAAGATCCTTCCTTTTATATTGAGATTCAATAAGCCATTGATATATAGTGTGAACAGGAGTGGACCTAGTACTATCCCTTGCGGCACCCCTTAAGTTACGAACATACTATTGCTCAGTTCACCTCCGATATCAACCCTCTGTTCACGATTCTCTAGGTAGCTTTTCAGTAGGTTATAGGTATTTCCTCTCAATCCATAATTATACAATTTATTTAGCAGTTTTTCATGGCACACGGTATCGAAGGCCTTAGCGAGGTCTACGAAAATACATAAGGCAGGTGTGCTTTTGTCCAATGACTTGTAGATGTAAGTTGTTAATTTGTGAATATCATCGTCGGTCGACTTTCCCTCTCTGAAGCCATATTGAAAGTTGGAAAGTATTTTATATTTGTTACAGAAGTTCTGGATTCTGATTTTTATTATTTTTTCTATAATTTTTGAAATGTTTGATATGAGTGAGATAGGTCTATAGTTCACCATTTCTAGTTTATCTCCATTTTTGTGAAGTGGCTTGACTATTCCAACTTTGAGGTTTCTAGGATAGTAGCCTCTATCAAAGCAGCAATTGATTAAATGGGTTAGCGAACCTCTTATCTCGTTCGATAATTTTTTCAGAGTTTCTGAACGTATATTATCATGGCCTGGAGCTTTTTTAGTTTTAGTTCCATGATGGTTTTTTGAACCTCTTCGAAGTTTGTAGGATAAAGATACATCGAGTTTTCCTGTCGTTTTTCATATTCCCTATATTCATCGGGGGCTTGTATTTTATCTGCGAATTTCTTTCCTAAGGTACTATAGTACTGATTAAAACTATTGGAGATGTTTTTTTTGTCTTCTATGAGTGTACCATCGGTTGAGTTGATTTTTTCAATTATGGTTTCTGATTTGGACCGATTACAAATTTCGTCAACACATGCCCATAGAGCTTTGGATTGGTTAGCGTTACTGATGAACGAGTGATTTTTTAAAGAACAAACTCAGGAATAAGCTAAGCAAGATTTCAAATCAAAGAGATGGAAAACGCATAGATACCGACAAAACACTGAACATTATTTCATATAAGATGCTGCAGATGTCAGAAATTAAGTTCTGACATTAAGCGAGAATATAAACAAACATTTTTGGACGGCGCCATCTACCACAGAGAGAAGCTCTGTTGAAGTAACAGGTGGTGTCCCCTCGAAAATCAAAACAATATCGAATTAGTTCATTCACCAGGGTTTTTAGACATTTCAGGCACGGTAATAGACTATATTTCCTAATTGAATCAATATCCATCTGAAAATGTTGGTGGAAAAAGTTTGGAACGTGAAATGTTTGTATTGGATCATTAGTGATTGTCTCAATGAGCGTCGAGAGACATGACAAGAAACCGGTTCCTCTCGATAAGAGAGGACGTTCTCTTGACATGTCTTGTCCTGTCCCAAGCAGCATCATAGTGACGGAAACTGATTATGCAACTTCGACTCGGTGATTATTACGTAATCACCACTAAATCAACCACTATACAGTAATAACAACAAAACATTTTATATTTGCATGAGTGTAGTCATGTAATTCCTATGTATGATAGCCACTCCACAATTCTATAATTCAGACTTTCTATATAATATTCATTCATCTTTTAGTAACTTGTCACCAACAACTTCATCCCCAAATTTTATTTCTGTTACATGTTACATGATCTTTAGTTTTAGATGATATAATGTTTTCCACATTTCCTTAGAATCACACTTACACATGTCAATTTTCTGGTTATAATAAGCATATTTTCCCATTCTCAGTATACTAATAACTCTATTCCTTTTATTTTTATAATATTTCCAATCAACCAGATCCCTAGTGAATTTTAATCTTCTAAAACTTATGTCTCTATCGTGAATTGCTCCACGAATATTATTATTGAACCATTCTTGTTTGCATCCCCCTACTGTAATTTTCTTTTTAGGCATGAATTCATTCATTATAGTTTGCAGCTTGTTACATCTAACATGTCTTGTTCTCTATAATTGTATTCCATTTCCAATAACCTATCATTAAATCCTGATATGTTTGTACTTCAATGGTAACTTTTTTAAAGCATTTATATTGAATGTTTATTCCAATAACTCTATTATTTGAGAAAGTGTATTCATCTAGTACAGAAGTATATATATATATATATATATATATATATATATATATATATATATTTATATATATATATATGTAACAAATTGATTATTGGGGTATGCAGCAATAGAAAAAGTGTACTCTTTAAAGTTTGTCCAAGCTTTCGGAATGTTTTATTTCCATCTTCAGGGATACTACAAGGAAGAATTGAACAAATTAGTGTGTCATTCGGACCTTAAGGTACTAATAACTTACATCTTTGTTGAGATTAGTTTCTATGTTGTTTATGAATGTTCTTCATGTGAAGTACGGTGAAATATAAGTTTTTTTGTTCATATGATTTTTTCCTGTGATATGAAAGCCATTTCCAGAAAAGTTCTCTTGGCAGTGTGCCGTTCATTAGTTAATATTTTTACTTCATCATAGTTCATATGATGGTCGAATTTGTTCACGTGATCTGCTAGAGCACATCTTTCTGGATGGTGCCTGCAATCACTTTTATGGGATATTAATCTCTGTTTTAATAATCTTGCAGTCTGACCAATATACACTTTGTCACAACCCTGGCATATATATATATATATATATATATATATATATATATATATATATATATATATATATATATATATACAAATATGTGAAAACCAAGTCAATTTTACTGCTTCAATTCCTCCAAAAATGTGTATTCGATTTGACCATTCGCTCCAAGCCATTATCTTTAATACATTGTTTCAATATTCTGCTGTAAGTAGTTTCTGAATTCCAGTCTATATTGAAATCTCCTAGCATTATAAAATCACAATCACATAGATTCAATGATATATATTTTTCGAGCTGTTCACACAAAAAGTCTTAAAAAAATTTCATTAGTGTGCAACTATTATTAGCAATTTTGACTTGAACCACAAAACACCACACATTCTTGTCAATAATATAAGTCCCCAATTTGTTATGAGTTACATCCATACTTACATAAAAAATTACTCCTCCTGTGTGTCTGCTTTGTGAATCAAGCCTTAATAACATATAGTTCTCAATGAACAACTCATTATTTTCTATATCCTCAGTTACGTGAATCTCAGTTATACGCATACAACAGCAGGTTGAATTTTACCTATAAAATATTTTATTTCATCTTAGTGACACACTAGGCTTTGACTATTCTTTAAGTTATATGTCAGAACTGAAATATTTGTATTGCTTTTGCCTGCTATTCCCCTTTACATCTCCATCTCTTTCTTGACCTTTCCATTGTGGAAATTCTATTTTTTCTTGAACTTCACTTACCATTCTTCTATAGGATGCACATCCTTTGTTGTATGCTGGATGGTCATAATTAATATTAGGAATCTTCAGTATTTCTGATGCATATTTACAATTCACACAAGTCTGTTGATTTGTGGTACAGATATCTGATTTATGTTTTCCTGAACATTTTGGACATATATCACATGTACTTTTGCATGTCCAAATCTCCAACATTTGAAGCACTGCATGACACTCACGTAGTCACGATAATAACAAGTTTTCCAACCCAAGTTCAATACTTCTCTTTTCTTGATAATAGCATATGTCTCTGGATCTAACTGTATTGTAACATGAATCATTCTTTGTCCGTTTTTAAATATGTTAACTATTTTCAGCTCCATTTTTTTCTATCTGTGTTGTGATACTGTTTCATATTATCATTTTTCCTATCAAATCATCTTCATTATCAGCTAGCTTCTGACCAACGTTGAACCCTTCTATTCGTGGATTTTTCTTTTCTTGTACTTTAACTTCATAATATGTTCCTATTTGTTTTTGAACGTTTTCACAAATTGTTTTAATTTCTTCCTGGTTACTGCATTTTATGGCTTCACCGCCATGTCTGACATTTTTTATTTTTGATACCGCTACCCCAAGAGTGCTGGGATTTACTGTCTCTTCTCCTTGTAAGAGTGTTTGTTTGCTCTTTATTTTTGGGCTTCATCAATATAACTTCTTCCTTTTTACTTTTTATATCCCGTTGGCTCCAGACATTGGATATTTCACTTCGATATCTTTCTGTAAGAGTTTGATGATTTCATTTCTGTGTTCAATAATTTCTAATCCCGTATAAAAATCAAAATAATCTCTTTTCATGGCTTTGGGACAGTGAAATTTTAGGATTCTACCAGAGACTAACTGCAATACTTTAACCTCTGATGCAGTCAATCCTCCACATCGTCAAAATGCTCGTCAAAAACATATACTTCTTTATCTCAAAAAATACCAAATCAAAAAACAGATTTTTCAGCAATTTACCGGAAGTTTACAGAAAATTTGTAGCGAAGATTCATGCCCCGATGATTTTTGAAATATTCCAAATATTGTTTTGACAAAAACCTTCATTTTGTGTCCAACCAGCGAAAAGTGGTCCCATACGATTTTAGAATAATAGTTTAGTGAATTGTGTCCTTGCTCTTCACTCAAGTCAACACTCAAGTCAACACGCTCGTATGCAAGAATACAAATTTGTTGTCATTCTACTCACACGGGCATACCGATTTGAGAATTCCACCATACCACCCATACTCAAATCCTATTGAAATGATCTGGGCTCTAGTAAAAATAATGTAGCTGCGAATGATAGACTTGATATTCCTCACTTTCAACGACCAGAATGTATCGGCAATTTTATGCTTAATTTATAATTCCAAATCAAATTCATTCAATACCAATAACACTTATGTAAAACACAACCTATAGGAAATAAAACATATTTTTGTACATTCAGTATTTTTTGTAACATCTGTACAGTATAAACACCCAAGCTCTGCCATGATTAATTTAGGTACTGAAATCATCTCATCGTTCCCCAAAAATTCTGGCATACGCAAATTCTCAACATTAATCATCCTCTTTTATTAATTGTGACAAATGTTGAAAAAATATTGTCAAATGGTTTTCGGAAAGAAAGATTTTAAAAACCATTATTTCATGGTGCGTCGTCGGAAGTCCGTGATTTGGAAGAATGGGGAGAGACAGTTGTCGCGGAGATCTGCAGACATGAGTGCAAGGGATCGTTTGCATGAAATATGGAATATTAACGATGTAAGACTGTATCAAATGAAAATAATTGAGTTGGTAATTTTGATGGAACTAATATACGGATTGTATCACACATGGTGGGATGAAAGCAGGATTTGAAAAAATGCGAACGCTCCATTAATTGATGATATTTAGATTCGTATAAAGTATTTTCTGAAGTCAGGACATATCAACATTGCATGGAACACTATCTGAATTGTTCCATTTTGAATAGTTCTGTTTCCACACATCCTGTTTCCAATATTCCAATATTATTTGGTTCTCTTATAATTGTTGAAAAAGCGGGTGACTTCAGAAAAAACTTGTTCTACCTACCCCTTCAAAAAACACATTATTTTCGAACCCCAATTTTATATATATATATATATATATATAAATTATATATATATATATATATATATATATTGGGTATAGTGGGTTCTTGAATCTTGGTGATTGTATTTTTGACGTTTTCTTGGGTTTCAGATTCGATTGTATTAAAATGAGAAAAAATTACATTTATTTAATCGTTTCGCCCTCGTTCGGGGGCATCTTCAGTAAAATTTATTAAAAACATTAAAAACATTTGAATCTTGGTTTTACCATGCTTGTGTTTTGTAGCCAACATTAGTTGGATTTCGGGGCGGTGTTAACTTTTGTTGTACCATTGTTTTAACAGAAAACTTTCAATATTTTGTGGTTTGTTGTTTTGTCAATTGTCATTAAAAGCGTCTGTATATATATATATATATATATATATATATATATATATATATATATATATATATATATATATGATGATCTTTTTTCAAGTGGTAATTTTATTACATTTCCAACGTTTCGACTGTGGCTACAGTCTTCTTCAGGGATTTTTTCGGGGCTAATGTATTAACGAATGGAACTGAATCACTATTTTGGAAAACAATGACAAACAACCGCAAATACCATTGCATATAATATGCGAGAAAGTTTTGTTTGTGTGGCACACATTATTAAATACACACTTCTCAGCACTGCTTTATTTGGGTACGGCGACAAGGTGACCTTATTGCTTAGAGCAAGTCACGCCGGTTAGAGGCCTGATGGAAACGGATTTTCCGCAAGGAGGGATGTCCATATTCCGCCACATATGAAGCAGAGGACAAAAATGTCTTATTAACTTTGAACTTAGTTTTGTTCCTTGATCAATTTTTTTTTTTCTGTATCACTATGTTAGATGAATATGTTCAACATCATTGAAACCAACATCAACAAAGTTGTCAGTAGCATAATATTTTGCATTTGAATATGTATTACTATTGGTTTTTCCATCTATTGTAGTTTCCCTGATGATGGAAATAAACATTTCCGAAAGCTTAGATAAATCTTGAAGAGTTAACTTTTTCATTACTGCTTACCCCAATATCCCTAGTTTTGTATATATATATATATATATATATATATATATATATATATATATATATATATATACAAAACAAGGGATATTGGCAATGAAAAAGTAAACTCTTCAAGGTTTATCCGAGCTTTCGGAAATGTTTACTTCCATCATCAGGGAGGCGACAATGGAGGAAAAAAACAGTTCTAACAATCAGATCAATTTATTCTTAAGTTAAAGATAAAACTCCATTACTTCCAATGTCAAATGTGATTTATAGTATTCCTTGTCATGGTTGTAATAAACAATATATTGGTAAAACGCAAAGATCATTATCGAACCGAATAATTTCTCATAAAAGTGACTGCATCCTGGAAGATGTGCTCTGGCACGATTCAGTGAACGTGCTAGCGAGAGAGACAAATAAAACTTCTATTTTAATAATCAATCTATTTTTTATATGATAAATTAATAATAATTTATAGACTAAATCATTCAATATTAAAGATTTAGCATTAGAATACCTAATAGGTATTTTAAATTAAAATAAAATAAATTATTTTTATTTTATTACTGAATTTTTACTTTTAAAATATATTTAATTTGAATATTAGATTCAGGTTTTATTGAGGTTTAGGCTGGTAATTTTTATTTTTTTTGTATTTTTCTTCTTTGGTGTAAAATCTTTATTATAATAAATATGTTTTTAATATTGTTTAAAGTATTAAATATTTTTAAGAGTAAAAAGGGGAAGTTTTTCGGAATCTAAAAAAATAACACATTCTTAGAAATGGCTTTCATTTCCCAAGAAAATAATTTTATAAATAAAAAAACAGATATCAAGAGGGTGATCTACTCTTATTTATTGTCTTTAGATTTCGATCAAAATTGACAACAATGTAATATAAAGTATATATGATAAAAAAACAGATATTAACCATTTGAGTGAGATCTCTTATTACTGCCTTTAGATATCAATAATAAAATGACAACAATGTAATATAAAATAATAGTTCTTCTCAACATTACCGCTACCTGGTAACATCAGTTGGTACTAATCTAACAGTTGGCACCACTGAAACTATTTCCAAGTGACACCCGTCAGGTGTCGTTGGCTTAAATATAATTGCGAGATTTATTCCTAACCTGTCAGTTTCACTCGTCACACCACTTAGAGTACACATTTATATTTATATAATTTTAAACAACGCTCATGTGGTTGTAGTAACTTTTAACTTCGTTTTATTCCTTGATCTACGTTTTTTTTTAATCACTATTTTAGATGAATATGTTTAACATCATTGAAACCAACCTCAACAAAATTGAAAGTACCATAATGTTTCTAACATGAATATGTATTACTATTGGTTTTTTTCATCTATTGTAGTCTCCCTGATGACGGAAATAAACATTTCCGAAAGCTTGGATAAACCTTAAAGAGTTTAGTTTTTCATTGCTGCCTACCCCAATATCCCCAGTTTTGTACCTAACTAGTCAGAGTAAATACTTCACATACACACACACACACACACACATATATATATATATATATATATATATATATATATATATAATTAATATATATATATATAATCTTGTATCAGTAAATGAATATATTTGTAGGGTTTATGGCGATGTGATTAATGAATAACTTAAATTAGTTTATTTTTATTCAACGTTTCGACGGTGAGTCCCTAGTCTTCAGGAACATTACTTGTGCTCCGGTGCTTCTTTTGTTTTTCATTTTTGAGGGATACAATTTTTTTATATTATTGTGTGTTCCTTAGTAAAAAGAGTATTTGTTATATGCAACTTTATTTCGGGTGTAGTAGCAGTGAATATCAGAATGAGTTACTACACTGAAGAATGCTAAGGAAATAACTGAAATGAATTAATTTGGCCAATAAGTATCCAATATTTCATCTTTGAAAATGCGAAGATGGCTTTTGAGAGTCTTATATTGAGTTCGGATATGTGGTATTTCCATTTTAGATTACATTAGATACTTGACTAGTTACCACTCCCTTGTTTGTATCTACATTGAAAAAACTGAGGACTGAGATGGGTGGGATAGCATGCAATGTGTTCAATGTATTCTGATTGAGTACTGATCATTTGGAAGAAAATCAGTTAAACTCGACCCCATAGGTTCGTGTGGCCGTAGTTTCCAACGACACATAGATCTTTTGGCCCATTATATCTTACCTGATCAAATATAGGTCCAGGAGATCTCAGTTGATCTGACCACTTGTCCCTTCCAGACTTTTTTATTCACCATGTGGTATCCATGGTTCCTCAGTAGGGGTCACTTAGATGTCCCTCATGGCAACTGCAAGTACTGCCGTGACTACCTTATCGCTTGTTCAGTACCCTGAAGAGTTCTCTTTCGATCCTGCAGTGCCCTGAGAGAAATATCATCAACCCAGAAGGCCAAGAGTTGTCCTCATTCCCTTTCGGTAAGTCGGCTTAGTGGTCATGGTTAAAATGCAGTTTAGGGGGAATTCGCGTATCACGAAAATTTTTGTTTATGTCTCTGGAAGCTTGAAAATCACGTCACGGTCACGTATTTGAAAGAAATTATTCAATTTGAAAAAATATATTTTTTTAATTTTAATTGTTATTTCGTTTCAATTTGGTAAATAATGGATTTTTTTTTGGTTAGTGTGGCTTGTTTACTGTGGTTTTTTCCTAAACTACATCTTTTCCGTGGTAATTTGTACCCACGAGTGAGGGGTTCCAGCCCTGTGGTGCCCCCTGCACAGTGCCAAGGCTGATTACTCTGAGATTTCGCCCTGTTTCTCGTAGGCTCCGTTGCGGCACCATTTCTTTTGTGAGCCCGATGCGATACATCCGTCGTCACGGCGCTCATAGTCTAGTTAACAAGTGCTTTTGAGGTCAAAATTTTTTCGCATTCTCCGAAAATTATGATTGAAGTGTCATTCGATTCGGAATGGCATGTAGATATTTTTTGTGAAAATGCTAAGGCCGCTTGCAAAAATTGCAATTAGGTGAAAACAAAGGGGGTTTGGTTTTTCGCCAATATCTCGAAAACTATTTGAGATAATTCAAATTTATTTATCTTGGTCTTAGATATAAAAAAAACTATTATCATTTAAATTTTCATTGTTTATTTAATAAACAATTTGTTAAAAAAATGAATTATCTCTTGTATTTTTTTTTCTACTTAAAAAAACAAAAACAACCATATATTATTTTTAGAAAAAAAAAAAATTATATTTTTTATTGAACTTTAATTTTCTTTCCTTTCATTTCACCACCGGTTTTTTTTTTTTTATTATAACTTTTTAACTAATGGAGATACAAGGAAAAAATTTTGGACTTATTTATTCTTTATTGATTAAACAACAAATTAAGTCGAAACTATTTTCTACTTTTATGTCTAAATATCTTATAAACTAATATAACTATGACCATACAACTTATGTAACTTTTTATCTAACGTATATTATCAACAATTTTAGCTTATAATTTTAGTTTTGCTGGTTATTTTTTTAATATATCTCCAAGTTCCAAGTAACTAAAAATAATTAGAAATGTTATTTAATTCAAGTGAGTTTTTTATAAAATATTGTTTACAAATAATATAAGGTATTTTTTTTAATTATATTTTACATAAAAATTTTTTTTAAGAACCTTTTCTAGTTGGTGGATCATAGTCTTCAGCATCATCCCCTTGATTTGTTTCAAGATTAACTTCATTTTCTTCACCCCCTAATGAAGTTTCGACAAGCCCTGAAACAAACAGTGAATATTCTTCACCAGCGGTATTGTCATTATGCCCGTCGTTGGATTCCTCATTGTCTTTTTATGGTCATAGTTATATTAGTTCATAAGATATTCAGACATAAAAGTAGATTTTTTTTTCTGAAAGATTATTTTTATAAACAAATGGTATAAATTAAATAAATAATTGAGTGAGAGCTTAATTTGTTGTTTAATCAATAAAGAATGAATAAGCTTGAATTTTTTCCTTGTATCTCCATTAGTTAAAAAGTTATAATAAAATTAAACATAAAAAACAAGGTCAGAGTGGTAAATGAAAGAAAAAAAATTAAATTAATAAAAATACATGGTTGTTTTTGTTTTTTAAGTGGAAAAAGAAAAAAATACAAAGATATAATTCATTTGTTTATAACAAATTGTTTATTAAATAAACAATGAAAATTTAAATAATAATTTTTTTTAATATGAAGACCAAGATGAATAATGATTTGAAAAAAAATGGTTCCTTAATTTTCATAACAAGTGGTAACAAAAATTGTTATTTCACAAATGCGTTTTTGGCAATTTTTTTTTTTAAAAACATAATTATTATTAAAGATTATGTTATGAAATTTTTTTTAAATGATCTTATAAACAACGCATTTGTTTATAGCAATTTTTCAAACAATAGGAGATAAAAATTATTAAAAATCATTTTTCAGTAGCTTCTGATCATAAGAAAACGGATCATATATATTATGAAAAATTATGTTTAATGAACTTTATAATTTTTCACCTTAGTAAATTGTTATTAACAAAAAGAAATTACCAATTTTTCAATTTTCCCAACGTGAATCTATTCTTAGACCTTTGAACAATAGCTCCACGGAGGGAAAACATTCTCAGATTAATAGTTTAACAATTATCGCACTTGCAATATTAATGTTCGTGCTACAAAAAATTGTTAATTAACTAATGGAAAACTTATTGAAAAATCGCGATAAAAATTTTTGGACCACGGATTATTTTTCATTGATCTATCCTGCAGGCGCCTGAATTTTTTCAATTTTTAATTTTCATATTTAATAAGTTTAAATAATATTTATTCATTAAAGGTCCGAAGGTGGCGTGGCTTGCGCGAGCCGGAGTACCCGTTTTCGGGCGTATTTTCAACCCTCTGGGAAAATTATAAATATTGGTCCTACAGTTCCGGGAGTCGGAACTTTTTCTAAGAAAATTTCCTCCCATTTTTGAATCTTCTTTCGAATTTGAATTCTCTCAATAGTTTTTTGAGATATTGGCGAAAAACCAAACCCCTTTTTTTTCACTAATTGTTTATAACTATTGCAATTTTTGCGAGCGGCCTTAGCATTTTCTCAAAAAATTTCAACATGCCATTCCGAATCGAATGACATTTAAATCATAATTTTCGGAGAAATCGAAAAAAATTTGACCTCAAAAGCACTTGTTAACTAGACTATCATAGCTTGGATTTATGTCCGTTTGCCAGAGCCACGTTAGTCGAGTCGCTGCCGCACATACGAATGTCTACAAACCGTTCCATTTGCCGTGCGGTCGCGACCCGTTCACCCCAAATTACGTGAAGGTGAGGTTCGTCTTCAAAGGGCGACGAAAACCAATGGTTTAGATCATTGAGAATAATTGCGTTGTCTTGGGGAGATCAATTCATATTGTTCATTATTATGTTTGTGTCATCTGCGAACAAAAACTTGCAAAACGAAATCATTTATATGAATCAGTAACAATTCGGCACCCAGAGTGGATCCTTGAGGTACCCCACATTCTACGCTGGTCGTTGACGATCTGATTTTTTTAGTTTCGTTTTCATAAAACTTTGGTATTTCTACGTACACTTTCCATTTTCGAGGTATGACTGGAACCATGTATGAGTTATACCTCTGAATTTATACTTATCCAATTTACTAAGGAGAATTTGGAAATTGTCATAGTCAAAAGTTTTACTTAGATCACAAAAGAGGCCTAGTGGAAATTGTTTAATTTCTAATGTGGAATTATGATTTATAATAATTGGGAACTCGAAAAAGGTTTATACTGTTGAAAAGAAAGTTGAAAGACGATATATTGGCCTATAGTTAGATAGTTATTTGGCATCCCCCTTTTGAGTCTGAAATTTTGAATATTTAGATAATTTTCCAATTTTCATATCCTGTGTTTTTAATTTTTGTCACACCCAAAACTGTCACAGGGATGGAAAAGGAAGAATTCGTATTATTGAAATTATTTTTTTTTTGGCAAAATTTGGAATTGTGCTTGAGAGTGGTGAAGCCAGAGATATAGTTTACAGACATAATTGAGAAATATTGGCAACCTCAGATGCAATCTCAACTAACCGATCATTTCATCCCAAATTAATAGTTTTGTACTCTTTTTTTCCTTAAGGATACATTTCCAAGTTTTTTTTAAAGCTTTTAAGAGTGCATTTGTTTTGCAACATTCACCAACATCCTTCAGTATAGTATAACATTGTTTTATAAAGTTGAGAACTTGGAAATTGCATGTGAATTTGCTATATTAATTTGAGATCTTTTATTTTTTGGAGATGTAGTAATTCCTTGCTGAGTAGTCATTCAGGTTTGACCTGGGTTGTCCCCAGCTCTTCAAAAGTATTCTTGGATATTTTTGTGGAAATAATCAAATACCAAGTCAACAAATTTGATTCAAGAGTGATTTGAATGTTTACTATTTTTTTACGTGAAAGATCTTTTTTCTATTTGGTGAAAACTATGAAATATAATTTTGTGTGCTAGGTGATCGGATAGGCCGAGCTACAGCACAGGCTTAGTTATTTCTCCAATAATATTCGAAACGTTATCCAACTGACCAGTTAGACTGAACATATCAAAAGTACCTTTGCTTTAGATTTCTCATGATTTTTCGATTAAAATTCACATTGAAATTAAAGCAAATTATTATTTGGAAATTCTTTCATATTTCAATAAGTATACGATGAGTCCGGAAAATTACATAACTTACTCAAAGGTATTTCATGAAGACATATAACTGTTAACTGATATTTTTTACTCACAGCACATGCGTAATTCTCCTCAACACCTTCTGAACAGTGAACTCCAACCACTTTTGAGCATAAATTGAAACTCCACCACCTCTGAAAACTTTTCCGTAGTAACATGATACCAATTGATAATTTTGAAATTATATTATCTTCAAAGTATCCGAGGTCAACGAATCTATTAGACAACTCACAACTTCTAGAATATTAGGTGTATCAAAATGAGATTTGGAGATGTGAAGATGATAGTTTTCGCATATTTTTCAGTTTCCGGTCACTTTCGGTGTCACCGGAAAAGACTCCGGTTTTGAATTTTTAAATGGAACACCTTGAATATTGTAACATTTTTGGATTTTTTTACAGTAACCTTCAATTTTGCATCTAGGTGGCCTTGATCGGACGAAAACTAAGGAAAATACTGGATAATAATTCATTTACTTTTGTCAAGTGTGCCATGGATAGCCATGATGCATAATATTTTGCAGTTATTTTTATCAAGTCTTTTTTGAAAAACAAAACATTCAGTTAAGTAATGACAGTGACATAAGCTTTATGAGCAGACAGTGAAAGTTTCTTAATTTTCGTTAAATTTCAGTTCAATTTTTCTTCAAAATAATGTATACTCAGAGTGAAAAAGTTGATATGTTATTAATATTTGGAGAATGCCATAGAAATTCAAGGAATGCTGCTGAGTTGTATGCTCTGAGATATCCCAATCGGCAACATCCAGCCCATCAGTATTTTCCGTATGCTGAGAATCGTTTTAGGCAAGAAGGAAATCGAGAGGCGGAATAGGGGTTTATCATAAATGAAGAGACTGAGATTAACGTTTTTGCTATGGTTGGGGTTGATAATTAGTCAAGAAATGCAGACAAGTCACGAATCAGCAAGAAAAATACTGAAAAAGCACGAATATCGAGCATTTAAATATCAGTTACATCAACATTTGTATGCTGACGATGGCGATAGACGGGTAGTGTTTTGTGATCAGCTGCTTCAAAATCATAGAGTTAACCCGAATGTTATCAACTTTCTTCTATTTCCCGACGAATCACGATTTACAAATAATGGTATGTTCAATAAGCAAAATACTCTGTACTGGGCCCAATAAAATCAACATGCAATGAGAGAGGGCAATTTTCAAGAAGGGTTTGGCGTCAATGTCTGGGCTGGTATCGTTAGAAACAGAATAATTGTGAAAATATTGTTTCAAGGTCAGTTAACAGGGGTTAGGTACTCAGATTTTCTTCAAAATGTAGTTTTATGGCGAATTTACTTCCAACAAGATGGAGAATCCCCTCACAATACCAGAGAAGTTCTTAATTACTTAATAAAGCATTTTAATAATCAAGTTATTGCAACCAATGGTCCAGTACGGTGGCCTGCCCGCTCACCGGATCTCACCGAGCTCTATTTCTTTATTTGGGGATATGTTGAAGAAAAGGTTTACTATGCAACAGCCCCACCCACTCTTGAAATCTTAGAAGAAATAATTCTACGGGCATTTAGAAGTATAACGCCTCAAATGTTACGAAATGTGTTGAGAGAAACAATTGATCGAGCTGAAATGTGTCTTGAACAAGGAGAAATGCACTTTGAAAATTTACTACAGTGAAAGTAAATAAATTATTATCCATGGCACACTTCACAAAAGTAAATAAATTGTTATCCAGTATTTCCCTTAGTACTATATTTCATTTATGTTCTTATTTTTAATCGAATCAAATAAATTAGTATCGTTAGATTCGTAAAAAAATCTTTTTTTCGGAAAGTGCTTGTCAAAAAATGGTCGCCATTTGAAAAATAATAGTTAGACACGAAAATATAAATTTGCCAACTTGTCTACTTCTATCTATCATACAAGTCAGTAAAACTTTGCGATTGTAATTTTCTGACATTACCTGAGGTCCTCAGATTAGTTTACGTCCGATCATGGCCACCTTGATGCAATATTAGAAGTGACTCTAAAAAAATTAAGTAATAGTAAAAACTCTTTAAAATGTCATATTTTGATCCAGAATTGTCTCAGAAATACAAAAATGTTACAATATACAGGGTATTCCAAAATTCAAAACCGAAGCCATTTCCGGTGAAACCGGAAGTGACCGGAAAGTGAAAAATATGCGAACCACATACCATTTACCTATACCAAATCTCATTTTTATACACCCAATATTCTAGAAGTTATGACTTGTCTAATAAATTCGTTGACACCCGGTATATATACACAGATTTCATCAGTTTAAATTTTATATGGAGACATTTTATCAATTGATTTGATGTAAGTGCAATGGATATGAGCGAAACGATTATTCATTTTCCCATTTGAATGAGATTACGTGAAAAGAGAAAAACTTCAAACAGTTTCAATGACCGTCCCACACACCTAATTTATTTTTCTTTCAGCTTAGGGCGTTTTTTTCATGTTTGCTTTCGACGTATTCTTCGAGTTTTTGTTGCAATATATTTGGATATTGCATAATATAGATTTTTTATCTGTTACTCTTTAAAGAAAACGTTTTTCCCATTCTACCAAACTCTTTGTTAACCCATTCATTCCTTATAAATCGTATTCACACTCATGCAAGTGGGGTATTCCAGAATAATCATACTGCATATTCCCATGCTTCAGACATGTGTCAGCCCATTTACCCATATCAATAAATGATTTATGGAAATGGACAACGAATCAGAAGGGAACAACTGAAAAATCCGATTGAAACCCTTTGGTATATTCAAATTATCGAGTGTATCTAATTTTTTCAACCATTAACTCAACCCTTTCTCAAAAACCTTTCTCATGTACCGTATCAGAACTGAATCATTAATAAAAATGATTGTGCGCTGCATCTAACCCTATATGGTTATTTTTCCAGTTAAAATAGTAAACTAAAAAGAAACGGAATATAAAAAAACATAATAAATGAATTGTTGTACGTCAATGTTGGATATTTTATTATTCCGAATCATTTATCATTCTGTTAAAAAACTTATACAGAAAATGTAAAAAGGCCGGTTAAAAATTCCTAAATAAGATTAATCATTTCGGCATCTGACAGCCTTGAAAATGTTCTTGAAATGCGTGGAGAGGCTTGTTTTGTGTGTTTGTTTCGTTTTTGAAGGGAAAGGGAATAAGGATTTCTTAAAGATCGTTAACGAAATCTGTATGAAATGTCGATAGACTTATTTTTTATCGCTGGTCATTAACCTTGGAGGAACCACATGTGTGATTCGAAAGGAAATAAGCCTGAACATCAAAGGAAGTATCTCTTGAAATACATCAGATTTTGCTTCTTGTTTGGTGAAATAGAATGGCCTCAGATAAGGGATGCTAACGATAAGGCATGATAAATGCAATTAATTAGTGAATGAGGGATTTTGCAGAAACTCCATTATAAATACTGTCTAAATGTTTTTTGGTATATTCCTCTGCATTTTTCGCGTCTTTTTACCTATTCTGAAAAAACTAACTAATACAAAACAAAAACCATATCAAAATTCAATGGAAAGTATACTTTCCTTGGTAACGTTTCCTTTTTCAGACATCTTGGATAATTTTGAATCGAAGACGATTTGCACAAGAAATAGTTTTATTTATTTCTCTGACAAGTCAATACCGAAATCTGAAATGTATTTATACTAGATGATGTTCTGAGATATTTTATTATGTACTGGATTTCTCAAGCTCTACTTTCATTTTTATCCATTTTCAATGTCCTCATTTCTATTCAACAGGATACAAAGAGCCTCTTTCAATTTCCTTTTTGTTTCGTTGGAAATTCCTCAGGAAAATATCGAAACGTGAAAATCCAGTCTGTAAGAATTGCGTTCAGTGAAGATCTTATTCTTTCATATTCGTATAAATTTTTACATTATTACAAAAAATCAGCTGTGACACTCCAGAACTTGACACGGGCTTCGGAAGAAGGTGGTTATTTTGAAATAAAACATTTTCAGGACTTTACGAAGTCAATTTGATCGGTCAATTCAACAGTACATTTACCGGTCATTGAGAGATATTTATTTCCAATTAATTGAGCGGTCCTTCACCAAACGCGGGTTGTAAGGCACACGAAAAAAATTAAACATTCGTAGCGCCAGACTGGGAAACGGTGGAAAGCTCCAACTGTAGTTGAATTTAGAATTCAGTTTTAATCAGATAGATTTTGAATAATTAAATGGCAAAGTTTTGAACTTTGACATATTTTTATTTTTCATTCAGTTGGGGAAATAATTTTAACTGTTCTGGATACAGTTTTTCAAGGGCTTTCAAATGACATATTGACATATATTAGTCAAATTTCGTGCGATATAGTTTCTGTCATTTTTCAATAGTGACACAGATCAGTCAAAAACTGATGGTCCCATTCAGGACAGGAACTGTATTGGGAATTCAAAATAACGGATACTCCTTCTGGTGTCGATTTTTGAAACTATACATACGTACATTGTTTACTTTTCCAAACATTAATGTTTATATGATTTTAGCCATTGTATACCTAGAACTCATCGAATCTCTTGTGATTGTTGACATTTAATGAAATTCTTGTTCACTTGGTGAATGTTCTGTTGGCTATTGTACGTCCTCGAGTGAAAAAATGAGTGATTCAAGTTCAAATCATTTTTGTTGTGTACCTCAATGTGACTCTTGGCAAAACGAAACCGTTGTACTGGAACAAGTTTTCATCATTTTCCATGATAAAATGAAAGTAACGTTCTGGTGCAGACCAATCTAGGATTGAGCGAGTCTATAGACAGACGATGGGCTCTTGAAAAAGAATACAGTCCCTTCCCAAAATCTTCCTGTATCGTCTGTGGCCAAGAAAAGAAGTTAAAAAGAGAACCTTCAAAGAGTGTTGAGAGGAAAGAAAAGAGAGTTTAGAAGAGAAAAGAAAAATAATTCGACATACTGATAATTATTCATACAGCATGGAAAAAGAGTGACTACATGTGTATATCTAGGTGATAAGGACACATTGTTTACTTTTCGAAACATTAATGTTTATATGATTTAAGCTATTGTACACTTAAAACTTGTCGAATTTCTTGTGGTTGTTGACATTCAATGAAATTCTGGTTTACCTGGTGAATATTCTGTTGACTATATTGTACGTACTCGAATGAAAAATTGAATGATTCTAGTTCATATCATTATTGTTGTGTACCTCAATGTGACAATGTGTTGTGTACCTCAATGTGACAATGTGACAAAACGATCCCGTTGTACTGGAATAAGTTTTTATCATTTTCCGTTAGAAAATGAATGAACCTACTGGTGCAGATTGATCTAAGATTGAGCGAGTCTATAGACAGACGACGGGCTCTTGAAGAAAAATACAGTTCCTTCCCAAAATGTTCCAGTATCGTGTGTGGCCACGAAAAAAAGTGAAAAAGAGAACCTTCAAAGAGAGTTGAGAAAAAAAAAAGTTAAGAAGAGAAAAAAGAGATATTATTCAACATACCGAAGATAATCCATACAGTATGGAAAAAGAGTGACTATATATGTATATCTAGGTGAAAAGGGCACATTTTCACATAATGTTGTTTGTTTTAGATGAAATAAAAAAAACTGTGTTTGTCAGTTTTATTTTCAATTCGAACATTCACAAATAATATGTAACATTTCTTCAAAATTATTCATAACAATAATTCCCGATGACTTCACTGAGCTGTCCAGAAACTTCGAAAAAAATTTTTTTGCAAGCAAATTAGAACATACTTTGTCTCCTTCAAAGTGAGTTTTCGCAAATGATATTGTCTTGAGATTTAAATACACCACTTCACTAGAGCCTTGAAATGAAACTACACAAAAAACGGAAAATAATACCAAATGGAAATATAAAAAAACTACAAACACAAGTGTAAACCTAACCCTGAGAAAACAGACAAACAATGTACGTATGTCTGGTTTTAATTTTCACCACTCTGGCGCTGGCATCTAATTTCGAATTCCGAATCTTTACTGAGCATGATTCAAAATACATAAAACAAGCTTTTTGGTAATATAGATTTATTTGCAAGCTTTGCTTGTCAAGTGAAGTTATGTTTGTTCTATAGTTCCCATAGATAAGAAATTCGGAAATCAATATTTTTTTTTTACCACTTGTATTCCTTCACGAATACGTTTAGGTTTCAAATATACAAAACGTACCACTTATTGCTATTGGTGGGTTTTGCGTTTTACTTCAGATTTTCGGAAAAAAAATTGAAATATATATTGGTTTCAGATCCAAAGATACTCCAGCCGTCACAAACAATGGTGGAAGATACCTGTGGAAATAAATTGCGTGAAAGGTAAGTACATATTTTTTATGTCCTGCTTGAATGAAGTACCGACAAACCTTCAGATTTCCATAATGTTCCAGTTCCTTGGATGAGAAAAGTCAAAAACTATGTTCATCCAAAGAAAAGTGAATTATTCTGTTATTTATTTCATTCCACTATATAGCTGGTACCCGCGACTTCGTCCGCGTAGAATTCTTATTTTTCCTATGTTTTTCCTTGTGTTGTTCCATCTAGCTTATGCCTGTGCTTTGGCCGCTTCTTATCCCGTTTAATGTTATCCCGTTTTCCGTTATCCTGTTTTCCGTTATCCAGTTTTCCATTATTCCGTTAAACCGTTTTCCCTTACCCAGTTGGCTCTGTTCCCATCATCGTAGCGAGATAAAATACACCCAAGCAGCATCATAGTGACGAAAACTGATACTACAACTTCGAGTTGGTGGTTATTTCGTAAACACCACTAAATATACCACTATATAGTAAGAATAACTGAAATTTTATATTCGCATGGTTGTAGTCAAGTAATTCCCATCTCCACTCCACAGTTCTATAACTTGTTAGTGTCAAGTGAGGTGTCTGAAACATTATGGCACTAAGAAAAATCATTTTAGAGGTTTTCAAACTTAAAAGTGTTACCGTTGCGGTAACGATACTGTACCACGTAAATATCACTTACAAGTCACAATCACTTTCAATAGAGTATGATAGTTTCGGTGTGGTTTTAGTAACTTCCATCAAACATTCAATGTGACACTTGATTGTGATATGTGGTAATTGTTGCCACGTTCTTGCTATTTCCATTAGTGATTGCCACAGTTCGCATTTTATAAAAGATACTACAAAATTACAATGACCTTTAAAATTCTCCATCAAATGACCGTGGATTGGTCCGCGCGATGACGAAAGCTAACCTAACTTTTCTCAAATTATTTTATTGTGGCTAATAGTGAGTTTATACAGCACGTAAAATAAAATAAGAAATAAAATAAAGTAATTTGAAGAGTTAAAAATACCCAACATATATAACAAGGTTATACCGAAATAAAATAAAATAAGGAGTAATATAAAATAAGAGGTAAAATAAAAGACGGTTTACTTTTATCTTTTATTTTATTTATTTTGACTAGTGGTTAGGCACACGTACATATTGAATAATTTAGACGAATTGACGAGAGATGATGATACATGACAAGATATAATAGCTATTCAATCTTGTATGTTTTTTTTAAAATTTCTTTTTTGGCCAATAATGCCTTTGGATGACGAAGATTTTATAATATTATTATGTTGGCAACAGTGGCTTATTTTTTACTCGATAACAATAACAGGAACTATTTTTTTATACATCATTGAAGTAAAATCCTAATTCGATTGACAGCTTCTTATTCTTATATTAATTTACTCAGCTCTATAAATACTCTAAAAATTATTACTTCTCATTTTACTTTATTTTATTTCTTATTTTATTTTACGTGCTCTATATACTCACTTTTACAAAAAGTTTGTTTTACCTGTTACGTGAAACGTGAATGATAATTTAATCAAAATGAAATGGTTATACGTTTTCAATAGACAATTTTTCCTGATTTTGTATAAAAAGGTTAATTAAAATACATCGGATCTCTGACTTGTGTGCCTGCTTACTACTTATACCTCAATTGTTGATTCAGTTTGCATGAATGCCATCATTTTCATTACTTGTTGATTGATAATTGTTACTTGATACTTGATAATTTTTAATTGGAGCTGCATAAATCCACCATACTTTCTGCATGTCCTGTTTTGCCAAATAATATGGACATGTACCCGCAATTTCGAGGTTATAACTTTGAAGTGGCAGGTTATAATAGCCGCGATGTGTTCGCTACTTTCAAGGGTATAATACCAATTGTAATTTTTAGGTTATAACTTTGAAGTAATGAGTCATGGGCCTGCGACGTGGGCACAACTTTCTGGTGGCGGAAAAGTTAATGAGTTAGTTCCACTGGCCACTTTATGTTGAGAGGAACTTTAGAGTGGTATATTTTCAGTTTCTGCCACTTTAAAGTTATATTCTCCAAAAGCCGCCATGTTTACAGGAATTGCTGAGTCGCTGTTATTAGAGAAATGAACGAAATAATCAATAAATATTTATTTGTCGTTAGTACGTAAATATTGGTTTTGAGTAACCAAGATTGATAAAAAAAATTGAGGAATTTAAGTACATAATTTCAGAGGCGAGTTATTTCTAAAATTATGTTTTCTTTACATGAAGAGTATTAAGATGGCGCGTGCTCACAATCGAGCTACAACAACCATATTTCACAGTAAACTTTCAACCGTTTTAATTTATCCCTATCAGAAGTATCCAAATTCAATATACTTACTTACGTATTTGTATGTTATATATTCTTATACTTATAGTCGATCGAGTGTTGGAATGAATCAGGCAAAATGGAAGAATGTGGAACATTTATTATAAAAATATGTTGCAGGACAGAGATCGAGCTACATATCAATTACACAAGCGCAGTCAATTGTTTCACGTGTCTAGTGTCGGCCACTATATATAACGTTTTTGCCAGGTGACCACAACGTGCTTGGAATGTGGCTATCTGAGATACAGGAACGTAGCGCCCACCAAAAATGTGTTTCCCATTATGGTAGCCGCCGCGTGATAGAACCGTGTGTGATTCTGTCAAACACCTCAAAGTTTTCCAGAATTGTGGTCGCTACGTTCCGTCCACCGAAAATGCCCAATCATAAGCTTTCAAACACAATTTTAGCAAAATCGATCAAGTAGTTTTTGCGTGATTCTTGAACAAACAAACAAATACACATTTTTTCTTCCGACTTAATTTAAATAATTGAGATTTGGAACTAAAAACTTATTATTTAACAAAATGAATTATAGCCTATGTTACTCAAATATAGTTTAGCTTTTCATTAGAGTTTTTTTTTTAATCGACTCAATAGTTCCAGAGATTACCCTCTACATACAAACAAACAAACATATTTTACCTCTTTTTAATATTAGTATAGATAACCTCACATGTACTATTGCATAATAACACAATACAGAAACAATATCAAGCAGAGTACCGAAATGACTTTGTAACAATATTTTACCGTATTGGTTAAACATATGATAAAACATGTAACTTCACCAATATGGGAAGGAGCACCAAGACATAAATTTCAACTGAAATGTTGTAAGAAGCATTTCATCCAATCGGGAAAACTCGAAATGAACTTTTAGTACTTAAAAATTAGTTGATTAAGAATGTTTTCCTACAGAGACGAACTAATATTACTGATTTATGAATTTATTAAAAAAAAAGCTCTCCCAAAATCTACTTATAAAATTATGATACATCTGAACTCAATTAAAAACAGGAAAAGAATCTGCTATGAATATCATAAATTAATTTCGTATTACGTTTCCATAAATCGTTACTTTAATTCGTAATGATTTGAATATTTTAAGAAGCAATTCATAATTATCGTCGTAAAATAACTCATTCAATCTCCCGCTTGTCCGTATATTTACTCAAACAAACACTTTCTCACACTTCTCAGCCATAAAAAGGGGTTGAAAAGTGAAAACACGTCATTTCATATTAAATATCACATTTGTACTTAAAGTTCTCCAAAACCCTTTCACGGCAATCTGGAAGGTATGTCTAGAGTTTCGTTTTTCTGAAATATTAAACCACACACGGCATAAAGGACAGGTATAAAAAAGCAATATCCCTTACATCATTCTGATTTCAGGTAAAAAATGTTAAAGGTAGTTGTCGTCTTTGTTGATTACGTGAGATTTGTTGAAATCCCAAGAGAGAGGAAGAGGGAGTATGAGTTGATGCTATTGAGACGAACGGAAGGGTGCACTAAAAAGTAGGAAATTAGAAAAACCCGTTTCCTACGCGCTACGCCGTCGGAGAAATATTTGATCAATGTTTTCACGTTTAGAATAACATAGGTGAATGTATTCAATTAATCGATAAGGTTCTTTCCTACTTCAAAATATCTTTGATATTATTTGATATACGAGTACTATTGGTGTGCTTATTTTTAGTTGTTTTGGTGATCAGTTGGGATTGGGATGAATGAAGTCGATGAAAAAAAAACCATTGTTTTCTGGACAACGTTTCGAATTAAAATACATTCATCCTCAGGGAACTGTACCAACGGATTTTTATATAAATAAAATGGTTTTTTATTTGCCACTATATCAATTTGAGAAAATATAAATAATTGAAATAATTCTCATCAAATGTAGTTCTTTCCATGTTAAAATAGAATCAAAATTGTGAAATCAGATATAATTGATATAAACGGAAGTACTTTTTAAATTACCTACTTCTTGCACCACAATTTTTATCATGAAAAATATGTTATGAAGAGCAAGAGCACTTTCAATTTCCAATACAGAATATTATTGAAAAAATAAAATAAATAAAAGAATATCCAGTGAAAATAAAATTATGCACGAAAATAATTCGTCCATAATAGATAAAATAACACCTGAAAAAATCTATAATGAAATACCTCAAAAAACTCTCCGAAAAACTCGGAACAGCTTTGAAGGATGAACAAGTGAACATTGCATTTATAAATGACAACACTATTGGAAAATGTTTTTTCTCGCGGCAAAAACTCCATTAGAGTTACAATCCTATGTTGTATACAGAGCTGTCCCAAAGCACTGTGCTTAGTGCTCGTGAAAGCACTTGAAGCACTTTTGTGCTCGTGAACACTGTGCTCCCGAGCACTTTTTACACGCTTTATATTAGCTTCACTTGTATGTTCGTTTGTAACCGACTCCTTTGGGCGCGATTTTGACCCACTTCTAGACGTACGTATGATTTGAAATTTGGCAAGTGTCAATGCATTAAGAAATTTTTGTTTGAATTAAAAATAAAATGGCGGCTCCAATATGGCGGACGAGTTTTGTGATTATGGTCCGATTCGCTTTAAAATTGGTATCTGAGGGTTTTCGTGGTCAGAGATTATGATTCTATTGTCAAAACTGAAAAATTCAAGATGGCGGCTCCAAAATGGTAGACGAGTTTTGTGATTATGGTCCGATTCTATTCAAAATTGGTATGTGGGGGCAATTGGGGTCCAACATTATGATTCTTCTGTAAAAATTGAAAAATTTTGGATGGCGGCTCCAAAATGGCGGACGAGGTTTGTGATTATGGTCCAATTCTATTCAAAAATGGTATGTGGGGGATTTTGGGGTCGGAGATTATGCTTGTAACCGACTCCTTTGGGCGCGATTTTGACCCACTTTAAACGGTCAGATTTCATTCAAACTTTGTAGATTTATCGGGGACCGATGACAATACACTAATTTGGTAAAATTATTCCATTTCTTAATTTGCAAAATAAGATTTGTTAATTTATATACCTTCCATAAAAAACTAAAAAAACACGCATTTATAAATAAACCAAACTAAAAAGTAGGAAATAAATAATAGTTTAAAAAAACGAAAAAACACGCTTTTATAAAAAACCAAACTGAAAAAATAGAAAATAAGAAAAACATGTATTGTATTAAAAAAAGCGTGGGGTGCACCGTATCAATAATTATATAGTACATTACACACCTAGGGCAGTAAAGTAAGAAATGTCTCAGATCACAGGTAATTGTTGGCAGAGGCGATACCATGCATTTACCATTTTTTTCAAATAAAATAATTTTTTTTCTTATTTTCTATTTTTTTAGTTTGGTTTTCTATAAAAGCGTGTTTTTAGTTTTTTCAAACTATTATTTGAAACAGTGCTTAGTAATCACTCATCATGTCATGCATATTCAATATGCAAGAGATTACAGTGTTGATATAAGCATTGTTTTTGGTCTTTTGCGTTGCGGAGTTAGTTTAGTGCGCAGTTTAGGTACGTTTTATGGAATAATATTTTATGGCTGTATTGATAAATAAATTTAACTATTTTCTTCTGAATGCAGAAACTTGATAAATGGACTTTCTACAAACGAAGATATTCTAATAATGAATCTTTAGAACAGTTATGGGTAAAAAATAAATAAACATTCTAATGATTCTCTGTGACTAGGAGGGTCTTTCGATCAGTCCAGTCGTCAAAGTGACACCATTTTCGAAAATGTTTTACTATGATTTAGGAGGACCTCTATGTCTTACGAAAGCGTAGAGCAGCCACCTGTAGAAGTTTTTCTATAATTATGAGATAAAAGTCGAAATTCTTATAATTCGGAGTTTGAAATCAGAATTATACATAATTCGGAATTAAGTCAGAATCAATGTAATATAACCAGAAAAATTGATGATTCTTCAGAATTAAGTAGAAAATAGTATTATATAGGTATATAGATCTGGACACTATTCTACCGAAGATAGAGAATGCTGCATTTACCACCTACACGAATTAAGTGGACTGCCATTGGGTTTGTTTGCACTAGCGGTCCACTTAATTTGCGGTGTAGATGACAAAGACAACATTCCCTATCTTCGGTAAAATAGTGTCCAGATCTGTATTTCTATATAGTACTTAATTTCTTCCTTACTTCTGAGAAATCATCTATTTTTCTGGTTATAGGTACTTAGAGATCTGAAGATTCTGGAAAATATTCCCCTAGAATCCAGGCACAAGTCATCAGATATTATGCCAGCTGGGCACGACTTTGAAGTGAATTATGAAGTGGATATAAACAACCAACATATATTCACATAGAACGGACCTCAACTGGAAAGGAATGCATCAGTATGGTATACTGATGATTTCAAAATGGACGAAAGGCCTGGAGTGGGAGGAACGGGTCCTAATTTTAGGCTCTCAAAAGCCATAGACAAAGCCCCAACAATTTTTCAAGCAAAAACCCATGCTATAGAAATTTGCGCCCGAGAATGCCTTGAAAGAGGCTTTAGCGGGGCAAAGATCTATATCCTATCAGACAGCCAAGCAGCACTAAAAGCTCTAAAGTCCCACACTTGTGAGTCTAGACTGACTTGGGACTGCAAACTCTCCCAAAGACAACTGGCTACGAACAATCAGGTTACCCTGATGTGCGTGCCAGGTTACAATGGAATCAAATGCATTGAAGAAGCGGACAGCCTTACCAAGGAAGACGCAAACCCTCAATTTTCTGGCCCGGAACCCTTTTGTGGTATATCCAAAGCCCACATCAACGAAGAGTTTCGGCGCTGGGAAACTGACCAAATTGAAACCCCCAGGGCAAAGACAAGCGAAAAGGCTTCTGAGCCCATCGCCAAAGAAAGCTGAACAGCTATTCGAGTTGGACAAGAAAGACTTGAAACTAGTAACGGACATTGTCCTCTGAAGGTATCACCTCAAAAAAATGGATAGATCAGACAGTGAACTGTGCCGTTACTGCGAGAACTTCGCTGAAACTGCAGAACACCTGCTTTGCGACTACCAAGCGGTGTTTTGCAAAAGGCTCAAGTTCCCCGAGTGGGTTTCACTAACGCCCTCAGACATCAGGACTTAGCTCCCAGAAAACTGATACGCTTTGCAGGGAGTCTCGGATTCCCGGGTCTTGAATAGATGAAGGGTAATGTACAAAACACCTTACAGGTCGAGCCAGGCACGGAGAGGCTGAAGAGCCATATCGACCCCGTACAATCTATAGGTACCTAGCGTAGAGATCCACGGGGTATTCATGCATTTACCTTATATTAATTCTGACTTTTAACTCCGAATTATGTATAATTCCGACTTTAAACTCCGAATTATTTGTAATTCGGACTTTTATCTCACAATTATATCAATTCCGACTTTCATCTCCGAATTATGTATAATTCGGACATTTATCTCAGAATTATAATAATTTTCGACTTTAAACTCCGAATTATGTGTTATTCTGGCTTTAAACTCCGAATTATGTATAATTCGGACTTTTATCTCAGAATCATAATAATTTCGATTATCTCAGAATTATAGAAGAAAGTCTACAGGTGGCCGCTCTACGCTTTCGTAATGTCTCTATAAATGGAATTTCTTCCAAAAAACTATTGTTACAAATATAAATCCGTTTGCTCTTGATATTTTGGGAATTCATTGTATGAAATTCGAATTGAAGAAAGAGAGATGGCGTTAAATGAGTACCTGTGCTTAACATCGCTCCTACAATACTAGCAGGAAGGGGGCCACTTTGGCAGAGCGGGTTCTGGCGCAACCCCTATTTAGGGGTGGGTTTTGGCGAGCGGTTGAGGGGGTGATGTTCGGGTGGGGGTAGGGATGATGGTGGCGGTCATGGGCGGTTCGTTGTGGGAGGGGTGTGTGAAAAAAAAGGCGGTAGAGAGGGGTGGGGTGGTTGTATGAGGCATAGGTGCGCGGTCATGGGTCCTGGCGGAGTTGGTGACTGTCAAAGGTCAAAATGGCGACGGCAGACTTCACGGGGGTCAAAGGTCAAAATGGCGACGGCAGACTTCACGACACCGTTGGCGGGTCGATTGGTGACGGAATGTATACTTCAACGGTCGTTGGTGGGTTCATGACGGGGTGGCCGGCGGTGGAGGTTTGGTGGCGGATTCGGGGATTGATTCTGCTAGTGGGTGCGTACGTCGCGGAAACAATGGCGCGTGGCATAGGTGTGGTGGTCCATGGCTTTGGACCGTGGGAAATTGGGGGTTGCCCCACCGTGGGAAATGTCCAAGCATGGGTTCGAACCAGGAACCGCCAGATCATCTGTTTATCGGTGTTTCGACTTATGAAACAAGTACTTTCACGTCAATAAAAGATATTTTTTTTTTCATACATTTTATTTAGGCAATATATCATATATTCAATTATACAAAACTCAGCGAGGAAAAGCTTTGATTTGATAATAGTACAAAATTGTTGCATTGATCTCCAATCCGAATGGCAATCTTCTTTGGTTGGGAGACAGCATCAACGACGAATGCTTGAATGGCAATGAACGCAGACATTCAGTTCAGTTTTCTAATAATTTCGCTGAGTGGCAGGTGTTCGAGGATGGTATCGTGTACGATGACGCAATAGGCTCGGGTATTGTCGGGAAAACCAGTTGATGCTTCGATCTCCAGCTTAACATCGACACTGGAACTCTTGATGCTCTCGTCTCTTCTGGAACAATCGATGACGAAAAATGTTTTGTTTGCAAATTCGGCATAAGACAGGAGAGGCGTGTGGTGTTGGGAATTCTTGTAGCCAATCAAATTGTGTGTAATTGTGATAGGCTTGTGAAAAGTCCCCATTGGTGAATTGCGAATGCATCTTTTCCTTAGGGTAAGTTTCACCGTTCAACGTCAAAGTAATATTCTCGATATTTAAGTTACTGAATTCTGTGGGATCATTATTGGTGATGGGTATGATCACGATTCTTCTGGGAAACATGCAATAACGTATCGAGGACTTTCGACAAACGACGAAGTTTTCACTGCCCACATTTCGGTGGTGGAACCGACAGTGAGAGTTGGCAACATGTGCAAATCCCCTTTTCTGAACAGAAATCATAATGGAAGTGTCTTTGATACCTTTCAGCAGCTGTAATTTGATGGCATCGCTGGGATATAGTCGTTTAATTTTCAGTTCAATATTTTTCAATTTC